>OZ005649.1:253157941-253757941 GCA_963930645.1 Salticus scenicus
ACACTCCCATTTGCTGTGCATGAATCTGTAAACACACTTAATTCGGTTCCGCGGCAATCACTATTACGCATGTTAAAACGAAAAATATATCACTGGACACCCCTGCACTGTTAAAAATTTCTGTACATTTAATGTAAATATTTATCCAGAGTCTCTGTAAATTTACTGTAATTCTTAGGTAAAAGTGACTAATCGAGATTCTCAATCTTTATTCTGTATTTTTACCTAATTTTATTATTTAATCTTTTAATTAAACGTAAAAATGACTGTTTCTACTTTAGAAAAAGCATTACAAGTACGAAATATATTCTTACTAATAAGTAATTAAATTAATATTAGTCATTAACATGAATGCATAAAATAAGTTTTTTAACATCTCCGTTTATTTTTCTCTGTAAATTTACGTAAGACTTAAGGTAATAGATAACAGAGTTTTCTGTTGAAATTTTTAATAATGTGACACGCTGTGCATGAATCTGAGAAAACACGTATCTTGATTACAATAACTTTCTCCTATTTTGACATATATATCATAATATCTTTTAATAATAAAGTATGATTTAAAAACGTTATTTTCTGTACTCAGTTAGAATGTACTGTCGCCTTTCCGTCGACATCAGATTCTCGTTTCGTGTGATTCTCGACATACACCGGTGATAGTCCGAATATATAAGAGGATAACTAAATATTTCGGACATACACAAAGCGACTATGTGAATGTTGACATTCACCGGTGAATGTCGACATTCTCCAGACTTCGGTCTTTCACGGTAACATATATATATAATAATAGTTTTCTTCATTACTATTAAAATTACAATAGCTTCCTTTTTTTTACTTTAATTTATTTTTTCTTTTTAATACTTTTCATTTTGTTGTTTACCAGGTATAAATTTATTGTTGACACAAAGTTATTATTAAACAGTAAAATACTTTACATGTAATTATATATATATATATATATATATATATTCATTTATTTTTTAGTGGTGCGGCACTTGCAAATGAGCATTAACTGTGCGGTCGTCTAACTGATAATATTTTGTGAAGGGTAACCAATGGGCGCCATCACCACCACTTACAGGGATAACAAATCCATGTTTTGTCCAGGATTCGAACCCGTTCCTGCTGTGAGGGATTTAGCGACGCTAACCACCACAATATACGGGCGACCTTTACTAATAATATATACAATGGTTTTTAGAAGGAGAATCTTTTACAAAACTGTAGGAAGTACACTATACGAAGAAACTATACGAAGTGCATTGTCAAAAAATCTGTAATTTAAAAACTTAAATTGAGAATAACTCGCGCTAGGGGGCGCATTTGCCGATAAGACGGATATTTTCGTTGCTAGCTCAGTAAGACCTTTCAGATGATTTATAATATGTATAAATACCTTTTGAAGAGTTGGTGACCCTCACTTGTGAGTAAATAGTTCAAAAGCTAACAGCCATTTTTGTATGGAAAATGCGTAGTAATAAGTGCCTTTTTCTACTCAGTTTTCAATACTAAATTAAAATTTCAAAGTTTAATTAAAGAATAAAATGAAAATCATATTTATATTGGCGCAAGTTAAAAAGGAAATCTAGTATTTCTTTAAAACTTAAAAAGTATTAAATTTACAAATTTTACTTTGATATTATTAGAGGCTTTCTTGAAAAAAACAAAAAAAAAGCTTTTCCTTTTCTTAACACTTCCCAATAAGGTTGAAAAGTGTTAATGACTTCAGTTTCTTTATCTGTACGTTTGTATGTCTGTCTGTCTACGCTCTAACTCCTATAGCTATTCATGGAATTTCTTGAAACTGATATATGACATTCAAATCAGGTGTTAGCTATTAAAAATGGAGTGAATAGCTCAATTGATTTCTTTATAGGGACACCCAAAATTATTCCAAAGCATTATGTTCTATGAGAGGTAAACCATATTTTAATAACTTTACACAAACCTTAATGAAATTGAAATGTGTTACTCAAATTAAGTGTCGAATGTTTTCTATAGAAAATGGAGTAAATATAACCACTGGTTTATGTACAAGGACACCCGCAAATGTTCTAAAATATTGCGTTCTTTGAGAGGAATTTCTATAAACCAAATTTTAATAACTTTACTTTCCACAAATCTTAATAAAATTGAAATACGTTGTTCATAGTCAGAAAAGAATACGTTCTGCAGTATATAGTATGATTAGCATTAGATTTACAGGGCAACACAAAAATATGCAATTACGTTAAGAGCTATTGTTGGAAATTTGCTGTAATTGTGTTTTTATAATTTCTAACAATTTTTAAGTGCGAATATGAATTTAATTTGTGTATCTATCTGCCCAACCGTCTATCTGCCCGCCACAAATTTCTAAATATTTTCAGATTTTTTAAAAAATGATGTATGTTGTTCAAATTCACTCTAGAATTTTTTCTATTTAAAATGACATTAATATGTCCAATACAACTGGTTTGTGTACAGGGACGCCCCCCAAAAATGCCAATGCATTGCGTTTTAGGACAGACATTTTTATAAATCACATTTAAATAACTTTCTACTGTAAAATTCATAAAAATTGATTTTTATTGATAATACACTAAAATAATATTTTGTATAGAAAATAATATGGATAACTTTCAGATTTACAGGGCTACACTAAAATATTCAGATACATTATGGACAGCAATTAAAATCTGAGGACTTTTTTTTCCGTTAATGATTTATAACAATTTCCAACAATGTTTAAAAGTGATTATGAATTCAATTAGTCTATCAGTATGTCTTTCAGTCCTTCTGTCAGTCCATTGTCTGATAATGTAGGTAAAGAACATTGAAAGTTTTACGATACCATAAGTACGTGTAGTTGGAAAGGGTTATTAAGCGATGCGTATCGCATAATTTTTCTTTCTAGTTTTTACCTGAAACAGTAGAAATGTTATAATGAACAATTAAACAATAACTCATCAAACATTACTTGATCTACCAATTACTTTATAATTCCAATATAAATAAACATGAAAATTATTAAAGCATATTAGACAGTTTTAAATACTACATGAAAATTTTTAAACTTGATGAAAAAGAAATTAAATAATACAATTTTACATTTATAATAACTTTTGATATTCATATATAAAAAATGTATTATTTGATTAATATTAAAAAAAAAAAAAGTCATTAAAATTAAACAATTACAATTAAATAAATTGAAAAATGTTATAAAAAATATCACTTAAACGTATATACTCTTATCTATCTAATCTCCAAAATACGATAATAGACCGCCTAATTCATAAATGTCACTTGAAAAGTTTTCAATCAGTGTTTCAATATGAACACATGAAAGTTTTAAAGTTTAACGAATATTGTTTTCGATAAAACACGATGTACAAAAATCCGCTTTTCCTAAAAAACCTTAAAAAGTATTAAAATTATAAAACTACATAATTAAAAAAAAAAAAAAAGTTAACTAAAATGCATGTATATATATATATATATATATATATATATATATATATATATATATATATATATATATATATATATATATATATATGCATGTATATATACATGTAATACCTGTAGTTTTCAGAATGCTATAATAAACCACTAATCAATAAATGTCATTTGACATTTTCATGATCTAAACAAGTCTCCATACTTCTCATTTGAAATCAATAATTTTTAGAAAGACTGACTTCTCGACATTTTATGGTATATAAATGTTGATATGATATTTTTTTTTTTTTTTTTTTTTTTTTTTTTTTTTGTGATTTTTATTAAACTGACGTCGATTAACATTTATTTTACGGCATTAAAATTATGTAATATTTTCAACTATTTTTGTTTTTCAAAACTTCTGAAACGGATAAAAAATACTACAAAACATAGCATTGAGATTTATCTATTAAGACAAACAATGTATTTTTTGAGTTTCAAAAAATAGTAAGGTAAGCATGATTTCTAGTAGTAACATTTTATTAAAAAAAATAGTCTTATGTTATTTTATTACTTTTTTTTAAACCTATATATATATATAGGCTTTTTGCCATAAGGAACCTTTTATAAATTTTCTTTCTGTGTTTAAATATGGTGAAAATTTTCATTCAAAAATTTGGTATTGCTAAATAGTATAAGTTTGCAGGTCTCTCTCTCTGTTTTTCTACCCTGTATAAGAATATATATATAAAGAAGTACAAAGAGAGATTTAGCTCTCTCTATATCGAACTTTTCTTAGAAAGTCGCTGTAAAAATCGTATATTTTTTATTATATATTTGGAATCTATAAATATTTGTAACAGAGAATTTAAAATATTTAGCACCTTTTTGGAACACCGCTTTTTCTTTAAACTATTAATCCACCGACGGAATTTTAAACTCTCGTTAGATTAAAAAGCGTATAAAAGCGTATAAATTTATATTAGAAATGCTAAAGTTTGTACGGTCATTTGCAAAAGTTTAAGATCAGTAGTCCATTTTTTGTATTTTAACACACTGCATCATTTGCGCAGATTATTGAGTCATCTCATGTGCTGATCGCATTCTACTGCTATGAATAAAGATGCCCGGCACGTTTATAACTAATTTTTTATTGGATTTTGTCGTAAGCTGTTGTGTAATTATTGTAATGGGTAAAAAACCTTCACTTACTGTTACAAAAAGGTCAGAAATACTGACCCTGCATAAAATTGGATTTTCTGAACGTCAAATAAGTTCAAGGGTAAATTTGAACAAGACAGCTATGCATCAAGCTTTTAGTAAATTTAAAACTCCGGGAAAATTTTTGAACATTAAGAGAAGCGGTCGCCCTAGAAAAAGGAGTGAATATAATGATGATCATGTGATAAGGATGATCGTACGAGATCTAAGAACCTCCTGCAATACGATTAGACATTATCTTGCTGCAAAAGGTACCAACTTCAGTTTGAGAACTATTTCAAGACATTTGGCCAAAGATTTTGCTTTATCATTTCATAAACCTGCAAGGAAACCTCGACTTACTCCAAGTAAGGTCCACAAACTTTTCCGAAATTTTAAATTTACTAATAGCTTGGTGGACAGCTGTCTTGCTCACATTTACCCTCGAAATTATTTGACGTTCAGAAAATCCAATTTTATGCAGGGTCAAAATTTCGGACCTTTTTGTAACAGTAAGTGAAGGTTTTTTACCCATTACATAAATTACACAACAGCACTGTCTATGACAAAATCCAATAAACAACCGGCGATAAACGTGTCACGCACCTTTATTTATAGCAGCAGGATGAGTCTTATGCAATCAGCCCATGAGATGATGCATTAATCTGCGCAAATGATGCAATGTGTTAAAATATTGAAAGTCGGCTACTGGTCTTAAACTTTTGTAAATGACTGTATATGTTAAATTATAAATATCAAACGATATGTACCTTACTTTCTTTTCACTGCATGGTGATGCAAAACGCTACTGAAAAGGTGGTGCTAACTGGTGGAAACGCTATTACTGGTGGTGCTGAAAAGGAAACGCTACTACTGGTGGTGCAAAACGCTTCTATTGAAGAAATTGTTTTATAGCGTGTTCTAGCAATCCCGAAGATTTCTTGCAGGATGCTCAATTTTTACTGCATAAATTGCGTAGGAAATCACAGGATGAACGGCCAAAGGACTAAATATAAAATGATAAAGTTTGAAGTACATAAAATGTTAATTATTTTTAAGAAATAAAATGCTGACATAAATAGTTATAATATATTTTCGTTTCATTTTACTTTAATCAAAATATTTAGAATGCTAGTTTAACAGTAACTATTGATAAACATTAAAACATTCTATATATTTTATGGGCTTTGAAAAGAATTGGAATAGACTTGTACACTCATCGATAAAGAACACACTTGGATTATTATAACAATTTTGAATTCCGTAGTAATCCATTCATAAATACAAGTTGACTAACAGACAAACAGAGAAACAGAAAAATATAAGTCATATACATTTTTCAACGATGCTGATGAAGATGTGGAAATGCCAAAGCATAAAATATCTACTATTTTAATGCATATTAAAACTCTGAAACAACAAATGAACAAAGCTCAAGTACAAGTTATAAAATATAAATAAATATTAAAAATATTAAAAATCGCAATAAGAGCGTTATTAAAGCTCATAGATATTAATTAATGAATTTTATTATTATTTTAATCGTTAAACATGTTTTAAATGATGTACTTGCTCATTTTGGATGTTGTTTACATTTTTTTTTTTTTTTTTTTGCTAAAAAAATTTCATTTTCTTGCGTTTTTCAGTTGTGTGATCCCATTTTTAAGCATCTACATGTTTAAACATGCATAAGAAATACATATAATGCTTATAAAAATATATTATTTATAATTGAAACTATTCATAAATGTTATTTCTTAGGTTAAATAACATTTTTTAATTGTATTTCATGCATTAATAGTCAAATTTAACGCAAGAACAGGAAGTACGTTATAATACTGCATTTTCAGCTATGCACTTCCATACATTATAAAAAGTACTTATTTCTATAAAGTTTGTTAGAAAAGTTTATTACCAATGTAAATAAAAAATAATGTAAATTTACAGAAGTTGAAAAACATTTTAATTATATAATTTTAATTTATATAAATTTATATTAATTTATATAATTTTAATTTATATATAATTTTAATTTATATAAATAGAATAAATAACAAGACTTGACGCATAACAAAAACTAGTTAGCATAGGTGGACTCTGCTCAGTTCCCCATCATATTTATGCTCTCATAAATTTCTACTGCGAGACGCATTATAATCATGTTGAAAGAAATGAATTTGACCAAAGCTTGACACAGTGACAGAATGAAATCCGCGCCGAATAGGCTATCCACCGTTCACTTCGATGTATTTATCTTATTCTAATCTATTAATTTATTTTATCAGGGTCAATTCCGTTGTTTAGTTTTCATGCTACTATTTCCAATGCAATAATCCTCAAAATTCGTATTTATATGAAAAATTTACAATTTCGCTATGCTGATAAAATCGTAAATTACGAAGAATTTACGAAATTTTCCTATTAGAATATTTGTATTCAATCATGTTCAAACAAACATCATAAATGTAATTTTGGAAGTTGTCTAATGTATTTGTGATCCACAAAATGGAAGTTTACGCTCAATTTTGCCTTATTCTAACATGTTAAGTAAATCGTAAATTTCAAATAACTTACGAATTTTTTAAATTGGAAAAATCATAGTCTATGATATTCATGCCAGTATCCTAAATAATATTTCGAAAGTGGTTTGACATCTTTACGATGAAAATATCCCTCAAGATTGACGTTTATGTGAAATTTTGCTCGATTCTGCCATGTTAAGAAATTCGTAAATTTCCAATAACTTACGAAATTTTTATATTGGAAAATTCATAGTCATTAATATTCATGCCAGTGTCCTAAATAATATTTCAAAAGTAGTTTGACAGCTTTACGATGGAAATATCTCTCAAAATTGACGTTATGTGAAATTTTGCCCTATACTGCCACGTTAAGAAATTCATAAATTTCCAATAGTTTGCGAAATTTTCAAAGTAGCATATTTATAGTTACTGATGTTCATTCCGGCATCAAAAGTGATATTTTAAAACTGCTCTGACATTTTTACAGCAAAAGTTTTCCTTTTAATGCACGTTTAAGTGAATTTTTGTCCTATTCCCCCATGTTAAGAAAAGCTTAAATTTGGAATAACTGCTGAAGTTTTTTAATTCGAATGCTGCAAATGAATAGGGTTCTTTCCAGTATCTAAAGTAATATTTTAAAACTGATCTGACCTCTCTGCGATCATTTGTTCGTGAGATATCGTGTAAACAGACTAACAAACTAACTGACTAATACACTAACACACTAACGGACTAACACACTAACAGACACCCTACAGACAGACAACATACAAATTTTGTCATTTTCGGATTCCTCACACCTGAAAACGTAGAAAAAAGTAAAAAAACCGGGGTCGAAATTTTTCACAACCTAAGTTCCCTATACCTATAGTATGATGGGAACTAATATCAATATTTACACAACGTTAAAAACGCCAATGTAAAAAACTTAAGTGTAAACTGCAGTTTCAGTACCGTAATGCGTACCGTCATCAGTGCAGAGTGGATTATTACTCATTTATATAGGTAAGGAAGCGGATTACAGAGTCAAAGTAGCAACCAATAGCAGTTTAAGAAACTGGAGCTGTAAACCAATAGGAATTTGGGTTAAAGAAAAAAATGTAAAAATTAAAAATATGTTAATTTATTGTATTTTTCCCAGCAATCCGAGAGAGGGGGTACAGCAAAATCGCAATTAATCATGTTTTTATCATTTTTATACATATGGAAAACATCTGGAAAATCGAGTTCATGTAAGTGTTTAGGCTGACAGATTATTTTATCTGAATTAAAGTTGAAATAATGGTTATTTTCCCAACAATGCTTAGCAGTGGCCGATTTTTTAGTTTCTTGCTTCACAATAAAACTCACGTGTTCTATAAGGCGAAACTTGAGTTTACGTTTTCTTTGACCAATATATGATTGTCCACATTAACAAGGAATACTACATATATCCCAATAGTTGTGTGTCCCTATCGATACACAGAACTCTTGGTGTATATGTACTGTTCCTTGCTAATGCAGACAATTACATATTGCTCAAACAAAACGTAAACGCAAGTTTCGCCTTAAAGAAGAGGTGAGTTAGTTTCTGAAACAAGAAACTAAAAAATCGGCCATTTCTAAACATTGTTGGGAAAACAACCATTATTTCAACTTTATTTCATCTAAAATAATCTATCAGCCTAAACCTAAACACTTACCTGAAATCGATTTTCTAGAAGCTTTCCATATCTATAAAAGTCATAAAAATATCACTAATTGCGATTTTGCTGTACCCCCTCTCTCAAATTGTTGGAAAAATTACATGAAACCCCCATACTCCTAATTTTTACATTCCTTTCTTTATCCCAAATTGCTATTGGCTTACGGCTCCAGTTTCCTAAATTCCTATTGGTTGCTACTTTGACTCTATAATCCGCTACCCTACCTATAGAAATGAGCAATAATCCACTTCGTTATTCTGCACTGATGACAGTACGCTTTATGCTACCGAAACTGCAGTCTGCACTAAAGTTTTTTAAATTGGCGTTTTTAACGTTGTGTAAATATTGATACCTATATAAATAATCATAATCATTCTCTTAATCAGTTTTTTTAATTATTATTATTTTAATTTAAAAATAATACAGACAGAAAAATTAATTTTTATATTTGTCTTCCTTGAAAACAAAAACATGCCTAAAAGCGTATTTACTTAATAAGATGATAACTCATAATGGTTAATTTAATTTGACTGAATTTTCATTAAATTTATGTGCAAATAATTAAACCTACTTCTTCTAAATAAATCGCCTATTATTACGCATGCTCAGCTTTATTAGTAAATTGCAAATGCTGCATAATTATTTTAATGATTTTTTCTTTTTCTTTTTCTTTTTTTTTTTTTTTTTTTTTATGAAATCTTAAATGTTGTCTCATTAAACTGAAATGCATGAATTATTATGTTATTTGTGGAACCAATCTTCCTTTAATATTTGTTTGATAATTATTTCTCTTTATTCGAATATAAAATAAATGTTTCCTAGCTTTCAACAATAGGAAAAATAGCTTTTCTTAAATTTTCTCTTAGCTTTTAAAATTTCATTTACACGCAAATTTTGATTCTTAGTTAATAGAAAATGTAGATTACGACGAATTATTATTAAAAAAATATTATTATTATTATTATTATTATTATTATTTTTTTAAGAAACATTTTAAATAAACTAATTTAATATTAAAAGTACAATGAACCGAACAATAAAATACACAATGAAAGTTTTAGCATTCAGAAAGAGGTAAAAGAAAAATATATGTATTTATACTTCAAATACTTACGAACTTTGAAACATGCTCATATAAAGCATAGATGCTAATATTATAATTTTTCATATTCTCATAAGTAGTTAATCTGGAATAAATTGTATCCAGTTTACTAAATCTATACAAAAGAATTTACATTCTTAGTGTTTTACAAATCACAAATGGGGCGATAAACGTGTATACAACTTTTTATTGTTGAATATCACGAAGTGGTATTTGCCATATTCATCAATTACTATTATTATTATTATTGCATTTGGATTAGCATGCTAATTAAAAATTTGAACTCTAATGTATAAAATATTGAAAATGTTTCAACCATAAATAATTTAAACATGCTATGAATAATATTCATTTAATTAATTAGCGATATATATATATATATTGTCTTTATTTAAAAGAAATGATAATAATTGTATTTATTGCTTACTTAAATATCATCTAAATTTAGCTAAACTGTTAACATTACTAAAATAATCTTTTTAAAATGACTGATGGTCACCCGTAATTTCATTCACGTTCAATTTTAAACAAAATTATCTTATTCTTATTCTTAAATATATCTTAGATATACCGTATTCTTAAGTATAAATTTCACCTATGGTAATTAAAATTATATATCTGTTTTAAATAAAATTAAAAATAGTTTACATGATTGGAATTTCAGTATTTTGTTTTCCTTGAAAATGGAATTTTGTATGAAAATGATTGACAGTATAAATCATTTTCAATATTTAATTGCACAACTTTGCATATTATTGAATTCTGAACATATTTAAATATAATGTATCCTCTATATAGATTTATTTTATCTTCCCATTTTCCTCTCTAGTAACAATTACTTTTAATTTTCTCCTATAATTCTCTTTTAGAAATAGCTGCACATGTGTCTCATTGTTTATTACGTAATATAACTCAGAACTTAATCAATAACGATCAACATAATAACGATCGATATTTGTTTGATAAAAACAAAAGAAATAAACAGATGGATTTTTATGTGAATATTACAGTATTTTACAAAATTTGTCAAAATTGTTAGTATGTATCAAATAATGTGCATAAGTAAATAAAAATTATTCAAATAATTTTGCTTATCGCGCATCAAATCTAGAACCATTTCTTTTATTAACCAAAGTGACTCGCTGAAAATTTCTCTCAGCTTAATTAAAATTTCCTGAATATCTCTATTCATTATACCAGATAATCTAAATTGTGGTTATTTGTTATTATCTACATTTAAGCTTAAGCTATTTAATCTGTTTTTTTTTTTTCATATTAAAATAAATTGCATTATTAAAAAAAAAAAAAAAAAAAAAAAAAAAGAACATGGTGGTTCTATTAATGGAACATGAACAAAACTTAATGTTTTTGTTATTTTCAGGAAAATTAGAAAATTCATTTAAAAAAAAAAATTTAGATTCCAATTAATACTATTGTAATTATTTATGGTGTGGTGAGGAGTAAAATTTTATGTCAAAAACTTAAGTATGGTCCATATATTCCATCAGAAATTTTAAAAGTAAGAGTTAAAAATTTTTACATACATTATCTTGTTATTAGTATTTCAGAACAGTCCTTTATCAAATAACATTATAGAATTAAAAGCTTTAAGAATTTTTTTTTTAATTGTGGTTTCAGTACGACAAAACGCGCATAAAAATCTAGAAACGCTGGAGCCCTTGATATATTTTTTTCTTTAAATATAAAGGAGGAAAGAATAGCTTTCAAAGACTAGTATTAATATTTAAATTTGATTAACACTTCATATAATACTTTTATAAATGTTTGTATAGCAAAGAATAAGCTTTTATGTCAGAAACTTAGATGTAATCAACATGCTGTAACGAAAAGCTTCTAATTACGATATATATATATATATATATATATATATGTATGTATTTCATTATGCATAAAAGAACATAGAAATACTAATACACAAACAAATACTAATATTTTTAACTTAATGAAGGTTTATGTTATGGAAAAGAATCAGGCTTCGCAATATTCCTAAAATATTACTCGCCTTTTGTTATATTGTCACCACTATCACCAAAAAGAATTTTTTTAGAACATTTTAATGCTACATTTTTATGTATAACAGTTTTAAAATAGTAATAACAAGATAATAAAGTGATCGTAAAATTTTAAGAACGCTGCAAGGCCCGAAGAATAAACTACTATGTCTTAAACTTGAGTCTGGTCAACATAATGCATCGAAATAGTTAAAAAAAAAAAAAAAAAAAAAAAAAAAAACCTTTCTTTCAAACCTAAAAGAGCATATATATTTGAAAAACTAATATTAATATTTAAAATTGTTTCAAATTTCAATCAATTGTTTTGCAAAAATTAGTGGTATATCAAAGACCAAAGATTAATGTCAAAAACACATTTATGGTAAACATACTGCAACGAAAAGTTTCAAAAATATATTTTGTTTAATTCAAATGTAAAAGGGCATACATCTCTCACAAACTACTATTAACGTTTAAAGGTGATTCAGATTTCAATTAAACTCTTATAAAGGTTTATAGTACAGCGAAGAATAAACTTTTATGACAAAAACTTAAGTATGGGTAAGATATTTCAATGAAAAGCTTCCAAATAACAGATTTTCCATCTCCTTAAAACCTAAAAGAACATATAGCCCTCAAAAACTACTATTACAACTTAAGTTAAAAATAAGTTTATAAATTATTCATTTTTAAATAATAATTTTATAGTTAGATGAAATAATTAAAGTACAGCGAAAAATAAACGTTTTAAGTCAAAAAATTAAACTTGCCTATTATATATCATCGGAAATCTTCCAAAGAAAAGATTTTTCCCCTTTTAAAACGTAAAATAGAATGGATCTCTCAACAACTACCGTTAATATTTAAATCAAAATAAATTTTATTAGTAATTTATTTTTAAATAATAATTTTATACTTAGATGCATTGAAATTAAACTACAAGACATAAAAAGATAAGAGCATTTAAGAGAAATCCTAGACCTTAGAAGTCTCTATGCTATAATAGATAGTTTTATAAATACATTTATGCGTATGTGTATAAAAGTTAGAAAAATAACATTTTAATATGTGTCTATATGTCCTTGCTAGATATTATAGATAGAATTTAGAAATATTTATAACATTAAATTTCTACGGAAATCCTCTCGATAATTTTCAATAATAATTTATAAATGAAATACTTAAAATACTAAATGAGAGCATTCTGAATACTTTAAATCGGGGTTTCAAATGAATTAAGTTCTTTTAAGTAAAATATTAAATTGTATTTCATATTAAAGATATATTTAAAAAAAATAATAATAATAATTCAATTCTTGTTCAATTCATGTCGACCAATGTTTGTGGATATTGGTTGGAGAAGTTTAAATATTTATAATACCTGTAAACAATTTCTTTGCTATTAATATCTCTAAATATTTAAAACTAATTAATAAAATGCTACACATTTTTTTTTAATTACGGACAAAAGGAAATGATTTTGACTTAAGGTTAGATCATATAAATTATCCTCTGCAATAGCATGAATAGTGTCAATCCATTAATAATACTTCTTTAAGTTTTTCTCACTATACACCGGTTATAGAATATGCATCTAAAGTTATTACATATATGTTTCGAGATATAACCATTGAAAAAAAATGAATATATAAAATGTGTTAGTAAAATTGGTTAAATATAATTAGCAATACAATTTGGCGTAAAAAGAAAATATGCGTCATACAAATCATATTTAGTCCAGCATGTCAAAAGTGTCCCAGAGAATAATTGTTACCCTAATATATTTCGATGTAAACTATAAAACACTATATTTTAAAACGCATATAAAGGTATAAAATATAAAATGCATCCCAAATTTACAAAGTTACAAAGTTTTATTAATATAACCACTGAAAACATTTATATATAAAATGCGTTTGTAAAATGGGTTAGATAAAATTAGCAATACAATTTAGCGTAAACAGAAAATATGCGTCATATAAGTCTTATTTAAACAAGCATGTTAAAAGTGTCCCAAAGAGTAATTGTTACCCTAATGTTGTGGAGTTTGCGTTCCTGCAAACTCCATCTTAACTTAAATACTTATTTAGATTACTAAGAAAACCAGAGACTTGAATTGAACAAACAATAAGAGTTTATTTGAACCAGATTAATGGGAGGACGGCCTGGTAATAAAACTTAGCTCAGTCAGCGTATTACTAAATCAAAATATATAAATCAACAATTTAATTATCTTAAATATATCACCCCAGCAGATAGTCGAAGGTGTAGAGACGGTCGCACTCGTACTCCGCTACCACGACTTCATTATGGATCAGAGGATTCCCTTCGGACCCAACTTGACCTTTCCGAATGCTAGTAGTTGCGCACACCAACACTCATCAGTACTTAACTTCACACAACTAAATCTCCACGACTGTACTTCCCGATATTCACCAAAATAAGATTCATCACATCCACTATACCATCCTCCAACATCCACCCCATCTACTAAAACCATCTCTATTTTTATACTTCTTCCTACACCCTCCTTTCACTACATTCCAATCCGTTCTTTTAAAAATCACTTCTAATTTATCTAATATTCAAAATCTAAGTCTTTTATTGCAGCCCCCTGCCGACACAACACTAACTCGACATCAACCTTCACCGAGTCACTGGCGACGAAGCGATTTTAACCGTCCCCACTTTCTACTTTGCTGGATCCAGCTTAATTAAAACAACTGTGGTGACGTTCTGACGTCTCAACCTCACAATGTATTTCGATGTGAAATATAAAACACCATATTTTAAAACACATATGAAGGTATAAATTATAAAATGTATCCACATTTATAAATTTACAAAGTTTGAACCCAAAGTCCCTTTACAGATTTCCCTTTTGTTTTATTTCAAAACTTATTTTTTAAAAATGATCCTTATATTGTAAATATATATATATATACATAAGATCAAATTTAAATATAGGATGGAGTAAAACTTGTATTATTAAATATATAGGACTAGAACAGAGTTTTTATAAACCAATGCGCAAATGCAGCAAAAGGAAATATAAAACTATAATAAATAAGCAAAATAATTAAAGCCAGATGAAACATTAATCCCAAAACACATGAGGGCCTTCATCAGGGGAGCTCCCTCATGTAGGGAAAGGAATATGAGAAGTTTCTGACGAAACGCTGGTAATTTAACCAAAAAACACGTTTCTAGCCCCCAACTTCTCACAGATGGAAGCTTTATGAGGAAGCTCCCCTGATGAAGGCCCCCATGTGTTATGGGATTAATTTTTCCTCTGGCTTTAGTTATTTTGCTTATATATATATATACATAGTAAAAAATTGTAAAAAAGAATTATTTGTTATACCAATAAATAATAGATTATATATATGAAATGATAATCAAATAAAAAACATTCTTTCGATTTCGACGTTAAAAAGATAAATTGGTTTAATTCATGTAAATTGTAAATGTTTTCATACAGTTTACACAAAAAGAAAAATGTGAGATAAGTTACATATTTACAAACTATATTTACAAATTCAAGCAACCTTGGAAATTACATTTTATCTCGCTGATTTAAATTAATAGATTATTTTTTTTAATTCATAAATTGACACATAAGAGAAAAACACTCTAAATAATTGAACTCACGAAAATATTTAATATTGATTTTGAAAATCTATCAAAACGATCTCAAAAGTCTGCTAATGTTCCTGATAAAAAAAAAATTAATTTTATGATATACACAGAATAGTACTGTAATATTATCAATAAAAGTTTGTTAAACATGTAGCATTTAATCTATATATACATAATTTAATATATATGTGTTTGTATTCACATTGAATATGGATATTTTATTTGTTTTATTTGCATGCTTAACTGGTTATCATTAGTGTATTTTCTTATTTTAATCAGTAAGCTCAGTCTTCTGACATTTCTCTGAAACGTTACACGATTTTATAAAAAAAAAAAAAAAAAAAAAAATGTATTCGTCATTAAATTATTTAATTTTTTTCCTCGGTAATCTATAAGATAATTGCTAATGGTTTATATACATATGCCGTAAGAACATAAATTGTTTTTTTAAAGTAAAATAGTTTTTACAGGAAAGCCTAAAGCCAGGGCTCGTCAATCACCTAAAACATAACCTAACTAATAGTAAATATATTCTTACTTTCTCATAAAAAAAAAAAAAGTTTATATCAGTAATTTTTAATTTTTATCAATCCAAACTTCTCTTATCTCGAATATTTCATTCATTGGTAATTTTGAAATTATTTATTTATTTATTTATTTATTTTTCAATACAGATACTTCACAAAGATTTTTTTTTTTAATTATAGCAAGTAAAACCCAATCTAGAACATTAAAAATATGCGATAAAACCTATTTTGACAAACATAAGGCGTATAAAGAATTTGAAAAAATAAATAAATAATGGATCAACGAACATATGTTCAATATTTATCTTTTCTGTTCGTATTGAAAGTAATCCCTTAAAAACAATGACTTACCTGCGTGCGTCATTATTTTTACAGTGTTAAGTACCAACACAAATACTTGCGCCTTCATATAAATCATCGTCTGCAATTGTTTTTATGTCACTTACTGCTATCGTAATTCGCTTTTTGTTTGCTATACAGTGATGACTATTTTTATCATTAGAGAGTTTGTTTCTCTATATATAGATTCAATAAATTTATTTCTGTAGTTATCTATCATGATAAATTACAACAATTTGAATAACTTCCAAGTTTTTATACTACTTGTTAACTTTGCCCCTTACTTCGGTTATTTTCATTTATGTAATTAAATAATAAAATCTTTTTTTATCTACTAAAAGCATGGGTAAATACGTAATTCACATGTGTTTAAAAATGATTGCTTTAACTTCATTTACGAATTTTAATAATCTTATACTGATCATAGTCTCACTGAACTGACTAAAAGTGATCGAGAAGTACAGTTGCCAACTTAGCACTTTTTGACTACCGGAAAATTTTAATTATTATTTTTTTATTTTTTTAGCCCGTAAAAATCGATACAATTCGCTGATTAAATAAAATAAATATTTATATTAAATTTTTCCGGTAGCCAAAAAGAGCTAAGTTGGTAACTACACTGTCAAAAAAAAGTGCAGTTTGCTGCCAGAAATTTTCTGTAATTCAGAAAAATACGTTCTATTAACGGAAAAATTACGTTGATAGAACGTATTTTTCTGAATTACAAAAAAAAAAAAAAAAAAAAAAAAAAAAGGCAGCAAACTGCAGCAAATAATGACCTTTTTTTTTTTTTTTTTTTTTTTAAGTGTATGCCGAGTGTTTTGCTTTTCAATCTGGTAAACAGGAGGAGCCGGATTTGGACCTACAACGAGCTCGTCTCTCGTCTGGCTAGCTATTCGCAGTTTTCCCTGATATTTTTTCTAATTCCAGTAAATACACTCTATAACCCATAAGAAATACCCTCCAATGAATGACACTTTACCCAGACCTCTTGAGCAACCGAACTTTTTTTGCCTGTGACGTAGGTGTTAAGTGAAGATATTTTATCCATATTAAGTAAATTAAATTTTTCACTTTTAGACAACGTTTTGAAAACGTTTGCATGAAATATTAAAATTATCATAATTATTAAATAGTAAAAGTTCATTTGGATTAAATTAAATCGACGCAAACATCTAAAAATTGAATTTGAATTTTTCTTCTAAATATAAAGCTCAAAATGTATGTTCAGTCTACAATGCATAAATTAGCAAAAAAGTATATTGCAAATAATTTATCATAAGTTTTATTTTAATTTACAGTAAAAAATAAATAAATAAATAAACATGTTACTTAATCTATTTCATATACACTTGAAACTCGTTAACGTGAATCTTAAGGGGGATAAAAAAATCTGTTCATGTTATCAGTAGTTTATTCTATCAGTAACTAATCCTCATATAACTAAACTAATCTTCATTTTAATGGGGACTGCGGAAACAATTCATGTTAAAAGTAATTCACGTTAACAGTGTCCACGTTAACGTGGTTCGACTGTATACATTTTAATGGAGCAAATTTCATTTTAATTCAATATTGGAGGGAGTATATTCGTGAGTTTCAACACTTTTTCTGAAGTAGAAATATATACTTTTAAATTTTTATTGCGAAAAAATGTAATAATAACAAAAAAAAAAAAGAAAAGAAAAATTCAGAATAAAGATAGGGGTTTTATGATTATATATTTATTTTTAACTGTAAAACAATGAAAATTTGCAGAGACTCTGGATAAATATTTCAGTAAATTTACAGATTTTTTTTTCTTTTTCTTTTTTTTTTTTTTTTTTTTTTTTTACAGCGTTGGTATTGGAAAACGTTGAATGAATGTAAATTTGCTTGAGAAAGCTAAGTACTGCTATTCAAAAACGAATATTAATTTGCAATTCTCAATGATTTATATATGGTAAGTTGGGCATCCTGAAAACTTTTTTAACCCGCTCCTCTTATCTTAAGCTGAGTGGCCTGTGTTCCTTCTTATTCGTCTAGTTATTATTAATTTATGATCATATTTTCTGTATATGATCTATCCACCAACATTCCAGAAACAATTCATATTAAATTTTTAATTAAATTTGCCTTATATAAGGCTTTATTTCCATATGTGATTCTTTGTTTAATAAATCATGTCTTTCTTTCTGGTGTTTGATTATTGTAATGATGAATTATTAATAATAATATGAAGAAGAAGAAGTTCAGATAGATAGAAGATAGACTGTCAAAAGAAAAAAAAATAAGTCCTGTTTGCTGCCAGAAAATTTCTGTAATTCAAAAAAATACGCTCTACCAACGTAATTTTTCCGTTGATAGAACGTATTTTTCTGAATTACAGAAAATTTCTGGCAGCAAATTGCAGCAAACAAGACATTTATTTTGGCAGTGTAGATAGGTAGATAGATACAGATATGCATTTAAATTTACCTACAACGTATATATGTATGTTGACATTCCAACAATTTTGTTATAAAACAAGCGCAAGAAATTAATTATAATCAAAACTATGACATTTATTTTTTTGTCTTAGTTAAATACATATTTTATTATTATTATTATTATTTGTATGATTATTCTAATCTATTTTCGAATGTTGAGATAAAATTTTTCAACATTTATTTCACGTTATAAAAATAATTTACTGTAAAGTAATTGATTAAATGATTATCTTAGCGAATAATCATTACTTTCGCGGTCCAAAATATCAACAATTATTACCAGTAAAATTTTTACTTTATTTTTATAAAAAAAAAGGAATTTTTTAGTGGAAATTTTCTCTTTTCTCTGCTCCATAGATTTGAAATGGAAATGTTTTATCCATACTGTGTAAATTAAATTTTACCTTACTCTACAACTTTGACAATGTCCACAATTATATTTTGAGGATGTTTATAACGAATATTATTACCAAATGAAATTTTATGAAGTTATATCAGCATGCAGTTCTAAAGTTCAAGTTTAAATTATCGTCTAAACATAGTATTCCAAAATAAGCTACATTTAGTACTAGAAATAGTGTTAATAAATATATATATATATATTATTTTTCATTAAAAAAGATTACCTAATTAATTTTATTTTTAGTGGAAGTAATTTTTTGCACTTTTTATAAAATATATTTAGTTTCTTTTCATTAAATTTAACATTAAGTTCGCAAATAATTTTAACACAGCATTTATTTTTTTAATAACGAAGGAAGTGAAACAATAACAAAAGAAAATAATACTTTATTTTGAATTAATTTTTCGTAAACTTTTTGTTTAATTTATAAGAAAATAAATGTGTTTTTTAGTTAAATGTTCTCTTTTTTACTTGCGTTATAGATTTTGAATACAAATGTTTTATCCACACTGTGTAATTTACATTTTAGACTATTGACAAGGTGATTATATGAAATATTGTAATTGATACTAATGACAAAAGGTGTTTAGATGAAGTTTAATCATTACGCACTTATAAAAAATAACATTAAATTATCTTCTAAACACAGAACTGAAAATGTACGCTGCATTTTGCGTACTGAAAAAATGCATTGGATGAATGTAAATTTGTCTCAAAAAAGCTGAAGTTCATATATTTAACAATTATGTTAATTCATTTCTCTGTGATACTTTTTTAGTAGGTTATTATAGATATATATTTAACCGTAGAATATTAATCTGAGAAAAATTCATTCATACTTTGAAGAAATGGGTAAACAATTTGAAAATTGTGCACACTAATGTCTCAGTTAATTTTAAATGTATTTTCATAAATAAAAATTAATTTTTAATATAGTCTTAAATATATTTTAAATATGGGATTAAAAAAAGTTGTGCATGGTCGGCATTAATATAATAAATTTAAAGGTTAAATTCAAGGGTAAATTTTTTCTACAATATAAATATTAATTTTTAATATAGTCTTAAATATATTTTAAATATGGGATTAAAAAAAGTTGTGCATGGTCGGCATTAATATAATAAATTTAAAGGTTAAATTCAAGGGTAAATTTTTTCTACAATATAAATATTAATTTTAATTTACCCCCCCCCCCTCCCCCCCCCAAAGAAAAAAAAACGCAGTTATAAGCTAAATTAGGAATTTTTCTTATTTCATCTTATTTAAACAGATTCTTTTTTCTTATTTCCAGAATTATTCTCACAGATACTAGAATGTTAAATTTAAAATTATTTTAACTTTCATTCAAAGTTTACAAAATCAATTGTGGGATTCCTTAATACAACGATTAACAGCTTTTAGATGCTTTATTAGACTTTAGAATTTTTTTAAATACTAATTACGAATATATTGATTAATAAAAAATATTGAAAATGTTAAAAAAATAGTATTTTTAATTTAGGTTTAAAAAGTAAATATGTTCATTGTGTCTTTTGATAAATGCTTTGCATTTATCAAAAGACACAATGTAATTTATGTATTTCAGAAAAATTGTCTTTTCTTTATTTTTTTACACATTCAGATACTTAAAGAAAAATAAGAAAAATATTAATACAAATTTTCTACGCGTAAAAGTTTGTTTACTTAAAAAGTGTATGGCATATGAAAGTAATTTTCAGTTATCTTGGGTTAGGTAAAAAAAAAAAAAAAAAAAAAAAAAAAAAATCATGATCCCTTTAAAATTTTACTCATTAATTACGAATAATTAAATTTTTCATTATAGAATATTATACTTGTATAATTTTGAGATAAAGTTTTTCTGTTAAAATTTTAATCTACAGAAAATCTTGATCGAAAATCAGAGACAACGGAAAAGCACGTATTATAATATAATAAAAATATTTTCTAGAACATTTAAATTTACCTGAAAATATAATTTCTTTTAAATTTTCACTTCCACATAAAAACTTGAAAAATATATTCTGAAAATATAGATTTTATGGCAAACCATGGAAAATAAAAATGTATTGTTATCAAATGTTAATGAAAATCAATAACTTATGCCTCAAAATGTTGAATTCTATACCAAAAAATACACATACATGAAAGATTTACAAAAACACAAATATTTGAAGAAAAATAGTGCGAATAATAGCACTTCATATTATTGATGAGTATTAATATCTTTTTGTGTTTATTTCTTGATAAACTAAAAAGTAAATAAATAAGTATACATAAGTTAATACGGCAACTTAATTTTAATTGCAACATATTCAAACAAAACGAAGTCTTAACATTATTAGGTTTACATATTATCCAATAAAAGATATCAATGCATAATTTTCAAAGAAGGTAAATAATTTTTAAAAAGTCAGATATTTGAAATTAAAACAAAAATAGTTATACTATAAAATATGATGTGACATATACATATTCATATTACTTAATATCTGAGTTTTATAACAATTTCACTGTCAAAATGATATAATATTGCCAAAATCAATTAATGTGAACTTAACTTACCATTTTCTAAATTCATCTATAGCTAGATATTTCCTCTGTTGTATTTATTTTCAACGAGTCCGATATCCTGAGTGGATCTGTATGTGCAATTAAAGTGAATGTTATTGTTTTGATTGTAGTGCTTTCTACAGTGACAGGAAGACATGCAACAACAAAATTGGGACATCACAGTGTCTTTCATAGCTTCTCTGAAATCGGTATTGAAGTATGCATAAATTAGTGGATTTAGTGATGAATTGAAATAACCAATCCAGAAAAGTATTTCGACGAGGATATCGGGACATGTACAATCATCGCAAAGATGTACCGTGACGTACCATATGAAGAAGGGCAACCAGCAGAGGATGAAAGCACCCATGATGATGCCTAAGGTCTTTGCAGCCTTATGTTCTCTCTTCATTTTCACTATATTCCTTTTCGTAGGTGTATTGTGATCATCGTCAACATGCGAATTGCGATGATGATTAGAGTGGACTACCATTTGTGCTGTTGTATCCGTGCTGTTGCGTGGGTATTGAGGTATAGCAGATGTGATCTGCGATTTACAAATCATTTTCTCTTGCTTGGTTGCCTCGATATAAATACGAATGTAGGCTGAGATCATGATAATACAAGGAACCCAAAAGGATATACAAGATGATATAATAGCATATGGTTTGTTTACAACAAATTCGCACACGTCGGGATTTTGGGAACGCTCTTCTAAATGCTGGGTAGTTGTATACCAACCGCTAAATATGGGAATGAAACTAAGCAGCCCGGAGACTAGCCATACGGTAGCCAGCATACATGCTACTGATTTTTTTGTAATTTTGTTGGGGTATTCGAAAGGTTTTATAATCGCATAGTAGCGGTCAACACTGATGCAACACAGATGCATGATAGAAGCAGTTGAAAAAAGAACGTCACAACTGTTCCAGAAATCACAAATGCCTTGGTTGAACATCCAACGTCCAGATAAAGTGTGCATAGCATTAAAACTCATTGCAAAAAGAGCTACAAGAATATCTGCACATGCTAATGATACAATAAAATAGTTTGTAGTAATCCTTAGTTTATGGTGTCTATACACGCTTAGAATGATTAATATATTACCAAAAACTGCTGTACATATTATTAGTATGAGAACAAGTGTTTTCAAAACTGCGATCACGTAATATCCCCAGCCAACATTATCTTCGATTAAGGTTTCATTCAGGGTATCGTTATACAATGTCTCGTTGTCCAACATCATAACGTCCTCCCCTTCAGTCCTCATTTACACTACGGTTAGTTAGCCAAATGACAAGTTCCCGGCACGTAACAACAAAAGCGCGCTATTTTTCTCACGCCCACGCCGTTTCAGAGATGAGCGCGCGTGAAAACTTTTATCTGAGTTTCATCGGAGCATTACACAGTTTAGTAGCAGGGAGTCTGTCTGCTAACTGGTCGGCTGTCGATTTGTACCCCGCTGATTGCGCTCCCAGCGACGCGTAGGACGTAGTGAGAAAGCGCGGCGACAGATTTCGCCAAGCGCGCCAATGCGGTTTTCATGAGTGGTGCATAATCTTAGCGTCCGATGACATTAAGTTTGTTTTAAGTGGTTGCAGCGTTTTGTCTACAATTTATAGCATTTAAATATTTTATTATTCTGTTGAAAGAATTAAGATTTGAATTTCTAATGTTCATAAAACTGTTGTTTTTATTTCTAAATGAGAAAACCCTAGCTATTCATTTTTATTCTCAAGCTCATAAAAGAAGAAAATTATTGATTTTAATTTCTTAAACTTAACTCTTACATTCAATTTCAGATATTATTTAAGGCTTAAGAAAAATTTTAGTCAATTTATTTAATCTGAAATATTATGAAATATTATTATTTAATCTGAAATATATCAACACAAATAATAAAACATTCCTTAGAAAATGAACTTTCGCTGCATAAAATTTCAAACTAGTGAAAACTAATTCAAAATTAGCACTTCAGTTTAAAATATTCTTTTATTTATTTTTTATTTATCATAGTTTTTTTTTTTTTTTTTTTTTTTTTTTTTTTAATTAATGAAATTAATAAAAGAAAACGCTATACTTTCTATTGCTATTTGTACATTATATAAAATAATTTTAATAAAATCTTATAAATGCATATTTTTCTTTTTATTTGAAAATCTTCAGCTTATTTCTTTCTAATAAAAGTATGAATTTACATACATAAGCTATTTAAATATTTTTTCGAAGTAATAAACTCTCTTTTTCTAAATAATAAAAGTAAAGTTATTTTCAGAATTTATAGTTGGTTCTTGCTATTTTTGCTCTACTAAAAGCATTAATTAAAATTTTGAATTCGTTTTAAAATATTTTTTATTTATTTATTACTAAAATTCTTGTTTTTAATAGTAAGAACTTTATTCTTAAATATGTAACATAAAATAACATAAAATAGCATAAAAAGTCTAACTACTCTGACTTTAACAGAGTTAGTCAGGTTATTTAATATTAGGATTGTTATAATTTTGTAAACATACAAATTACTTGACTAAATATATTTCTGGGCTCTAATTAATATATGACTTAAATAAAAATTCATTCCAACAGATATACATAAATACTGTATGAGCACGAAAAAAAAAAAAAAAAATCAGTATACATGCATTTATATATTAATATTTTTATATGTATGTCAATTATATTTTATTTTATGTTTTAGCTTTCAGTTTCAGAATGTCAACGTATCTTTTACAATTTATGAATTAAAAAAGTAGAACTAAAAAAAAAAAAAAAAAATACTTTTGTACATGGGAAATTAATGTAGTTAACTTCCAAAGGCTCTAAAGAAAGAAAACAAAAATGGATATACGTCATTCCAAGGACATTTTACCTGAATTTAACTTTTTTTCTTCTTCTTCTTCTTTTTTTTTTTTTTTTTTTTTTTTATTTTTTTTTTTTATATTTAATATTCTTAACATCACAGAATAAATGTGTGTTTCTTTTAACACCGAACACACACACACACACACACACACACAAAAAAAAAAAAAAAAAAAAAAAAAAAGATTGTGTCATCGAATAAAACTTTTAAACTTTTACGCGTTTCAGTTAGATTAGTTATAACTATTTAAGAAGATTCTAATGTTAGCTTATGAGTTATGAACTGAAGTTGAGAACAGATTTCAAGGACTCATTTCATTTAAATTCCAAATTATATCCTGCAATAACTTAATAATTTCAAATAAGACTATCAATAAAATACAAATTTCTGATGCCATAATGTCTTTTCAATGATAATTGTGTATCACTCGAAAGCCAATAACAGTTTAGAAATACTGTGGGTAAAAATCACGACAGAAAAATCATGCGAAGTATACACCTTCAAGAGTATTTACCCGTTCACCGTTTAACATGTAATGTATTTTTTCTGGATGAACTCTCTTCAAAATATAAAATCGATTTTAAATAATAGCGGAAGGAATCTTACAAAAAAAACTATATTTTTATATTTACTTTCAAAAAGATAATATAAAACAGATCGTATTATTTAGACTTGTGAATTGGCTAAAACTACTCTGCGTTACATAGTAAGCTAAAATTTTAATTTATATATATTAAAAAAATAATAATGTACAATGTAACAGGCTAAATACAAACATTTACGAGTATGTAAAATAGCTTTTGAATATTGAGCCATCGTCCCTAATTGTAAAAATCAAATGGAGGACGACGTTGCCATTCTTAGCAAAATATCGTCAGTTAATTTTCCAATGTCAAAGACTGAGATGAAAAGAGTTGTTGATTAGTAGTTTTGTAAGTTGTTAGCTGCGATACGTTGCTGCGGCATAATTGTGAACTAAATGTGTAACTATAATTCTAATTATACTACACGCAAAAACTCTAAAAAGTGTCTTTTCAAAGTGTATATATATATATATGCAATTATGTATGTCATCATGTGTTTGATTACAGTAATTTTATAAGCCTACAATGTCTTAGTCCTGAAATATTGTATAGATCCTATAACATGAAATAGCACTTTGAACAATTTTCAGTTGTACCACGTACTGCAGCTATATATTTCTGCGTTTCGGTATAAACCTGCTTCTAATTTCTGCTAATTTTAACATATTCTATTGGTAGCACACTTTTATAATTCTGAATAATTATATTATTTCCTTTATGTTTTGTTTTCGATAGGGAACAGGCTATAATAAATCTGAATGCTATATATAAATTTAAAAAAAAAATCAGAATTATTAGAGGAAATAAAAACGCACTCACACACATAGACAAAGCATAGTTTTGATGGAACAACAGAAGTTTTCTTTAGGCTATATCCCCAAAAATCTTTATTGAAAAACGAAAGGATTTCAGAAATAAAAACCTTTGAATTAACACCATAAAATACAAACATACTCGCAACAAATTTTTCGGGTTGGAATAAAGTACGATCCTTCGTCAGGCGAAAAAAGCACGTGTTATAAACAAAGCTGCTTCGCTTGTAGCACTCGCGCCTATTTTGTTCGCCTTATAAACGGTCGTATTTTATTCCTACCCGAAACAAGCGTTACGGGTTTTTTTGCATTTTATATTGTTTATTCAAAGTTTTTTTTACTTATAACGGAACGATTTGCTAAAGCACTTATTATTATTACTATTTATTTTATTATTTATTATTTATTTATTTATTTATTTGTTGTTATTGGTGGTGGTGGTATCTCCTCAACAAACAATTTTGTTGGTTCAAAAAAATTTTTTTTTTCCTTTGCATACGGACAGACGGACAGACATAGACGAAACAGAATCATAAATATCCCTCGGTTTCTTTATGAAAGTGATATAATCGTATAATAAAAACTGAAAAATGAGTTCTCCATTTTTTTTTTTTTTTTTTTTTTTTTTTTTTCAATGAATCGGAATAATTCTCGTGTGTTTTTAAAAAAATCAATAATCATATATTACATGCAAAAAATATTTCTTAATTTTGTAGAATTTAGCGCGATATAGGAGTGTTAAAATGAGTTTTAAAGTAACAGTTATCTCATACAAGAATGCATTAGAAGTATTTTCAATGTATCTGTACATAGACCAGTTCTGTTACATCTAGATGGCTTTCATTAGGCAACATTCTACATTAAAAATGTAAAGCCTAAAATGTCTTACATCAGTTATATCTGAATTTCCACTTATATTTCCCGATATACCTAACTATGTTTGAGTACTGATGTAAACCCATTATTGATTGTATTCATATAATGTTCAATAAAAACAAATTTTTGTACATTCGAATAATGTATGTTCCATTCGTTGTGTATGTGCAGCATATAAATGTATTGTAAAATGCTTCGAAGAAATGCTTCTCTTACGTCCATTTTAATCGATCTGTGAGTCTGCCTATTAATCTATGATTAGCTCTTAATAGGTCACCTTAATCGAACACTTCAGCTTAGAATAGCATGCGGAAGAAACGCATAGTCACAAAAGGGAAAAATCAAAAATAAATGTGACACCGGAAAAACTAGAAATACAGTTTATATAAACATGTGATGGGTTGTCAGAAGCCAAGGTAATTTAACAAACTTTTAGCTTAGGATTCGAACATAATATAAATATTATTCTGAATAAAGTGCAATAGATATTTTTAGATAATAAACATTTTAGGTTTTTTAAAATTAATTTTAAAATTAACTGATTTCATATTTAATTTTTCAAATATTAAATACATATTTTTATGTCGCACAATAAATAAAAACCCTCTTTTTTTTTTTTTTTTTTTTTTTTTATCCGATATATCTGTAGTGATAAGTATAAAGGATTTAAGTCCAAAACTGACGATTTTGAGTTAAGTACATAGCCAGACTCAGAAAAAAATTCTCTATCGATTGGTATAAAGGATTTAAATCCATGTCATTTAGTCTTTGAGAAAATCCATTGGTAAAAAAAGATTCAAGTTAAAAATTTAGCATTAATCTTTAGTATAAAATATTTAATTCATTTTTTCCCCTTTATTAAATGAAGATTGATAATCACTGAATGGTATAAAGGGTATAAATCAACCTAATTTATTTTTCCCAATTGATTCTTCTCATTAGATTTTGGGTAGTTTAACTTTATTTTTCGTCTCCTGAAAAATCAAGAATATGGACTTAAATCCTTTATACTTATCAGTACAGATATATACCCTCTATTTTTTTTCTATTTGTCCCAAAACATTTTTTAGCAAAATATCAGCTCTCTGGGATAATGTTAACAGGTTCCGAATTGACTAGAAACACCTAATATCTATATTAGAATTTACCTGTCTAGCTGATATTTTGCAAAAAGTGTTTAGTGTCAAATAGAAAAAAAATTAGAGACTATGGTTTTTGGATTTCGAAAAATAAAAATAGAAAAGGAACAGGAAAAGAAAACTCTCCACATTTAAAAGGCACCCTTATATATATATATATATATATATATATATATATATATATATATATATATACATATATATATATATATATATATATATATACAAAATTTTAAGCATATAAAAGAGAAATATTACAATGTTGTTTTACAAAATTTTCATTTTTTTTTTTTTTTTTTTTTTTTTAATACAGCCAGTGGTACCTGATTTCCAGTAACACTTTAGAAAAATATATCCTCGTGCTGGTAGGATAACTCATGATAGATTTATCTGAAATTTAAAAAATCTATATAATATTTCTCTAACATGGACCAGTTACGATTATATTTTGTCGGAACGATACAACAGTGATGTAAATAATAAGATACCCGATGGTAAAACATAATATTTATAAATGGACAATATTTAAGCGCGCAAACTCAGCTCAATGATCTAATAAGAAAATAAAATGACAACATATTTCTGATGAGATTGTTTTATAGGAAAATGTATTTTTCAAAAGTTGCAAATTCAGAATCTTTGCAAGCGTCATTTTAAACCTAACAATACTTTAAAGATATACACAGAATATGAATTATTATCATAAATCGACACAATCATAAAAAGTATAATAAAAATAGGAATTAGCTGATTATTATTATTATTATTATTATTATTATTATTGTGCTAAAATAAATAAATTACACGTCATTGGCAAAATGGCGTCAAAAATTTAAAAGTCGTCATAGTGGTCCTGTGCTAAAATTGTACTGCCTACGAAAAGATGGTCGTCAAGCGTAAGTTTTATTTTGAAACCTTTCTTTGAATGATTTTGGTTCAACTATTGCACAGTAATAATTCGGTTCTAATGATAATTTGGCTTCTGGTAAATTAAAATTCTAATTAAACGATAGAATTGGTATAATGAGGATTGGTATATGAGTTTCATATTTTAAAGTTAAATAAAAAAGAAATAAAGTGCGAAAATTTTGCACGGGTTTGCCTGCTAGTTAAAAAATAAATAAATGAAATTTTTAAAAAACATGTTATTAGATACGTATAGCCCGTGCTTAATCTAAGGATTAAAATAAATTTAAATTTGAATTTCTTATTCTATTAGATAAACAGTAAAATAAAATAAAAAGTGATATATATGTTTTTTACTTTCCGAACACTATAGTGAGGAAAGTATTGTAATCATGTCAAAAATCCGAATTCGAGATTTTGATGTTTCTATACGTTTTGAGGTCCCCTGAGTCCGTTTTCACTATTTTTACGATGATGTATGTATGTGTGTGTGTATGTGTGTATGTGTGTATGTCTGTGAGTGAACACGCTAGCGTCTAAACGCTTTGTTCGATTAACCTGAAAGTTGGTACGCATATTGTAAGTCACCATAGTACGAACCCTATAGATTTTGGTGAATCTAGCACTTATAGTTTTTTTACAGGTACACAAAGAAAAATTCTTTATCATTATGGCCTATGGGAGCAAAATCTTAAAGGTGCGGTAGCATCTAAACGCCTTATTCAATTGAGCAAAAATTTTATACACATATTATAGATCACAAATACTCGATCGTATAGATTTTGGAGAATCTAGCACTTATAGTTTTTTTACAGGGACACAAAGAAAAATTCTTTATCATTATGCCTATGGGGCCAAATTTTTAAAAATGTGATAGCGTCTAAACGCCTTATTAATCCGAGCAAAAAATTTGTACACATGTTATAGATCACAGTTGAACTAACTGTATAGATTTTGGTGAATCTAGCATTTACAGTTTTTTTACAGGGACACAAAGAAAAATTCTTTATCATTATGGCCTATGGGACTAAATTTTTAAAAGTACGATAGCATCTAAACGCCTTATTGAATTCAGCTGAAAATTTATATGAGTATTATAAATCACTGTTGCACTAACTATAAGCATTTTGGTGAATCTAGCATTTATAGATTTTTACAGGGACACAACGAAAATTTCTTTATCATTATGATCTATGGGCTCAAAGTTCAGTAGCGTTAAATAAAACAACGTGTAATAGATGGAGAAAAATACTCAAACACTCTATTATGGTTTTCTCTCTTTTGTTTGTTTAACAACTACTCTTTCTTTACTTTATCTACAAAACTGTTAATTACTCAATGTTCGGAAAGTCGAGTGGAGTCACTCCAGATTTTTTTTTTTAATTTTCGAACTCATGTAATCATTTAAAGGAAAGGTTATACAAAAATACAAAAAGACTATTTTGTAGGATATATAACTACAAATTTAATTTACTATAAGAAAGAATATATTCTGAATTTCATTTTTTTATTTTCATATTTTTAATCTTAATAATTTCAAAGTAATCGTTCAGGTTTAAAAAAGAAGCTTAGAGTAGGAAATAAATTGATGAAAATGGATTTTTTTGTAATGAAAATTTTAAAGTTATTTTAATTTTATCATTCAGAAGAAATTCAAAATTTTATTCATTAATACTATCAGATATTACTGTTAAAAACAGAATTTTAATTTTTGTATATGCATAATTATTATCTTCATTTTAACTTTTTTTTTCTTTGTTATCGTATGGTCATGCAGAGGATTTAGGTTAAGTTTGGCACTTAATAAACTGTTTAAACTGCAACACCCGTTTTAAGCAGTGTTGGCTTCTGCTCCTCGCCGTCCTTTTTCTTCTAGTTATTTTTATTGTTATTTTTTTTTTTTTTTTTTTTTTAATACTCTGTTTATATTTTTTATATATGATCTCATCTATCAATGTCTTGGGAACAACTCATATAAACTTTGTCACTATCTTCTGCTTTGTCACTATCTTCTTCTTTGTATACGGCTTCACTTCCGTATGTTATTGTAATTGATTAATTCAAGGCTTCATTTTTGGTGTTTGATCATTGTAATGTTAAATATATATATATATATAAATTTAAGATTTCATAAAAATTTAGCTTTTAAAAGATACATGATAATACCAACACCACAAAAATAAAACTGAATGTAACACAGTAAAAAAGCTAGCACAGAAACTTTACGATTCATTTTTAGTTCCAATTAAAAGGCAAAACCAATTTAAATTACTTACGCCTACATGAGTAAAAAGGATCATAAAACTTTGACAGAAAAAAATTGATGAAGCTTCTCAATAAATTTATTAAAAATGTAACACGAAATAAAAATTATATTAAAAAGTATATAAAAAGGACCACAGGAATTAAGAGTTGGATTAATAAATGTTTAAAAGTAGAAGTAATAGCTCATTGGGAAACATGTACTTTTTAAAACAGAAGGAGCTGCAATATTTCGTAAAACTATATAGCTATTTCTAGCAAAAGATATAGCTCATGCTCCTATCTTGCAACAAAACCATTTTCAAAGAGGAATGAAACAAAATATTAAAGCAAACCTACAAGGAATTCAGAGAGAAAAAAAGAGGGGGGGGGGGTATCAAAGATTTAACCACATGTCAAGTCATCACCAACACAGACACAAAGTGTAGCATATTGCCATCATAAGAATGATTTTAAAGTAAATTCCAGACAATCTTCGATTAATCGATGGAGTTTTACATTTGAACAATTTCATTAACAATTAAATTCACTTTGTAATTGCAAGTTTAATTTAGTTAGTTAAATATTAATTTCATTTTAAATTTTCTTAAATCAATAGACTTAAATTCTTTCTCTGAGAGGAATTTAATTACATCAAACATTAATACATCTGTGTACTAGCGCCATATACCGTGAAGCAAGATAAACAATAAAAGTGTATGATAAGGATGTAGGATTAAATATATATATATATATTATGTTATGATTAGTATCAGGTATAAAGAAGGCGTTTTACTTCCTTCTGTACGCTCCTCTCCGTACAAGGAAAGTCTCCATACCCCCATACCCAGATAAATTCGAAAAAAAAAAAAAGTTACTATTTTATTGAAGTAATCTATATTTATTTAAAACACTCGGTTCAATTTCAATACATTGTCCGTGGAAAAAAATACTATATTCTGCTTAAGGCCGCGTTCATTCATTAAGTATATTTTTGAATGAAAATATTCTTAACTAGCAGGCTTTGCCCGCTTCGCTGGACATTAAACTTAAATGAGTTGTCAAAATGCCATATCTTTATTAATAACCTAAGTTCTCGCTGTGATTGCTAGAAGTTTTCTCGCTCCCAATGTGAGGAGTCTGGGTCCTCACTGTCTTCGGCACAACTTACCCACTTCTTACTTCCCCACCCTCAGCGGGTGAGTTCGAAGTTTTGCAAAATCCCACTAATGTACATAATGCGTACACTTAATCAATATCTACACACCAAAATTCGCCATTCTAAGATAATTCAAAGCGAATTCAAACGGAAAAACATGTTTTTACACATGTTTATTGCCCTCCGACTCCGAGAAGGGGGGGAGGGGGATTTCGAATTTCGTGAAATACAGTTACAATAAGTGCCGGGTGCATACAAACAATTTACGCACCAAATTTCGTGACCTCAGAAGTCTTTAATAGGCAATATTATAAATAAAAAAATAAAAAAAGCACAGCTTAAATATCGGAACCCTTTGGTGACTTTAAATATTTTAAGCCATTTTTGCGATGAACTGAGTTGGTTATCTCAATTGTGCAATTAAAAATCTTGGCGAGAAACGTCCGAGCTACTTCGGTGCCGAATTTCAAATTTTGCCAAAGGGATCCAAAACTAAAGCTGTTCCATATCGAATCTGGGTTGAAAACTGAAAAGGGGTAAAATAAATTAGAAATATCAGACCTATATTTATAAATTTGATACCAAATGAAAGGGGTGATTTTTCTGAATCCAGGGGGGCAAACAGTTTTTCGATGCGACAATTAGATTTTTAAAAAATAACTAAAGTGTGAAATTTAAGTGGCAACGGAAAAACGGAAAAAGGGGAAAACAAATTAGAAATATCAGACCTATCGTTACAAATTCAGTACCAAATGAAAGAGGTAATTTTTCTGAATCCTGGGGTGTAAACAGTTTTTCGATACGACAATTAGATGCTTTAAAATTAACTAAAGTATGAAACTCAGATGGCAAAACTTCATTTCAATCTTTTCATAATTTGTAGTGAAAATCACGCGAATACAAAAGTCTTTAACTTAAAAATTTATTTTTATATTTTATTTTTTCATTCAAAGCATTTTAGTGAAAAAATATTTATGGCGCATGCGCAGGCGTTTTTTACCCACAATTTAAACACTAATCATAATTTTGAAAATTTCTATAGATATAATTTCAAGTTGGGTGAAGACCTAAGTTTCTGCCAAGCGCCGTTGAATTCCGTCCAGCCGTTCTCGAGTGATGCCCGGACAAACGTGTTTTAGTCTTTTACCCACTAGGGGGGGAACGGGGGGGAATTTCTGAAAAGTTGATAGATATAATTTTAAGTTGGGTGAAGACCTAAATCCCTGCCAAGCGCCGTTGAATTCCGTCCTGCCGTTCTCAAGTGATGCCCGGACAAAAAAGCGACATTCGGACACGATGACACACACACAGACACACACACACACACACACAGGCAAAATTTTCTGAAGTCATTTTCGGCTTTCATGGGGTGTGAAACGTGAAGATATCGCAAAATTTTTCGATTCCGACAAATTTACAGACAAAAGTCTGATTTTATTAATATAGATTTCAAGACGTGTTTTCTTTTTATATATGAAGATCAGCAAACTGTTGTAAACAATAAAATTATTTACACCAAAAGCAACAAACAAAAATATAATAATAATAATTTAACTAGTTACAACTGTCCACAATTTGAGTAAAAAAAAAAAAAAAAAAAAAAAAACAAGATTTTGGAAACCATATTGTATGTTTAAACTTCAAAAAATTCTTCATATACCATAAAATTAATGGAAGCACTACCGGTTTTGATAGGACGTGGCCTTTCTTTTTCAGGTGTAAAAGAGGTTCTTGCAAAAATATTTTCATTTTACACCTGAAGAAGAAAGGCCACATATTTTCGAAACCGGTTGTGCTTTCATTAATTTTATAGTGTGTGAAGAGGTTTTTCAAGTTTAAATACTGATTGCGCACCAGTTCTTTAATCTAGTATTGTACTTACCTTATCTGGGTTTGACATTTTCTAGTTCCATATTGTATGTGTTGATTTTCAAAATTATCCACTGTTCTCTTATTTCTTACTGAGCACGGAAATAAACTTTTCTAATTTTAAAACACGATCTTAAAAGATAACAGAAATTATAAATTAACAATTATGCAAAAAATAAATAAATAAATAAATAAATAAATAAATCTTAATTCAAAAAGTAAATATACGTGTATCTTAAGAATATTTGTTGCAATTTCGACATATGTTAATTATACATTAAAAAATATTTTTAAAGCTAAAGTTAAATATTAAAATAACAACCAACTTAAAGTTGTATTATACAATCCAATTTGAAAAGTTGTCAACTACTTTGTCTGATAATTTTTAAGTTAATTTAATGTAATTTTAAGTTAATTTTTTTAATTTAATTTTCAATTCAACATTACGCAAATCAGTAAACAATTGTTTATTAAGTAATTTTTAAATTCATATTAAAATTACATGCTATCGTTGGTATTTTGCGACAGACATAGCAAAATGTATTATATTTTTTACAAATTAACTACAAGGATTCAGCCAGTACATTTGACTAATTTTATATTTACCTAAGTCACTGATGTCAGTATATTTTTTTTAGTATAGTATAAGTATGCGCTGTAGCCCATTCTGTGTTCTGGTTCATTTCAACCTAAAATCGACGCATGAAAATTCGTATTTTATATAGAATATTTACCGTAAAAAGTCAGTAGGAATTGTTTCATAAATTTAATACAAAAATAGAAAATAAAAGTATTGTTATATTTTAAAATTAAAAACATCCGATGTGTTAGTACATTAATTTAATACTCCATTTAGTACTTCATTTAGTTCATTCAAAAATTAATGTCAATTTTGTCCATTCTAAATAAATATAGCAGGAGACTTTATCTGTTAGACGACTATTTTTATGAATCCTTTTATTGTTAGAAACGACTTTTCTGACATCCAGTAGCTGAAATAAAAGGCTGATGTAAAAATATTTTAAAAAATAGTTTTTAAATTTATTTATAGTATCTTTACATATATAGTATTCAGAAACGAATTTTTACACCATTAATTTGCATAGAATTTCGAAAAAATAAAACATGATCCTACATCAGGCAAGAAAAGAAGAACAAAAAAAAATGTAGGGATGAATGCAGCTTGAGTTATGAATTGCTACATTATTATTTTTTTTTTTTTTTCGCCTGATGAAGAATCGTACCGAAATTGTAACGATCTGAAACAATTATTACAAATTTCTAAATACTGTAGCTTATTCAAATATTTTTTTTATGATATAATGATATGCAGTGTTATAATGTTTAGGTAACCATTCTTCATTGTTCAACAAACAATGGTAAATAAGTTATCTCTAAAATTTAACTTTCAAAAAATAAATAAATAAAACATTCAATTTGTATTCTGAATATTTTTTATATACTTTTGTATCCATAACCTTTTAAAAATACTCTCTCTCTCTCTCTCTCTCTCTCTCTCTTTTTTTTTTTTTTTTTTTTTTTTTTTTTAACATATATATATATATATATATATATAGCGTAGAAGTCTTTATGCATCGATTATTTATTTTGATACAACTGCAATAAAAATCAATATATTTTTTAATTATTCAGTAGCTCCAAAGCATTAAATGAACCGTATTTCTGTTTTAATATTTACAATGATAACTCTATTTAAAGAAAGTAAGCCTTATTTATTTTTTTATTTATGTCTTCAGATGCAATGCATTAGTCGTAAAATTGGCCGTGTCCATCAAACATCTCTTGAAACACATTTCAATTATACACTCATATTTTATTCAAAGCTGTTTGAATAATTAATGAAAGCATACATTTATTCATTTCCCAAACATTTAATAAGTTATTCATGTTTCAATTTAAACATGAATTTTTATTTCACCAAATTAAATATTGTGTTATTTTTCTGTTACCCGCACTTAATTTTAGAATTATTGAACAGGGAATAGTGCTATTTAAATAGGAAATTATTTTTATATCCCTCTTGTAAGTTCTAGACATCGTAGGTGGAATTAATGTTCATAGATGTAAAATTTTCTATGAGACGATGACATTTTATGAAAATATGTGTACTTGATTAATGTCTGGAATCTTTTTAAACAAACTAGGCATATAGAAACTACATTTTTCAGAAGTTTTGAATTAAATTTGGTAGTATAATTCTCTTTTAAATTAGTTTCCCAAACAGTTTATGATTTCTTTTTATTGTATCATGGTATTTATAACTCATGCACATCGATTTCGCTAAATTTTGTTTTAGAGTTTCTGTTTAAATCTCTATGCTTTATGATCAAAGAAGTCTTAGAAGTTTTTCATCTATTAACATTATGCGAATCTAAAGTTTTACGTTTCAATTTATATTTAAATACTTCAAAGTTTTAAAATGTTAAAGTAAAATAATAATAATAATAATAATAATCTTACAACAGACTTATATTACAAAATTCGATTTATTTTGAGAATGGAATAAATTTAAAGAAGTTGAACGAAATTATTGCATTAAAAACTATACAAAAGTAAATATATTTCTGAAGCAAAACCATGTTATATATTATGAAAAAGATTATCCACATAAAGGACATACATAGAGTATATAACCTAATACACAAGGTAATGAGTACATATCCTAATGTACAAGATATACCTAAAATTTTCGAAAAAGATTTTCGCATACTTTAGGTATACTTCTGGATAATGGTTTTTGCTAGAGATATTTAATAATCAAACTATTTAAAATACCAACTTTAAATCTTCGTCAAATAACATCATTTCTACTACCCACCAAAACTTATTTTTCAGAAATATTGCCTAAGAGTTAAATTTTAAAATACTTATGCCTTCACTCTTGAGCATCTATTGCGTATGAACATTGAAATCCTGTGTGAGAAAGCCATTATGAAACATTATGCTGATTGAATTTGTATGCCTGTCGGTCAACAGGTGGCGCTGGTATACAACGGTTTCCGCAATTTAAGGAAAGCCAATATCTGAAATACTACTGCACAGAATTGCATATAACTTTATATGTAGATGCATATTGCCTTAATTAGTGCCTGTCAACTTTTGGTGTCAACCGCTTAACAGGTGGCGCTGTTATAAAGCGATTTCCGTAATCTAAGGGGAGGCTATATCTCAGGTTCTATTGCGTATAATCGCTCAAAACTTGATATGTGAAAAGACCATCATGAGACATTATGCTGATTCCATTTGATTGCTCATCGGCCAACAGGTAGCTCTGCTACATAGCGATTTCCGCAATTTAAGGGAAAGCGATATCTCAGGATCTATTGCATATAATTAAACAAAACTTGATATCATTTCAGAAAAATTTTTTGGAGGCTGATATTTTTATACCAACTATGTGAAAAATACCAGAGCCGGGAATCGAACCCGGGCTTTTCGCTTTACGTGCGGATGCTCAAACCATTGAGCTACCCTAGCTGATTACCAGCTAGGCATTTCTCACACAATATCCGTTGGCAAAGTTACCGAGTCTGTAAACACAGCTGTATCAAGTGACATTAATATTCATGGCTCCAAAAAAAATTTCTGAAATGATATTTCATGATTGATGAATAAATTTCTAAATTAAATTAAAACTTGATATGTTAGATTTAGATGGCTATCATGAGACATTAGGTTGATTCAATTTGGATTTACTTTCCGATAGGTGGCGCTGCTATACTGCAAATTTCCTCGATAACAGGAAGACTATATCTCAACTTCTATGGAATATAACTGTACGAAACTTGATATGTCAGATAAACATTATAAAAACGCTCATTTTATGATGTTATTTATAGACAATAAAGCTATCTGTCTTTTAATATTTAGTGTTAGTTTTCTCTAAGCTGAAAATCATTTGCATTCATCATGTAAGATAATTTTAATAAATCATTTGCACTTAGGGAATTTGTATAGGAAAATATAGAAAAAAGTCTTGTGGTAGTCACAACATACTAGTTAGTACATGTGTTGAAAACTAGTATAAATATTTTTTTTTTTTTTGGCAGCCACATGAGAGCTCATTGATGGTTTGGACTTAATTTTGCTTCAATGATTAAGTAGATCTGGAATTTATTTATGGTCATTAAACAGTAGAAGTCATCGTGAGGATATTAAAGATTCATTTAACTTTGCATAAAAAACCTTGCACACTAATCTTTGCAGAAACTTTTCGTGGATTTCATTAGAAATTTTAACATAACACTATCACCATATACAGCACTTGCTTCACAAAAATGGTTAAATTAAAAATATATCAAAGTTTACGACAAGAGACTTGTTATCGAAGACTTAATTTCAATCGAAAATATTTAAGTAATTAACTGTTGCAAAGATTATGAAAATAATAAACAATATTCCTCAACTGAAGAATTTAACGTTTTAAATGCAAATGAATGGCCCAGTATTGAACTCACAATTACACAGTGCTTAACATATGAATGACCGATTGTAATTATGAAATAGTTAATAAAATGGAAAGAATTATTCCCACTTACGAGATTCTCATTTGTGCGACGGAGTGAAAATTCCCATTTGCGCGACCAGAAATTGCCGGACCGGGCATGCAGGTGATTTCTTCTTTTTTGACTTGATAATCTGAGAACGCCTGTAACTCGGTTCCGCGGCAATCCTTACCACGGACGAAAAAACCAAAAAAACATCACTGGACACCCCTACCACGCAGTGCACGAATCTCAGAACGCCTGTAACTCGGTTCCGCGGTAATCACTACCACGCACGTGAAAATAAAAAAAACATCGCTGGACACCCCTACCTTGCTATGCATGAATATGAGAACGCCCGTAACTCGGTTCCGCAGCGATCACTACCACGTACGTAAAAACCAAAAAAACATCACTGCACACCCCTATCTCGCTGAGCATAAATCTGAAAACGCTGGTAACTCGTTTTAGCAGCAATCAGTATCATGCACGTATATACGCTTCCCACACATGAAAACAGAACAAAAAAAAAAACAAAAAAAAAAAAAAATGTTGGACACCTCTACATCGCTGTGTATGAATCTGAGAACGCATTTAATTCGTACTATTCTTGTATTTTTACTTTATTCACGCAAATGGGAAGAAAAATCGCGCAAATGGGAAGACACCAATAGAAATGTGACTGAATATTATAATTAAGTATTTAAACATTTGGGGATAGAATTATTTTGATTCTTTAAATTCCTGTAAAATGTGCAATTCAAATTTTCTGTTCTATGAAGTACGATGTATAATAAAATGAATATTCGCTTAGTTATTTGAATTGTTCCTCATTTCTTTAAAATAATGCAAAAAACAATACGGTCTAAACTTTTATCTCAGGTCCTAATTAATTCAACTTGTGCATTGGAAATATTATCTATCTATATGTGGAAGGCACATGGCTTAGACCTATATAACTACTTCATTAAAGTAATACTCTGCAGGTCAAGAAAGCAACAAAGGCAGTAGGTAAATCCCTACATAAAATCTACAGTAATTCATTCTAAAAAAAATCGTTATATCATGCTCACAGATGGAACAGATAAAAAGGAGTTTTGATAAGTCCATTTTCAATTAGTTTAATTTATCATGTAACTCAAAATAATAATTTGCATATGATCATTATCTTTGAATATGTCTTTGTAAAGTCACAAATCCTAGCTAAAAAAAGAAGTGCTATTCTAGACTTATGATCAATTTTCCATTGCAAAATTTTCATTTGGCTTCTTACACTGCATTTTTATGACTTCCGCAATAACGCTTAAAAACAAGCTACTATTTAAATGAAGTTTTCCTTATAAAATTATATATGTGTGTGTGTGTGTGTAAGATCCTTGAGTTTATGAAGCAAAAGAAGAATCCTACCTATTCTTTATTAAAATTCGATAATAATAAGCACTTTTTCATGCTAATTCAAAAGGTTTGGTTGCTTAAAATGATTAAATGTTAAGAAAATACTTAAAATTTTAGACGCGTTGCTTAACTGAATCAAACTTCCTGTCAAAAGTCAGAAAGAAGTGGATTGAGGAGGATGTCTTATCAAAGTAATTTATGCTTGCACTTCCTTTTAAGATAAATCAGCGAGGTTAAGGAAATTGACTTTTTTTCCGAATTGTGATACAGTTTGTAACATCGAACAGGATTTTTTTTTTTTTTTTTTATCAGGATAATAAAAAATATTTAAAACAATTATGAATTTTTACTTTGTCACTTTACAAAAGAAAAGTTGCTCAATATAGCAATTTCATGTTATCTTCCGTATCACGAGAGTGAAGTCAAAGTGATTCATTTTCATTAAGATAAATCGTATGAGTTTAAAAAAAGATTTTTTTTTAAATTGTATTTATAAGCTATGCATTTTTTATTCTTATTCAAAAGAAATTTATTTTAATACGCTATATACCATTTATTTTCATGTTTCATTTTATTTAGTTTTGTTATTTTCAAGATGCATTTTAAAATTTTTTGTATGCTTTATTGATCGGTTAATCTCTGAGCGGGATTTATAACCATTATCTAGGTGGCCATAATTGAACTGACAGTTCTCACAGTGTTCTCTAACGTGATCTAATTGCCAAATTTTGTAGGAAGATTTACCAACATTGGTAACGAAGGTTTCCGCGAAAAGAAGTTCTGAAAGTCCCTGCTTGGGGAATATGTGGTGCTCTATGATAAAAAAGAGTGTTTTTAAAACTGCAGAATTTATACTGATATACAATTAACTTATATGTAGCCCATTTAACTAGCTAGTTCAAGTTCAATTTTTAAAACGTGAAAAATTTGCATAACAACTGATAGTCTCTTTATCTGCAATTTCACTTAGTGAGACCCAAAGAAAGCAGCAGCAGCAGAGGCAGAAGTTCTTTATTCTGATTTCACATTACATACTTTAGCATAGTATCAGCTTTTTGAACTTTACAAGTCAATGTGCTAATTTTTTAAACAATCGAATTTAAAGATATGTGCGATAATGTCTCTTTCATATTCGAGCATGCGTTATTTGTCAATATTCCTTCACCTCAACGAGTGTAACGTGTCAACCGCTCTTCATGTTTTTTGAAAATCATAGAAAAAAAAATGCAGAAAAGTAACAATCTTTTTTCAGTTAATGGCTTAAAAGCAAAGTTTCAGAAAATAGATTATCTGAAGCTTTAGTGAGGCTGAGGATGGAAACCCGTACTAGAAGATAATATCCAGCAATATGCCACGACGATTGTCGACAGAACAGAAAACATCATTGTTGTCCTTTTCAATACTCGTGATGCAGCGCGAAATCTGGATAAGCCTTACAGTACAGTATGGAAAATCTTACGAAAGATTATGTATTTCTATTCGTACACGATCAGTCGTACACAAGAGTCCCACAGACAATGATAAGCGATTGACTTTGCTCTGCCTTTTCTTGCCAGAATGAAGGTGAATGATGCTTGGCCGGGAAAATCTTATGAGTAGAGAAATACCACTTTTAACTGAATGGAACTGTAAATATTCAGGATTGTTGAATTTGGAATGACAAATCACCAAATGCATTCAAAGAAATTCCTTTACATTCACCGAATATAACTGTTTGGTGTGATTTCACAACAGAAATAAGAATAAGTCCATTCTTCCATGAGAACATTACTACGACAGGACAGGTAACTTGTTTTGTTAACGGAGAAAAATATTGTTGTATGTTAGACAACATTGTCATTCTTGGCTCTTAATCAAAAACAAAGGACTGCCTTTCCACACATTGTTTTGTGGGTACAGCAGCTGCTACGACAAAAATTCACAACATAAAAAGTCATTAGCCGCTTAAAGTGAAAAGGGTCATTAGCAGCTTAAATTATCCGAGTAATAAAATAGTACGAGAAAACGGCATGTACTAATAGAGCCCCAGAGTACAATTAGTACCCTCCTATTCCTTACTCTCCAATTTTCCTTCCTATAAGTACCCTCCTAATTTTATTTAAAAAATGTACTTTTTTTTACACATTCTTGTAATCTCCTACGTATGCATAAATTTAATACTATATAATCTGGTGTGTCACTCACACGACTTTCTCTTACTCTGATATTTAATACTATAAATACGGGTTTGAGATTAAGAGGTAATATAACGAGTATTGTTATGTAAACCTATGTTAAAACAATTCAAATTAGGCTTCGGAAGAGTTTTATATGATAATTAGTTCTGTATGAGGGGGGCGGTAGCCCCTTCAATCCCCCGTTTCCTTACTGCACATACATTTATATGGAATTTAAATCTGTTATTAAAATTAAAAGTTCACTTAAAATTATTCAGAAAACTTTCATACACAACATTCCTTAGAACTTATTAGCCTTGATGAAACTTTTCTAGCGACAATCTTATATTAATTTGAAAATACAACTTTTAGATCTCCTGAAATTGTTCGTTTTTAAGCTACTCTAGCTACTCACAGACAAAGATGAAACGTTAAAAAACTTGACTTCGTAATCAGGAAGTCTCAAAATGTGTAAATATGCAAAAAACAAGTGACAGCTGTTTAGCTTAAAAACATACATTATTTATAATACGTCTGTGAGGAATTCTTGAACAGCTTTCCTGGACATGGTAAAATATTTTAGTAACGCACTTCCACTAACAATAAAAAGAATGTTATCGCTTAAATATTTGCAGCCCTGTATATCTTTTGAAGATTATGTACAAACCAGATGGTATACCTAAACATACTCCTATAGTAATAATACACGGTACAACCTGAAATACACATCCACCAATTTTAACTATTGTCGCACTATAATCTAGTCCTTTTGCGTAGCCCCTGTAAACGAACAGTGAATGATATCCTTCCCATATTCTGCATGAGACATGTTATTATGCATATAAAAAATATATATTAACTTCATTTGATTTAGGGCAATCTATAGACGTTAAACTCTACTTACCTCAGTTTCCCCCATAGACGTAATATATATGAATTATCTTGGGTGTCGCCTGTTCACGAACCATTTGTATCAGTTCAACGAAAAGCTTAGTGTAACATCCCTATATGATACACATTTAGAATATCAAGTTTGGACTCTCTGCTATTCTTTGTTTTTGAGATATGTTGATAACAGACAGACACACACACAGACCAACTGCTAAAAGCATGATTTTCTGATTCAGGGGACATTAAAACGTGTAAATATAACAAAAACTCACGTTTGAAAATTTCACCCTACAACAATATTTTCTTTACCTTATGGGTAAGAGAAAGTAAAAAGGGTCAATCCATACAGATTCATGGAGATGCTGCGCTCGACTATTTTTATTTCCTTTGATACTTGTATCCCTTATAAGCATATATGAAAGATAAGTACCAAACTCTGAATAAACACCATAAAATGCAAAACACTCACAACACTTGTTTCGAATCAAAAAAGCACACAACCCTTCGTCAGGCGAACAAAGTAGGCACGAGTGCAACAATCAAAAGAAGTCACCAAATGTTGAACTCGTGGTTAAAAATGGAATTATTAGACTTTTATAGTTTGAATTCAGAAATTTAATACATCAACCTGGAAATTAATTTTGATAGAATGGAGAAGAAGGCTGATTTTTACCAACTATGTGAAAAATACCAGAGCCGGGAATCGAACCCCGGGCCTTCCGCTTAACGCGCGGATGCTCTAACCACTGAGCTACCCTGGCTGATATCCAGCTCGGCACTTCTCACATAATTTACGTTGACAAGGTCACCGAGTCTGCATTAAAGCAGCTATATCAAGTGACAAATTTAAACATGGCATAACTCCAAAAGAAGTTGAAGTTATGCCATGTTTAAATTTGTCACTTGATATAGCTGCTTTAATGCAGACTCGGTGACCTTGCCAACGTAAATTATGTGAGAAGTGGCGAGCTGGATATCAGCCAGGGTAGCTCAGTGGTTAGAGCATCCGCGCGTTAAGCGGAAGGCCCGGGGTTCGATTCCCGGCTCTGGTATTTTTCACATAGTTGGTAAAAATCAGCCTTCTTCTCCATTCTATCAAAATTTTATAGTTTGGCATAAATCTCTTTGAATTATATTTATACGTACTAATTTTAAGTATTAGTATTAAAACATGCAATGTAAAGGTGTCTCATACTTAGTTATACTACTATAATTTAATAATTAAAATAATTATAATAGGTCAAAGCTTAGAGTCTAACGTAAAATTGTTACTAATTTCTAGTGTGAATAACTCTTCTAATATTGTTTTGTGGTTTTCATTTTTTTTGTTAAGTACTTATAAAATAATACTTAAATGTTTATTAATAATCTGATATGTTACTCACACGATTTTCTCTTACCCTGAAATTTAATACTATAAATACAAGTTGGAGATTAAGAGGTAAGATAACGAGTACTGTAATGTAAACCTATGTTAAGCAATTCAAATTAGGCTTCGGAAGAGTTTTATACGATAATTAATTCTGTGTGAGGAGGGCTACCACCCCCCTCAACCCCCCCGTTTCATTAATGCACCTACATTTATATAGAATTTAATGCTGTTATTAAAATTAAATGCTTACTTAAAATTACACATACAATTTTCACAGGCAACATTCATTGAACCTTATCAATCTCGATCAAACTTTTCCAGCAACAAAATACAACATTTGGATCTCCTAAAATTATTCATTTTTAAGTCATTCTAAGAGAATTATAACACTACATATCCAAAAAAAGTTGAATTTGTTCTCAATATTATTATTATTATTATTATTATTATGTTAAAAAAAAAAAAAAATCGATAACTTTTATTTAAAAAATCGCAGATCGATGGTTCAACCATTCGTTTTAAAGGTATTAGCGAGATCTTTTGAAAGATACCCATCAGGAAAATTTACCCCCCTTTACCTGCAATTTCCCCCATAGACGTAATGTATTTGAATAATTTTGAGTGTCCTTGTACACGAACCATTTGCTTCATCTCAACGAAAAGCTTAGTGTAGCATCCCTATATGATACACATTTGGAATACCAAGTTTACAATTTCTGCTACTATTTGTTCTTGCGATATGCTGATAAGACACACACAGACAGACCATTCGCTAAAAACATGATTTTCGTATTCAGGGGACCTCAGAACATGTAAATATAACAAAAACTCACTTTCAAAAATTTGACCCTAAAACAATACTTTCTCTGTCATCGAAAGTGAGTTTTTGTTATATTTACATATTCTCAGGTCCCCTGAATATGAAAATTATGTTTTTAGTGAATGGTCTGTGTGTGTGTCTGTTATCAGCATATCTCAAGAACAGATAGTAGCAGAAATAGAAATTCCAAACTCGTTATTCTAAATGTGTATCATATAGGGATGCTACACTAAGCTTTTCGTTGAGATGAAGCAAATGATTCTTGTACAGGAACACTCAAAATTATTCAAATACATTACGTCTATGGGGGAAATTGCAGGTAAGTAGAGTTTAACATCTATAGACTGCACTAAACAAAATGCAACGAATATATATTTTTTGTAATAGAGATAGTCAACTGGGAAAAAAAATTGTGTACGTAGGAGCCTCGCCTCCCTTCCCCCTGGTGGGGAAGTCCTCCCTAAAGGGGAGTAAATTTTCATGATGGGTGTCTTTCAAAAGAGCTTGTCAATACCTTTAAAACGAATGGTTGAGCCATCGATCTGCGATAATTAAAATAAAATTATCGATTTTTTTTCATTTTTAACAATTTTTTTTTTTTTATTGAGATTAAATTCAACATTTTTTTTGGATATTTAGTGTTTTACTTCTTCTCTAATATGGAAATCGTCTGCATTATCATGGAAGATACTTTTTTTTAAATAATAATTTTAATGAATTATTTTTACTGAGTGAATTTGTATAAGAAAATGTAGAAGAAAGTCATGTGGTGGCCACAACACACTAGTTATTTGTTGCTAGTGAATGTGCTTTATTAATAATATTTTATCATTTACAGGAAAGCTGTTCAGGAATTGAAATAAATTCTTCATAGAGATATAGTAAATAATGTATGTTTTAAGCTAAATAAATATTCATCACTTGTTTTTTGTATACTTACACGTTTTGCGGCTTCCTGATTACCGCAATCGAGTGTTTAAACGTTTGATCTTTGTCTGTATTTCTTAAAGTGTTTTAAAAACGAATAATTTTACGAGATCCAAATGTTGTATTTTGAAGTTAATATAAGTTTGTTGCTGGAAAAGTTTAATCAGGATTGATAAGTTCCAAGGAATGTTGCCTGTGAGAATTATCTGTATAATTTTAAATAAACATTGAATTTTAATAACAGAATTAAATTCTCTATAAATGTAGGTGCTTTAATGAAACGGGGGGTTGAGGGGGTGGTAGCCCCCTCATACAGAACTAATTATCATATAAAACTCTTCCGAAGCCAAATTTGAATTGTTTAACATAGGTTTACATAACAGTACTCGTTATCTTAACTCTTAATCTCCAACCTGTATTTATAGTATTAAATTTCAGGGTAAGAAAAAGTCGTGTGAGTAACACACCAGATTATTTTTAATATTTTATCATATCTCCATTAATGTAATTTTGCATTATTATAAAACACACTTTCATAATAAAAGAAATAAATAATAACCTGCAATTATTTAATTCAAGGTTTGATTTTTCACTTTTCTGTGCGTTAATTAGCTGAACTATGCAATTTAAAACATCTTTAAGTATATTTTTAATTTTAACCACAAAACAATAAACACAGTATACATAATACTTTATAGATTAATAAATTGGCAAAGCTTTTTTTTTTTTTTTTTATCTCCTTTTGCTTTATGGGGATCTTTAAACGTTATTTTTATCATTTTTCTGACATTTCAGCGGCTGTAATTTGTAAATGGTTAAAAACCAAGCCACACAACTACAATTATATTTTCTCATTATTGTTAATCCAGAAATTAATTTGTATGATATTTTACTTTGTGGTTTTGTCCCAAAACAGAGTTATACCGAATATAAACCAGTAAGATTTTACATTTGACCTTGAACTTTAACCTATTGTAGTTATTTTAGTGACTAAGTTACAAGCGTATAACTAAGCATTTCACAACTTTAGCTTATATAGTTCAATAGTAATATTTAAACTTAGCACTGATAAAGTTAATTTAAAGAGATTTGTGCCAAAATTAAAGGTTTAATAAACTTTTTTTTAACCCCGAGAATGATTTTTGATGGCCTGTATAAAATCCAAGGTACAGAAAAAATAAGAATTGTTTTAAACATATGCGTTTGTTAAAGGCACACGTATCGAAACAAATAAAAATAGTCGAGCAACGCATTTCTAAAATACCCCGTGAAAATTTGTATGCACTGACCTAGAAACTATAGAGATCGACGTTTTTTGAACATCGTGCAGATAAAATACATAATTTTACGCTTACAAAATTAAGCATTCATATATGTTTAAAAGCAATTCATTTTAATTTTTGTTCTTCCACCATTGTACTCATAATTAGTTTGTCTTAAGGAAATACAGTAGAAAAACAATGTAATTTGTTTGTCGAAAACAAACAATGTTTTTAGTTAATTATTCAAACTTAATTAGTTTGAAGTGCTCTGTTACGTTATAAATGTTAGAATAGGAATCGTATATAAAAAAATATAAAAAAAATCTACATGGTTTGAAAAATTCTCAATTCATTAACTCGAAAATATGTGTAAGTTGAAATACGTGAGAATAACTAACTTTCACTAAAGTTCTAATATGTATTTGATATTAAACGTTGCACTACTTCTCTATGCGGGACAAAAATTGTTTTCTTTTATATGATTAAAATATTAATTTTTCGCATATACATACGGAAAATTAGGAATAGTAAAAAATTAGTCATCACAAAATTGTTTTCTGTATTTTCCTATACAAATTCACGCAGAGCAAATTACTTAATCAAATTATTAGTTATCAAAATTATTATTATTATTATTATTATTATTATTATTTTACTAGCAGGCTTTGCCCGCTTCGCTGGACATTAAACTTAAATGAGTTGCCAAAATGCCATATCTTGATTAATAACCTAAGTTCTCGCTGTGATTGGTAGAGGTTTTCTCGCTCTCAATGTGAGGAGTCTGGGTCCTCACTGTCTTTGGCACAACTTACCCACTTCTTACTTCCCCATCCTCAGCGGGTGAGTTCGAAGTTTTGCAAAATCCCACTAATGTACATAATGCGTACACTTAATCAATATCCACACACCAAAATTCGCCATTCTAAGGTAATTCAAAGCGAATTCAAACGGAAAAACATGTTTTTACACATGTTTATTGCCCTCCGACTCCGAGAAGGGGGGGGGGATTTCGAATTTCGTGAAATGCAGTTACAATAAGTGCCGGATGCATACAAACAATTTACGCACCAAATTTTGTGACCACAGAAGTCTTTAATAGACAATATTATAAATAAATAAATACAAAAAGCACAGCTTAAGTATCGGAACCCTTTGGCGACTTTAAATATTTTAAGCCATTTTTGCGATGAACTGAATTGGCTATCTCAATTGCGCAATTAAAGATCTTGGCGAGAAACGTCCGAGCTACTTCGGTGCCGAATTTAAAATTTTGCCAAAGGGATCCAATACTAAAGCTGTTCCATATCGAATCTGGATTGAAAATGGAAAAAGGGTAAAATAAATTAGAAATATCAGACCTATATTTATAAATTTGATACCGAATGAAAGGGGCGATTTTGCTGAATCCAGGGGTGCAAACAGTTTTTCAATGCAACAATTAGATTTTTAAAAAATAACTAAAGTATGAAATTTAAGTGGCAGCGGAAAAACGGATAAAGGGAAAAATAAATTAGAAATATCAGACCTATCATTACAAATTCAGTACCAAATGAAAGAAGTGATTTTTCTGAATCCTGGGGTGTAAACAATTTTTCGATACGACAATTAGATTTTTTAAAATTATCTAAAGTATGAAACTTAGATGGCAACACTTCATTTCAATCTTTTCATAATTTGTAGTGCGAATCACGCGAATACAAAAGTCTTTAATTTAAAAACTTATTTTTTTTCATTCAAAGCATTTTAGTGAAAAAATATTTATGGCGCATGCGCAGGCGTTTTTTACCCACAATTTAAACACTAATCATAATTTTGAAAATTTCTATAGATATAATTTCAAGTTGGGTGAAGACCTAAGTCTCTGCCAAGCGCCGTTGAATTCCGTCCAGCCGTTCTCGAGTGATGCCCGGACAAACGTGTTTTAGTCTTTTACCCCCTAGGGGGGGAACGGGGGGTAATTTCTGAAAAGTTGATAGATATAATTTTAAGTTGTGTGAAGACTTAAATTCCTGCCAAGCGCCATTGAATTCCGTCCAGCCGTTCTCAAGTGATGCCCGGACAAAAAAAGCGACATTCGGACACGATGACACACACACACACACACACACACAGGCAAAATTTTCTGAAGTCATTTTCGGCTTTCATGGGGTGTAAAACGTGAAGATGTCGCAAAAAATTTTAATTCCGACAAATTTACAGACAAAACTCTGATTTTATTAATATAGATTGTTTCACAAACGATTTCGTTCTTAGAAAAGTATATCCTTAAATCTCAAAAAGATGTCAATTTTCGGTCCATCTTGAGGATTTTTTTTTTTTTTTTTTTTTTTTTTTTTTGCATAAGTAGGTTTTTTTATGAAAACATTAACAACTGGTTTTAGATTAGCAGAATATTAAGCCATTCAATTTATAGGTAATTTAAAACTTACAAGTCTCTTTTAATACACTCATATAGCAAGTTAAAACCTATGTAGCCAAACGCACTTTCGCCTGAAATATGTCTTCCGTATCGTAAGCATGAGTGTGGGAACACGTTGAAGGAAAGAGAAGATAATGTTTTTTTTTTTTTTTTTTTTTTACTATGAGATTTTTTGAATATAGTTATTTCGTTTTCATTTGCTGTGATATTTCGGCACACAGAATGCTTATTTTTTTAATATCCATTTCTTCAAAAAACAACATTTTAATGTAGCTTTCAAAGATCTTTAATTTTATCATGTCACGAAAAAAAGTTTATTTTGAAATAAATTTTCATTGCTTTTTTAAATTTATCAAACTATTTTTTTTTTTTTTTTACTTTTATTAATATTTTTTATTTTCTTTTTAGTAAATTTTATTTAATAAATACGAAAAGAATTGATACAAAGTGTGCGATTTTTAAGATTGACTGACATATATAGTACAAATGAAACAAACAAACAAACAAACAAAATGATTTTCTGCTTTTAAACTGACGCGTAATAATAAAATGCAGCAGGTGTATGAACATAGTCAAGGAGGTACACTAGACTCATCTTCTACATTACTAAATGACAGGAAAGAGAATTCTCATTTATTGAAGACCAGGCTTAGAAAGTATGGAAATGATTCATTTATTATTGTAAATCTTGATAAATCCTATAAGATTTAAAAGAACGTCGAATAATAAAACGTAGATAAAAAAAAAAAAAAAAGGGTTTAATTTCGGAAATATTGTTTAAATTTTATTAAAAATACAATGAAAGTTTTGATAAAGATTTTAACACCCAAAATAAGAGCAATTCTACTTGTATGTTTCCTGTAAATATTGAATAACATCATTTCATTATATATATAATAATGATGATCTGTTAAGCATAGTAGAAGCCAAGCAACAGATACAAGATTACTGAAACACCAATGACCAATAAGATCAAAAATTTCTTAGAGAAGTTCAGAAAAATGAAAAAAAAATTATCAGGGGATAAAATATACAAATTTAAAGAAACCAGATTTATTAATTAACAGCCTGCAAAACAAACGAATCAATAAAGTAACACAACAAATCTTAACTTAAAACCATAAACTATATCAAAATTTATGAAAAAATAATTTAAGAAGCTTAAGATAGGAAGGAAAGAGGCAGACGGCAAGACTTGTGACTTGCCTGTTAAACTAGTTTCACGCCGGCAACACTCCCCCAGCCTGCCACGACCAGGAAAGGAGTCAAATGGATTTTAAAAAGCAAAATTTGAAAGCAGATGAATAACAAGGAAACCACGAAGCAACAATGAAATTCACTGTGGTTGGTTACAATGTATTTAATAGTATGATTAGAATTTAAAGAATAGTTGACAACTCAAATAAGAAGAAACTGAAATATTAATGGAAAAAAGAAAGTTTGCATAGTAGTACAAAGTAAATGCAACAAGCCCTCTGCTTTTTTTTATATTTAATTTCACAATCCCACCCAACCATCCAGCCTTGCAACACCACCCCACCTCCGTAATCAAACATCTGCCCACCCAACCGCTACCTTTTTTATTGTCTTTTATTATTATATACACTGCATAAAAAAAGTAGACGGACACTTCTTTACAATTTTTTAAAACCCCGTCTTTGTTTAATAGGAAATGTCAATTAAAATTCTTTAACATGTTTATAATTATCAATCTTCATATTTTTGATAGTCAAATAAAAATATTCAATTTTTTATAATTTTAATGTAGGGAAATGCAGAAAAGAGAAAAGATATACATTTGCACATTTTTTTTTTTTTTTTTTTTTTTTTTTTTTTTTTTTAAGTAGACGGACACTGGTCAAAAACTGGAATTATCTAAGTGGGTGTTTCTTGCGGAATACCAGTTTTGCATGTACATGTACATTTGGCATTTTGCCAATTGCTAACGTGCTTGACAAGATGGTTTTACGTAATTAAATTTCTTGGAGATGAATGAGCCATGCCACGAGGACTTTCTCTAACTGATTACCAAAAAGGACAGATTATAGCGCAAATAAATTAGTAGGCTACTTCTAATAAGCAAAAGTAGCATCAGCGCTTGTCTACGTGCTCCTGAAGCCCATGGCGTAAATAAAAAGAGTGGCCGGCCAAAGAAAATTTCGCTTAGGGATCAAAGGAAAATTTTTACTGAGCTGAAAAAAACTGGAGTATGAATTCCCAGAGTTTGAATAAGCACAGGAATTACTAACGTAACTTCTCAGACAATTCATGACTACATTAAGCACTCAGAGCTCTTCCAACATAAGAAGAGAAAACATCATCCATGCTGGAAGGATCACCACGTGACAGAACGCTTACATTGGGCTCAAAACTATATGTCTTGGACTACAGAATGGATATCTGTAGTTTTTTTAGATGAGAAAAAATTTAATTTAGACGGATGGATATCAATATTATTCGCACAGTCTGGAGAAAGAAGACGAAGTGTACTCCACTCGGCAAGTTGGTGGTGAGGGCGTGATGGTGTGGCTAGCTGTTGGCTATGGTGGAAGGACAAATTTAGTGTTCCTAAGTAAGAAGCAGACTCACAAAGATTATACTGAAACACTAAGCAGTGAGCTTTTGCCATTTGCGTGTGATCTTGGAGGAGAAAGCTGGATTTTCCAACTAGATGGAGCGCCAATACACACCGCTAACAATGTTAAAAAATGGTTTCATGAGAACAACTTCAATGTTTTACCCCGGCCAGCCAAGAGTCCGGATATGAATCCTGTAAAACACATTTGGGATATACTTGTTCATACAATTTATGAGGGTGGACGCAAGTATGAATCAATTCACCAGCTCAAAGAAGCTCTTACAAACATTTGGGAAATTTTCTGTCAAAAAAAAGATTCAGAATCTCATTGATTCGATACTAAAAATGTTTTATTTTAGAGATACAAGATGTATCCGTCTACTTTTTTTAAGAAAAATTACAGTGCAAATATGCACCATTTTTGTTTCCTGAATTTTTCCACTACATAATTCAAAAGGATTAAATCTATATCTAAAAAATAATGAGCTTATATATATATATATATATATTGTTATTATAAACAAAAGTGTACACAGTTTTTTTTTCTTTATGTACTGATAGAGACATGGTTAAGGATATAAAATAGAAAACTCTGGATAGCCATCATCTTAACTATCCCTCTAAGTCTTAATTTTCTTGGCAGTAGTTAACGTCATAGCGTTAACCTTAAATAAATAAATAAATAAATAAAATAAATTACAACGAGAAATATTAACAAAATCATGGTATTAAAATTAAATAATAATAATAATTATTATAAAATTAATTTTATTTTCTTACTTCAATTCAATTCTCCGATTCGAAATATATTCAAACTTTCGTTTAGGGGATTTTTTTTTACTTTTTATGTTTTGAGCAGAATTCTTGAAACTCTCTTCTGCTTATGGGTGTTGCATCGATGACAAATTGCAAAATAGGCAGGGTCATAGTCAACGGGAAGTTTTGGAATCCCCCCCCCCCTTTCAAAATTTGCAAATTTGCGGAAGTGTTTTGAGGTATAAATCATTTTTAACACTCACTATTATGTAGTAAAGCTTGAAACACCACACCCCACCACTCTGATATTTTTTTCTTTGTACAACCTTGAAAACAGAGAAGTACAAATAATTTCGATTCAAATTTGTAAACAAAAATTAATGTTTGTGATAAAAGCATAACAGTTATTATTGATACTGATGGTAACAGTATGTAGGTCTATCGGTGAATTTGAGTATGAGAAACGACTTTTTTGTTAGATTAAAAATTAAAATAAGGTTTTTAACATTTTCAATAGATTTTTAAAATGCTTTCTTTCTGCAATTTATGATCTACAGCAAATAAAACTTTACTGAAAAATTGCATTAATTAAATCATTTTTACAAGTTCTGTGATATGTTACATGTATTCCTTATGTATTAATTTCAGATAGCTTAATATTATTTCATTATCGAATTTTAAAAAAGATTTTATTTTTAAATATTGACATACAAAAACAGAAGCTAAAACTTATTAGATAGTTTAAATTCGTAAAAATTAGATTTTCGAAAGTGAGTTATTAAAAAACTGCTTTAGCGAAAAGTACATATTATTTTCATGTTACTAAATTACATGTTACTTTCATATAGTTATATATATATATATATATATATTTAAGCAATTTCTTCTAAAAGTATTTTAGAGTTATTTGAAAACTAATGCAATTTAATATTTTTTATTTCCAATAGCTTGTTTGATCCATTTATTTTTTTCTGCCTCATAGAACGACAAAATGGAATATAAAATTTTTGCGATAAATAGATATTTCTTTAATTAAACAGATTACATTGATTTTTTTTCCTTCATAATTTGTTTTATTCTTTTATAGTAAAAATGTTAATGCTATGCATTTTATTATTTGACTTATTTTAAAACCTTTATGGGACTTTTTAAAATCGAAATTTACAAAAGGAAATTAATCTTTTGCCTATTTTCAAAGCCTTCTCTTCATTAAATCTGAATTATCTTTTCTGACCTTTGGGAAGGTAGGGGAGGAGTCTAGTGTACCCCTTAGCTATGCTCATACACCTGCTGCATTTTATCATCACACGTCAGTTTAAATGCAGAAATCTCTAGTTATTTTTATCATTTTTACTATGTATATCAGTTAATTTTAAAAATCATACACTTTGTATCAATATTTTTTTTGTATTTACTAAATAAAATTTACTAAAACAAAATTAAAAATATTAATGGAAGTTAAAAGAATAAAAATAGTTTGATAAAGCTTAAAAGAAATGAAAATTTATAAATTTATTTCAAATTAAACTTCGTTTTGTGACATGATCAAAATATAGATCTTTAAAAGATATATTAAAATATTTTTGAAGAAATTGATATTTAACGAAATAAACATTCTGTATGGCTAAACATCACTGAAAATGAAAATTTAATAACTATATTTAAAAAATCTCATAGTAAATAGCATTATCTTGCATTTCCATTAACGCATTTCTAAAGTCAGCCCTAGCGAAGAAACATTTCAGGCGAAAGCGCGTTTGGCTACATAGGTTTTCGCCAGTGCTTTGCCGGGGTCTTCGCGAGGATGCTCAGAGCAGTTTTAAAACAGATCTTAGCATCTTTGCACTGGCCCCGGTTCTGTGCGGTTGAGTGTTCCTAAATATGCTCTTGGGTGAGGAAAAGCGGCACTTCTACAAATACAAAAACTCTATCTTCTTTGACTGTAACTTATGTAACGTTTTTTTCCCCCCAGAATAGTTGGTTGAAAACAACGAGAAAAATGTAGTAGAGTGATAAATGGCAACCATGGCAGGGTCCAACATGAGTCATGTGACATGAACCATCTATGCGTTTGTTCCCTTGGTAACAGCCTATTTTCAATAAACTTCTATGGCAACAATTTGAAGATTGTTCATGGCGAAAGTCACAACCGCCACTGTTTTTGTTTACTTATGTAGTTAAATATTTTTTTTTTTGTTCGAAATCATTTTAGTTTTTATTTTACTTCTTATTTATTCCGTGGTTTCGAAATTTAACAGACAAAATATTTAAAAATAGTTGATGAATTATTATTTGTTGTTAAATTTAGCTCTTTTAAAAGTTTAAGTTTTTCTTATACATTTTTAAACTTAGTTGGGACATGAAGAAAAAATAAATTATTTTATTATTTATTATAATGTGATATATGGAAAAAGTGTTTAAAAACAATTCATTTCGTTTATAGAATTATCGTTTTACCTAATAATAATGTTAATTTGGCGAATTGAAATTTTAAATTCCAAAATAGCGATAAAGGGCCAAATATAGCAATCTGTGGGTTCATGTCACGTGATTCATGTTGAACCACCGAAAGCTAATTCTTTATGCATTATCTCTAATTTATTTATCTCGTTGGTTGAAAATCATCCTTTTTATAAACTTTTATATGAAATTTCGTGGCATCGTAAAAATTAAAATAAAACGAGTTCCCAACATCATTCGTCAAATAATACGCGTCAAATGTTTACATACACGAATTTATCTTAAATGCAACTAAACATAACTTTTTATGGAATGCTGTGCATTATTTGCCAAATTAGAGTTGGAAGAATTTTTTTGTCACAAACAGGGTTTGGGTTTAAGGTATCGAAAAAAAATCTTTTTTTTTTTTTTTTTTTTTTTTTTTTTATAATGGTCATTAGGCCTACAGCTTCAAGAGGATTTCAGACTAATATGAGCATACCGGAAACGGGATTACAATCTAATACCTAAAAACTGAGGCACAGGGCTCTAGCCATTTACGTAGGCTGACCAGATTAATGTACCTTTATAATAGAGAAGCATTAAAAAAATTGCTACAATTATCAAATTATGGATGCATGTTTTCATTCCTAATAAGTAAGGACTAAAAATAAAGTCTTATTGATTAATAATTTAGTTTCTAATTTTTTAAAACTGAGAAAAATGCCTTCAAATAATATTATAGTTTTAAAAAATTAAAGAACACGCTTTTATAGAATTGTGAACTAAAAAGCACAAAATAACTATCTTAGTATTAAAATTCAGAGTAAGAGAAAATCGTGTAAGTGACACACCGTAATATTTACATACATTTAAATCTTTAATTAAAATAACTTAGAATTAACAAAAACCATTTTTAAAAAAATATCCCCTGACGGGGATCGAACTCTGGACCTTTAGGCTCGTAGCGCGACGCCTTACCACTACGCCACGTCGTTCACGTAGGAAAAGTATTTTTTTTTTTTACAATATAAATTTTTTGTTTGCTCCCAGAGAAGTTACAAACATACATACATACATACATTCAGGTGAAGCTAATAAAAGCGTGTTAAAAAAAACGGTGTCCCCATTTGGGTCCAGAAAATGGGGACGTTTGGTCAATATATATTTATGGTTACATGTTGGTCTATACACTGACAATCAAATGGACATTTTCTATAAGTAGTCAAATCCTGCTCAGAAAATCTCATAACGCGTGAATTTATCGAAAACCGGTATTAAAAATTTTTAATGAATCCAAAATTTTCTTCAACTGAATGTAGAAGAATGAAAGAAAAGAAAAGGAAGTATTCAATAATCATCATTCTTTTTAAATCATTCACAAATGAGGTAGCATTGCAACGTGCAAATTTACTTCTCATACCTAGTTATAATTTATAAATTTAAATTTAAACAAAAATGTGTTGAAATAGGATAATTTATTTATTCATTTTAAAATAAATCCTCACAAAGTGAAATTTTTCTCTATTTATTTCTAGTTTTCATGAAACTGGGATCCCTAAAATTACTTTTTTTTTTATTATAAATAATATAAATAAAAGTAAAGAAATAATCCACTAGTAGATATTAACTAAAAAGAATTAAATTTCTAATGATTTGAAATTTTTATATAATGCTTGAAATATTTTTATTTCAGGGATGGAACAGAACTCATACCGGTATTTGTTAAAAAAAAAATCTATCTATATTATCGTTGATTTAAGAAATAGATTTTTTTTTCCTGTAAGAGCGGTATGAGTTTTGCACCAGTGTTTCCATACTTGTTATTTCAAATTAACAATTTTAATTAATACATTTATGACTATCCCACATAATACCATTTTTAATTATGGTATGAAATACTACTTGATATAATACAGAGTTGTTTTTAAAATTAGTTGAAAAAATTACTGTTGAAAAAATTAGAACCTTTAAAAGTTTTGATGTTAATAGCAATAATGAAATAGCCTATTTTTTTACGAAGTATATTTATATGTAGAAGCAAATGCAAAAAAATATTTCCCTTTTCTACTTTTAGCTAAAATAAAATACACACGTAAAGGTAAACAAATTGACATTTAAATTACTTGCTATAAAATTTTTAGGTATTCATTAATGGAAGAGATATCAGAATATCTCAGCATATCAGTGAATAGTCACGCAACAAAAAATTTGCTTTTATTTTTAAACGTCACGAAATTAGACGGGGAGAAAAAAAAAACTTTCTGATTTTCTTTATTTTCTAAACAAAGCCTCACTACGTTTAGCAACAGAATGTAACAGTAACAAAAATAACTACATGTGAGAAAAACTGTTCAAAAGCTGGATTTAATGGTAGTAAATTTTCCAGAAAATAAATAAATAGATAAATTTAAATTTTCTAGATAATAATAATAATAAAACAAAATATATACGAAACTGCATGACGCTGTTCAGATCACAAGTAAGTCGTACATTTTTAAGCTTCTTATGTTGATTTATTCAAATACAAATGTCAAAGTTTTTAGTAACAAATAAAATAACTGTAAATAAATAAAAAAAAAAAAAAAAAAAAAAAAAAAAAAAAGAAAGAAAGAAAGCTTACAAGTTAGAATTTAATAATCGTAGATTTCCTTGTGTTTTAAGCTTAAAAAACATTCACGGAATATATTGTTTAAAAAATGTTTTTTGTGTAATGTTTTCAGAAAAATATACTATAGAAGTAATTTTTCCCTAAACTTATCTATAATGAAATAAAGGCTGAGACGGGCAAGGGGCCGCGGTAGCCCAGTTGGTAGAGAGCCGGCCTCGTAATTGGTGTGTTAGGGATTGAGGCCGATTGACAACACTGGGGTCCTAGGCCTGAGGGGGAGTGCCTTCCGTGGAGGTCTTTCTAAGGGGTCCTAGCCCGTATTGACGCAAGTTTCGGAGGAAACCACGGAAAACTCCGAACGGATAGGCCGACGAGCGCGACCGGGGATCGAACCCGGCACCTCACGTCTACCAGCTTTGAGCGCAGAACCGCTCAGCCGCTGGTGGGCCCTCGTAATTGGAAGATTGAGGATTCGGTACTCGAACCGGCCAAAGACCGTTGTGTACACTAATGGTGGCTGGTGCACGTAAGATCTGTCGTGGCCGCAATGTCCTCCGTATTCCCATCAAAAATTATACCTCTGGGGGTCACCGAAGCGAGAGAGCCACCCCTTCCTTGGAGGATCAAAATTGTGATGGCATGTCTCCGGACCACCTCTGGGGGTGTGTCCCAGACCGTCGCCAACGCAGCACTAGTGCGACGTAAAAACCCAACCAACCAACTAAGATGGACAAAGTTATAAATATTTTATCTAACATTTGTTATTTATTATGCTTATTACTTTTAAATTGTTATCTATTACTTTTTAAAAACGTGATATAACACTAAATTAATTTTTTCATTGCAAATATCTACTAATAGCAACCAGCAACATTGACTTTTTTTTTTCCTTTTTTATACATATAACATGGATTACATTTTAATTTTCCCGTGGAAAATGATGTCATGACAGAAAAAGAACGTCATAAGAGAAACATTTTTCAAGGTGGCAAATAGAGTACCTTTATAAACCCGAAGTTTTTAGTTAATTAATTTTGCTAATGAAAATGATAGAAATTTCTAAGCAGCTGAAATATCTGCCTTGGAGTATTCGGAACACATTGATATCTCGCATGATGGGAAAAACCCTGCTCCCACCTCCCCCGCGGAAAGATGTTGTCGCAGACAAAAAAAAAAAAAAAAAAAAAAAAAAAAAAAAGACAACGTCAGAAACTTTTTTTTTTTAATATATAGAAAAACGCTTAAGTCACATACGCTTAAATTATAGGTACATTTAGTACTTTATTTTATTTACAAAATCTTTTGTATTATGCAAATTGCAATTTTTTTTATTTATAATTTTAGTTAACTTTAAAAATCTTATTTTTAAATCTGAAATAATAATAATAATATTCATTTTTAGAAATCAACAGGTAGTTAATATATAATTCAAAAGTCCAGTTCCTTTCTATTTGAAACAGTTGTAACTATAGAAACAGAACTTTAAAAAAATAGAGCAACATTCATAAAAAATATTTTTTTCTTTCTTTTGGTGGAATGAATATAAAATAGGATCATATGTTCAACGTATGAATATTTCAATATCAAGCAGTATTTATTCTAATACAAATAAATTTGTTTTCGGGAATTTTTGCTTTCGTGAAGACTTCGATATTCTCCCTCATATTACAAATTTAAAACAAAATGTATTTAATAAATTGACTCTTCATAATTTTTCACTAAAAATTGGTTTAAAATTCTAATAAATCAGCATTGCATACGTATATATTTCACAAAATATTTTCATAAAAAAAAAAAAAAAAAAAAAAAAAAAAAATATTTTAAAGTAATTTAGCCTGTAGAATTAAAAAGGTTTTTAGGTAAATTTTATCCAATTCGTGAAATGAAAAGTGAATGACCAGAAAATTGTATTTTTTAAATAATAATGTGTGTGCTATGATAAAAGTTTGGCCTTAATTTTCAGTTAAAAATCCTTTTAATCAATTTATTTATTTATTTATTATTTTTCTAAACCAGTGGATCTTAACCGGTTTTCTACGAACATACAAAGAGCGCTCCGATAATTTACTGGTATTTCTTCATATGTGAACTGTTATATTACTTTTTAACTTAATATGCAGTGAAAAAGGTGTATAATATATTTTTTTAAGCGATAACATAAAAATATCAAATAAAGTTTAAGTTAATTTAAACGTTTCGCAATTAACAAATGTTGTTATTATACAATATTAGATTTGAATTTACACATTCATGAATAAATATGTATGACAAATGCAGTTATAAAAATGTTTATTTGAAGTAATCTTACTTAAATTATTTTAGTGTGAAGAGTGTAATAAAGGTTTTCCATTAACAAAAAAAAAAATAAATAAATAAAGCTTAAAATCTTTTTATGTCGCCAAGGAGTGTTAAATAGCGAAGAAACGAACATTTTCATTATTTTTTTACAGACCATATATACAGATTCCGCCATTTTTTTTTTCATGCATTAATTACATGAGAAGAGTCTTCTGTATTTATTTATTTATTTATTTATTTATTTTCAAAATGTTCTGGGTATGCGCATGTGGAGAATTTCCTTGTTAGTGTTAAACTTCTCTGAAATGAAAATATTTTCCGTTCATCATCAAAGCTAATTTTAATGAATAATATCGTTAATAAATAACTTGTACTGAGTGAATTAGTACAGAAAAATATAAAAGAAAGTTTTGTGATGACCACAAGTCCGCAAAATACTACTTCATTTTGTATTTAGATAGTTTAGATTGGATTTCAAATTATTCTAAATTTGACTTGTCATTGAATTCACAGATAATTAGTTTAATTGGATATACGAGCATTATTTGTCACATTTTTAGCTATCAGTTGATGATGCCATCAGAAACGATTTCCTTTCTATAGAATTAGTTGAAGAAACCGATTCTTCATATCCTTTGGACTTCCAGGAGTCAGTATATCATCTTCGTGCTACATCCGCTTTTTTAAACACCACGACGATAGATAGTAATTCGTTGGCAATCATATCAAGAAAATTATAGGTGACATCTTAAATGCTTTATATTCTATTAATAATTTTCTTAGAACTTAATTTTTACGTAACAGAAAGAAGATCAAATGTCTCCTTCAAGATTTTTCCAAAGTCTATAGATGTTATTTTGAATGACTAATGATATATATTCTTGGTTCTTATCTTATATTATTGCAGAGTTTTCCTCAAATACAGAAAAATACAGAAGAAAGTTCTTTAACTCTCATACGTTCGTTGGATTAGCAGCGAAACAAACATTTAGCAATTTTTATTTAGCAATTAATATAATATTTCTCTAACGTGCACCAGTTACGACAAATTTTGCGGAAACGATATGATAGTGACATAAACTGTTATCTGTTTAGTTAACCCAAAAATTTAATCGATTAAACTTGAAATGTTCATTTTCTTAAAGAAATTGAATATATATATATATATATATATATTAAATTTTTGTAATGAAGCATATACTCACAAACTCATAATTAAAAGTAAATTTGGGATAATTTAAGCGAGTTAAGCCATGAATTTCATGGTTAGTATTCGTTAGGACGGTGGTGGTACCATCCATTGATCTAAAACGAAATCAGCATATTAAGATGCAATTTTAAAATGCTATTCGAAATAAAATTTGAAAAGCCAAAATTATATATATATATATATATATATATATATATATATATAATTTTCTATTCATTATATATGCAATGAAAGTTATTTCTTTTTATTTCTTTATTAATTTTTGCAAATACATTTAATTTATAAACTATGCAATTTTGGTTATGTATGGTAATATGTTATTTTTTATAATCAAAAGTATAATGCAAAAATTAAAGATTTAAATTTCTTTTATTGATAAAAGAAATGAAAAAAAATGAAATTTTCCAGCAATTATATTTATGAGATTTTTCTGAAAATCATCTTAGGTATGTAGATACAATCACACAGATGTTCTTCACTGGAAAAGAAGAGGCTAGTTATTCAATACTTTTAATCCAATTTTAAACTGTTGTTCCTTCACTGAGGACTGAGATACGTATATATATATATATATACCACTTTCATCTAGAACGAATAAGTAATTAATTTCTAAATTTCTAAACTAGAAATATACATTTCCAAGCTATACGTATAAGTTAAACAAATAAACTGAATCGACACAATGTTAGAGAATTTCTAGTCTATACTTCTATAGATGACGAAAACGATACATTATATTATAAATGCTTTGTATTGTAATATACACTCATTCATTACCGTAAAAATGGAAGAAATGAACGAGATCTCAATATGTAGATATACAAAAACTTCATAGTTCCTTTATATATATATATGTGTGTGTGATTGCAATACTTTCCCCGCATAATGTATCTTTCGAAAGTAAAGAATTAGAATTTTTATAGCAGGAATATATATATATATATAATTTGAAACTAATTTTTACACTTCTGATGCATTGGAAAACCTCTATACGGTGAGTGAGATTTCTTTCTTTCTTTCTTTCTTTCTTTTTTTTTTTTTTTTTTTTTTTATGAAATAGTATCTGGTTTAATTAGTTTCAAATCTGTATTCTTCAGATAAGTCGTCAAAGTGGGTGGTTTAATTTAATTTATACTTTAAAAAAATTTTTAATATGAATTTAGTGAGTTTTTGCCGTCATTTTATCTTTATTTTATCAGTTGACGCATTTTATGTACAATTGAGGTTTTAGCTGCTATGCTTTCATGTATCATCAGAAAATTTTCATATTCAACCATTATGAATGTTATAAGGTTTGTCAGAATGCAATGGATAAACTCCAAAAATGTATTTGAAGAATATTTATCGTTATTTGTCAGCATTTTCTAAACTTTGGTTTTGAAAGTTATCAAAATTAAAACTTCATAAATTTTAATTCCTACAAATCCACATTTCAAAGAATTATGAAAGTCCCTACATGAAGTTTCTTTTGCACTATATACATATATATATATATATATATATATATATATATTTCTTTGGAAATTTTAATGCTAATAAAATGAATTATGAAAGTCTCTGTTTGAAGAATTTTAGCTTCTTCTACACTATATACGAATATATTTTCTTTTCTTTAGAATTTTTAATGCTAATAAAATTATTCGTATTGGCAAAAAGATATGTAACTTTTATAATTGATTGATTTATTTATTTATTTATTTATTTATTTATTTTTTTTTTTTTCGCAGCTTTTAAAATTAGATTTTTTTTCTAACCACAGAATTTTTTTTTTCATTTTTATCAGTAGACTTACTGTTTTTATTTAACGAGGTTTTTTTTCTTTTTTTTTTTTTTTTTTTACTTTATATTAAATTTTGAGACCGTTTCAACACTTCCCAACAAAACTGAAAAATGTTTATGACTTCGGTCTGTCTGTCCGTCTGTCCGCGCTCTAACTCCTGTAAACATTAATTTAATTTCTTGAAACTGATTTATTCAAGTTCGCTTTCGAATATTCCATATAGAAAATGGAACTAAATTTTACTACTGATCTGTGTACAGGAACAGCCGAAATTATTCCAGAGCATTGCGTTCTATGAGCGATATTCTATAAACCATATTTTAATACCTTTACTTTGGATAAGCCTTACTGAAATTGAAATATGTTATTCAAGTTTGCTATTGGATGTCCCTATTGAAAAGTAGTAAATACCACCACTAGTTTGAAAACGGGGACACACGAAAGTATTCCAGAGCATTGTGTTTTAGGAGAAATATTTTTATAAACAATATTTTAATAAATTTAGAGGAGGAAAGTACGTGGATATGCTAGTCACATGGTAATGATTTTAAATCTGAGTTGTTTTTTTTTTTTGTTTTTTTTTTTTTTTTTTTTTTCAATCAAAATTTTGATTTTCAATTTATTTATTTATTTATTTATATTTTTTTAATAAAAATTGTTGTGCAATCTCAATATGCTAGAAAATTATTGCTTAATGAAAGAACGAACAAAAGATAAAAATAATATAGGCGGATATTTATTCATTAAAATCATAAAATATAATTGCAGTTGCTTTGGTATGTAGAAAAAGAGAGAGAAAGAGAGAAAAAAATAAGTGAGAGTGAACGCGAGTAAGTGAATAAATGAGTGTGTTTTGGAGAGTGAGAGAGAGGGGGGGGGGGGACCATTGTCAATGGTTAGATTAGTCGAAGTCGCTCTAAAATGATTCTCATTTTACATATTGGTGTTGATTGTCAATGCAAAGATTTTTGAGAAGTTTATTTCATAGAATTTTTATAGTAATTACGCATTTTTTTTTTTATTATTTCACAACAAAAAAGTGTACTGAATAATTATTAAAATAATAAATTAATATTTATTGACAATAGTTTTTAACAAATCAATCGTTTATCTATAGCGACAATTCTCTAACTCTTATAATATTCTTTGCAAATATTGTTGAAATTATCCTCGGCTGTGCTCAAATTATACGAATCTTTATCTATCAACTTTTATTAAAATGAAAAACGTAAATCGTAAAATTCTAAATATATGTGTCCGAAACCTTAATTATGAGCATGCTTTTAGTAAACGACATCTTTATCTATCACCCTTTATTAAAATGAAAAATTTAAGAAAGTAAAAAAGTAAAAAAAAAAAAAAAAAAAAAGTAAAAAAAATACATTTTTCTGGGATGTGGAAGAAATTTTTCGAGCTCCGCTTTCCTTTAAATCTTTAAATTCCTCATTGCTTCGGTTATACAAATTTACATCCAAAACAAAACAAAATTCATTCGAAAAGCCGGTAAAATTTATATATATATATATATATATATATATACATTTCATTAAAACCCATATTTATATTAATAACAAATACTTTTATTTGAAGAAGTATGTTCTATCTATAAATTAATTATTAAAATGTCAAATTTTTGTTATTTTTTAAATAAATATATAAATGCATTTAAGTTATTAATTTTTTTCTTCTTCAGTATTTACTTTAGCAAAATACAGAAAGTAAAATTTAACTATTTTTCTTTCGGTGTACTTTTTTCCTGTTTCAAATAGTGAGAAATACAGCTTTCATAACCGTTGAACTCAACAAAATTTTATTAATTTTGACAGCTTTTGCAACTCCACAGTTTAACTTACAATTTTTTTGTTATTTAAAAGTGTATATTTTTTCCTTTCACCTCTATGGTTCCACCTTCAAAAATGGGCCCAAACTCGTTCCCGGGTCCTGTTTCAAGCATTACTATCGTGTCCTTGACCGATTGATCCGTTAATTTCTGCATCACCCTAAAACTCAGAATGAAACTCTAATCTGGCGATACCGCGCCAAATCTGTCACATTTCGAAAGAGAGGAAAGCCGCTTTACGTGAGAGGAGAAGAAAATACCGGGACCTTCGAGAAGGAGGTAAGAAATATAACAGCAGGTGTATACATTCTCCAAAAACTTTTCTTTACCTGCGCTCGTTTCCTCCAGGAAATGAGAAGAAATAGGGAAAGAAGGGGTGGAAGTCTTATTAATCTTCTAAGTTTCAAGAAATATTTAGATTGTGAATTCTGCGGTGAACATCATTATCTGCCTTTTTTTTTTTTTTTTTCCTCCTGCTCAATTTCCTTCAGAAATATTTATGTTTTCCAAACAAAATAATGTATGAAAACACGAGAATAAATTGTAGATGTTTCAAATTACAAATAACACACACACACACACACACACACACATACACACACATAAATAAATAAATATTTGTGTGTGTGTGTGTACAGGGTGTTCCAAAAGTCCCAGAACCCCTCCTAACTCGAAAATGAGTCGTAATTGGGAAAAATGGCGAAACACGGATTCAATGAATTCGAAAGGGACCTCTTTTGGTGGAAAAATTTTGGGCCCGGGAAGAATAAGGGGGCCGCTAGGGAGGGCAAATAGGAAAGTATGTCTTGTGATACATCCCTGCAAACGTCTGTTTAAAACAATAAATTTGATATAAATAGTTTTGCCCTACGATAATTATTAAAGGAGATACATAAGTTGTTAGACTTTTGAAAAGGGAATTTTATACTTATGTGTCCCCTTTAATAATCATTGCGAGAAAAAACTATTTATATCAAATTTATTGTCTTGAACAGAAGTTTCTAGGGATGCATCACAAGATATACTTTGCCCAAAAATGTTTGGGCCTGGGCAAGAGGGTGGTAGGAGTGCCGCTAGAGAGGGCAACTTTAAAATTTCAAACAGGAATGTATTTCTTGTGATGCATTCCTGGAAACGTCTCTTCAAGACAATCAATTTGATATAAATATTTTTGTCTTGCAATGATTATTAAAGAGGATGAGGATATATAAGTATAAGATCCACATTTCAAAAGTATAAAAACTCATGTATCTCCTTTAATGGTCATCGTAGGGCGAAAATATTTATATCAAATTCATTGTTTTGAAGTGACATTCCCAGGGATGTATCACAAAATATACCTTCCTATTTGAAATTTTAAAGTTGCCCTCCCTAGCATCCCCGGGCCCAAACATTTTTCTCCAAAAGAGGTCTCTCTCGAATTCGTGTTTTGCCATTTTTTCCCAATTCCGACTCATATTCGAGTTAGGAGGGTGGGGGACTTTTGGAACACCCTGTATATATATATATATTGTGGTTTGATTTGGGTAGTCTTCGCTTATGATCCAAATAATTGTTTTAATGCTGAAGTGAATCATCTTTAAATTTTTGCACTGATATTATTGTATTACTATATATATATATATACATATATATACATATTTCAAATATTAAAAACAATGGAAATTTTAATTTTGTATAAAATAAGAACATAAAGCACCGCTGAATTTCCATGCAAAAATATTCTTTTTTTTTTTTTTTAATTAAATTTTGATTGATGAAAATCAAAGTGGGATATAGGCACAACATCAGAAGCAATAAATATTTTAAACAGTATTAATAAACAAGGAAATATTAAATTCAAAACTTTTCAAGCCAAAATTCAACAGCAGCTGTGTTATTTTCCTCATCAGGTGGATTCACTGCAATTCAAAGAAATTGTATAATCCTAACTGTCCTAACACGTTTCAAAAGATATGCCAAGCTAGTATACGTTAAGTTGTTATTTAAAAAAAAAAAAAGAAAGAAAAGAAAGAAAGAAAAAGAAAAACTTTTTAGGTAATAGGATATTTAAGCTTGGAATTATAACAAAAGAAAAGCATAATTTATTTAATGAAATAATATTTAAATTTGAAAATAAGCAATATTTTACATTTCAATAACAAAAAGAAAAGATCTTTATAGTAGAAATTTATTTTTATATCAAATCATAAATTTTTAATTTGATATAAAAATAAATTTCTACTATAAAGTTCTTTTCTATATTATACAAATTTCCTATTTATATTTGAAGAAATTTATTTTTATATCAAATTATAAATTTATAATTTGATATAAAAGTAAATTTCTACTATAAGGTTCTTTTCTTTTTGTTATTGAAATGTAAAATTTTGCTTATTTTCAAATTTAAATTTGTTACATTAAATAAATTATGCTTTTCTTTTGCTATAATTTCAGGCTTAAATATTCTACTACTTAAAAGTTTTTTTTGAATAACAACTTGGAGTATGCTATATTATCTTCTGAAAAATGTTAGGATTAGATAATTTCTTTGAATGACTGTGTTTCCACCTGCTGATGAAGGTAGCACAACTACTGTTAAATTTTTAACTTGAATAGTTTTAAATTTAACCTTTCCTTGTTTATTAATGCTGTTTAAAAAGTTTAATGTTTCTGTTGTTGTTTATACGTTCGCACTTTAATTTTCATATATCCTAATTTAGTTTTTTAAAAATGCACACACACACATACACACATATATATATATTACAATATGTAACGTGGGAAACTATTTAAAATATCCAAAGTTTTAGTAAATATTTCACGTAGAAACGAAGTCTTAAATTGTGCTAGTATCACCCAGTAGTAGAAATTGGACCATTTTTAAAGTAAGTATATTTAAGTAATAAATATTGACATTCAAATTTCTGTTTTCAACATTATTCTCGCCAGTTATTCTATCCTTAAAAATAAATAAAGAAAGAAAATAAAACAAAGAATTATCATTAGCATCTTTATTTTCAACGATCATGCATATACCTATTAACTTCTATATCTATTTGCATCTTAATCTAATCGATAGAAGTTTTTCGTTTGGGCATTTCAATGGAAAAGAACACTGTCTGTTTAGAAGCAATTTGTCAAAAGTTTGAAAAAAAAATTATACTCACTTTTTATCCCAAATAATTAAAATATAAAATATATATATATATACTGAAGTTGTTGCCAAAAGACAAATGATAAAAAAAAAAAAAAAAAAAAAAAAAGATGGAAAGAAAAAGAGACAGAATAAATCAAAGACTGATTCTCCTATGAAGCGTTTTAGGTTTAAAAAATATGTACCTGAAACAAGCTAAATCATGAGCCTTTAAAATGAATTTTTAAAAACTGCCTGTGCAGATTTAACAACTTTCTTTGGTAATAATTGAAAAAAAAAGTATTTTTGTATGATTCACAAATGACAAAATTTCGTATAAACATATATTTTGCGAATTATTTTTATCGTAAAAGTACCAGACAAGTTCTGAAATATCATACATTATACTAACTAAAACATCATTAGTTATGAATTTGAGAATTATTTTGAAATCTTCTTAGTTTAATCAAAATTAAAAAAAATTATAAGAGGGCAAAATAGGGCAATAATATGTATAAACTTGTACTGTTGGGATTATTGCAGTGAAAATAGTATGGAATTGCATTAAAAGTAAAATAAGAAACACTTTTAACGAAAGTAATCAGCAAATTAGAATCAGGTTAAGGTATCAAGGCATAGATAAAGTATTCTAGTGAGCGAGACATTTTCATTACAAGCATGTCAAATGATCGGTAGAATTCATTTTTTATAAAACATAAATATAGTGTACCATGTAGTATGAATTTTATTGCCCTCTTAAGCAATTTTTTGCTACCAGAAATTTTTAATAGAAATTGCTTATATATATATGTATCTGTAACAATTTTCGCTGATTAAAGAAATTAAAAAAATTCTATTAAAACTTAAAGATAGCCAAAAAGGACTAAAGTTGGCAACTATGGTAGGAATTTATAAAAAGAAATATATGTGATTCGGAACTGATCCAAGTCTCTCTGTGCCAACTTGTTTCTTTCTGTTTCAGATTTTAATTTTCTTTTCTTTTTTATGTACTGACGATTTATTAAAGTTATTAAGTAAAAAAAAGCATACGCGAATATTTTAACAGAAATCATTTAAATTTAAGCTAAACATTAAATTTTCTACCGCCCCCCCTCTCTCTCTCTCTCTCTCTCTTCCTTATTTATACATGAATATTTTAAGAATTTAAAATGTTTTTTACCAAGCCTATACAGGTATTTCGTTCAGTTTCATTATATTTCCTAAAAATAATCTAATTCAATTAAATAGCATAGCTATTGTGTAGCTTCAGAGTTTATTGTCGTTGGTCATATAATTCCCACGTATGAGTGGCGTGTCAAACAAATTGTTAAAAAAAAAAAAAAAAAAACATCGAAATTTGCTACGTTTTACGTGCACTGAGTTGATTTAAACAAAATACATTTTTTTAAATAACTTTATTGTATTTTAAAGGTGTTTCAAAAGAAAAAATATTTTAGTGGAGGGGATTTCTTTAAACTTTTGTTTTAGAGTAAATTATTTAGCTAGATATGCATTTAGAATATATAAAATATTTTACTAATTTGAAATTTTAATGTTATATCTTCGAATAATTTCAATGTTTTATCTACACCTAAAACATTTTTCGTATTTTATTTGTTTTACAGAGTTAGATATATATTGTTCAAATTCAATCCTCTTATAATATAAATTCAGTTTTTGTGCATTATGCACAATCAAGAGGAAAAAACAGAGGACATATACACAATTTTTACAATCTCCGTAAAAAAATAAAATTATTATTATTATTATTTTTATTATTGCTATTTTTTTTTTCAATATAAACCTTCAAATTTTTCATCATAAAGTAAATCATTCAAAAGATAAATCATAATTAGCTCAAGTTTTCATGATATTCATAAAATTAATGATTAAAAAAAAAAAAAAAATCCTTATTTTATTAGGAAAAAAAAAAAAAAAAAAAAAAAAAAAAAAAAGCTAATTTCTCTCAAAATTGAAATCTGGCACTTGCAATAAAAAATTAAATTTATATCAAAATAAACAAATAAGTAGACTGTAATTTAATATCAAATAATCATAACTTTAAGTATAACTTTAATTTCAAAACTCTTGCAAAAAAAATTTAAAAATTTGTATTTATATATATAGTATATTAACATGAGATAACACTGCTCTGCAAATAATAATAATAATAAATAAATAAATAAATAAATAAATAAATAAAAAATTTCGAGATCTGATACCATTCTTGCTGAATCTTATTTAAAATGACCTCCTGAATCCGAATATGACACCTATTTTGCCTAGTCATCCACCGTTTCCTAGATACACAACCCACTCCCTCAATTTTTTTTCCTGTTCGATAATTTTATGACCATGAATTTGATTTGAAGAATGAAAAATAATAAATTTAATACCTAAAAAAATAAATAGTAAAGTTTAAAAAATAACATTAATAACAAATTTAAAAAATATAAGATATATAATGCTTAATTTCAGTGACAATCCCCCCCCCCAAAAAAAAAAATAAATAAATAAATAAATAAATAAATAAAAGAAAATTCCCTTGTCGCAAATGTCCATGTTTTAGAATTTTCCAACTCTGTAGCTCCTCAGAAGATATTTATCAGTTAAAATAATCCTCCCTCTCCTAAAAATCAATTTTATAGCCATAAAATCCCCGAAAAATGATAAAAATTGGGGGCCATTCCTAAAAAACGGTGGGTGATAGGGCAAAATGTGCGTCATATTTGGATTCAGGATGTCATTTTACATAAGAATATGCCGAAATGGTGTCAGAGGCAATTTTCATGCCGAGCAGTGTAATTATACTTTCCATAATACATTATTGTAATTAAATATTTAAAAACACATTTGAATGCTAACACGTATATTGAGTCTAAACCTTGATTAACGAATACAGTGTTAAACTAGTGCAGGGGAAGCTGGCATAAAATGTTCCTAGCGGACAAAACTGCCCACTTATGTTTTCTTCCAGACAGATAGAGCTATCTACAGGGTAACAGATAAATTAGCTTTACTAAGTCAAGAAGAAGCAATGGTGGTTTACAAGCGATTGCAGTATTATATGTCTGAATAGAATTCTTTGAAAAAGTGAATTTTATAACATCTATCATAAGGTAAGCACTTATTTCCTATTTATTTTGATATACAGTCTTTCATGTACAGAAATATGACCTTGTCTACTTATTTTATTTCATTACATATTATCATAATTACTTTTGTAGTCTTTATTTTGCCAATTTTTTTTTTTTTTTTTTTACACTTATTTTTAAATAACGGATCATTTTGCCCTTTGCTGAAGGTAAAATGATCTTTTAGACACTTTTTCAAAAATCGATATTTTCATTACTCAGTTAGGGTTTAAAATATTTTAAAATATATTTTTAATGCAAAATATAGTGTAAAACATACTAGTAAAATGACTAAAATTTTATTTAAACTTTTATGTTATTTTACACAAGCTTAAGGGGATAATTTTAAATCACCTTCCCCTATATTCTGTCAATGTGGTTATCATTTCATGAAGCAGAACACTTTGGTCCCGGCATTTTGGTCCTGCCGATTTGGTCCCGAGGAAATTTCGGTCCTTGGCCATTTTGGTCCCGCTAATTTTTTGCTATATTTTAAATATATATCAGTTTTTTAATAGTATTCCATATTTATTGATATGGGAAATTTGAAGTACTCTCAGAATATCTTTAATTAAGGAATATCTTACAGGCAAATACATAATTTTTCGAAATTACAATTGCTCCCTAGCCATTGAAATTCGGAGAATTTTGTTCTAACTGATTTTTATGAACAATTAAGTATATTTAAAACTTTTTTTTAATGCAATTGCACTTTCTTTTCTTTTCTTTTCTTTCTTTCTATTTTTTTTTTCTTTCTTTCTTTCTTTTTTTTTTTTTTTTTTTTTTTTTTTTAAATTCAGATTTTTTTTAATTTGATTTTGATTTAAGTTACTTTAATTGTAATTTTTTTTTTTTTTTTTTACTATTAGTGACAAAATTTTGTAATTTAAATGCATTATTAGCAATACCAGCAGTACCTTCTTGTAAAAGAAGAATCCCCGCTTGAACATATTTATTGATAAAGTGTGAATTAATTAAAAAATAATGAAGTACATTAGATAATTGAATATAATTTGCTTTTAGTAACAGAATGCTATTTCTTTCAACGAACCAATTATTCACCTGCCCCCTTCATAGTCTCTTATTCATCAGCATAAGCTTATGATCATTTATGAAGTTTTTAAATTTATATGTGAATTTATTCATATATATATGTGTGTGTGTGTGTGTGTGTGTGAGTGAGAGAGAGAGAGAGAGAGAGAGGGAGAGAGAGAGAGAGCGCTTTCACTCGCTTTGATTGCGATTTAATTTTTATCATTAATCTAAAAGGAATTTATTTCAAAATCTGTGTTATATTAATAATAATAAAATTATTGCATGTTTGTTTGTCCGTGATATTTAATTATGTTAACCATACATATATGTATATAAATTACTTTTCTTTCAGTTACGAAGATTTTATTTTAAAAACGAAAAAATGTAAGTAGTCCAACATTTAATCAACTGTGCACATCGCAGGCATCAAGGTTTAAATCTTGTTGATGCACAATTTTTTATCTTTTCAGTTTAATCTTATGTTAAAAAAGAAAAAAATAATAATAATAATAATATAGATATAGATATATATCTGATATGTCTCTTGACTAAAAGCAATGCCCACATGTCTCTGTAGCACCTTTGGATTCATTTCACGCCTGTTTCTCCCATAGAGAGTAAAAAGGAATTTCACTGTTTTCTTTTAGCGCATTTGAAAAAAATAAAAAAAAGGTGGGGGGGGGGGACCTAAAGTTTTCTTAAGCAATATTGTAAGGATTATAATGGAAGAAAAATGCTTTTCCAATTCTGTGTGATATCAAACTATTTTCTGTGTTTGACAAATACATCCGGATTGACAGAGAAGACAATGACTTAAGTTTACCAGATCTGAACAAACTGAATCCCGAGATCATTATTTAGGTTTCTCGTACCTTCTTTTATAATTAAACTCTAACATTTAGGGGATACTTGGGTAAAACATCGATATCCTACAAATTTTGTATTCGAACTAGGGCTGTGCCGATTAATCGATTAATCGGTTCGGTTAATCGATCAATGCTTAGTCCCGATCAATTTTTTTAATCAAGTTAATCGGATCTATTAATTCGATTAAAAATTTTCAAAATCCAATTAAAATTTTCAAACTACGAATTAAAGTAAAAATATTGTTCTGCCTACAAAATATTTTTTCACATATTTTACTAACAAACATTCAAAGAAACACCCATCAAATAATGAAAAAGCAAAAAATAATAAATAGAAATAAATAAATAAATAGAAATAAAACCTCTTAAAAGAAGTTGTTGCACTTATGTTGATATTGAAAGAGGGAGGACAATTATTAAACAAAATGCCGCTTCATGCGCATGCTGGAGCAACACCACCTGTTTGTAGCCTTCTACAGAAAGTGTTGGCTAGGGTAATAGTATTCTCAGAAGCAAGAAGCTTTCAAAAAATATAGAAATGCTATAGATTAAAAAAAAAAAAAAAGGGATTGAGATTTTCACTATCTCTCTGATGGGGGAAATGTCAACAGAGTTTCACCGTACCTTCAAGCGTTTATTGTCTGTTCAGAATTGATGATAATAACTATTGAAGTAGAAACAGAAAATAACATTCTGTGTTCTAGCCCGTAGTGACAAAGAAGAACTAAAATATAAGAATTCGAGATTTTTATGATAATGATATGGAATTTTGAGAATTCATTTAAAAATAGTGACAAGCGAGATGGACAAGGCCTGCAAATATAAAACAAAAATATGTGTAAAATTCCTTCAATGTTTCTTTTAAAATGAATCGAAAAATTAATTTATTAAAATAAATAAATAAAATTGAATAAGTGAAAATATTTATATAAAATTAACACATAAAGTCACCATTTATTACTCTGAAAATTGATTTAAATTTCAGTTATGAAATAGATATAATTGATTAGACAAAAATTTTTGAAAAAGAAATTTTTTTTTTCAGTCAAACTTATGAATAATATATGTATATATATATATACAATATGAAAGTTTTATCAATCATTTAAATAAAATTATATAAAGAAAAATGAAAACCGATTAAAAAACCGATTAATCGATTAATGAACTACGATTAACCCAGTTAAAACTCTTCCCACCCCTAATTCGAGCGCTCTAAAATATAATGTGATAATTAAGATCCGCATTACATTGTTTTATATTAAAAACCTTACAATTTTTTTCAATTGAAATTTTATTTCAACCAGGGACTTCGGATAAATTAACAACGTTTAGATCTTCGCTGATAACTAATATCCTTTATCATTAAAAATTCGATCCGAAATGATAAATTTTCTGTTCCTTGTGTCCTATAGTTACATCATTTTCAACAAAGGTTGTGTACATTTAACTCTCCAATTGTAAACATTCGCCTAAGTTATCTTTTGCCCGAAGTTTCCTCATGTATTTGCTGTCCTTTTTCCACTATCGTACAAAGAAAAAATCTACATCTCGAAATTTTACACGTTTTTTCAGTTTTATTTGTTACTAGAACTTTTTGTTGCAAAATAATAATAACAAAAAGAATAATAATAATAATAATAATAATAATAATAATAAATTTGACTTTTCCTACCCCCATATTTTCGAGCCAAATAACAAGTATTCGAAATGGGAAAAAATAATTTCGGTTTTTCTTTTTTTTTTGTAATACTTTAATTACTCCTCATATCGGGACCAAAACAGCATGACCAAAATGGTGCGACCAAAACGGTGGAACCAAAATGGAGGGACGAAAATTTCCTCGGGACCAAAATGGCGAGACCAAAGTGTCATGTACCCATCATTTCATAATACGATCTGTTCTAATATAAAAGAAAGATTTTTTTCTTTTCACATATACAGGAATATCGTATATTGCTTATGATTTTTGTTATTATTATGTTATAATGTTATTATGTCAGTGTTTTCATATAAACACTAAGATTTCTTTAAAATTCACATATTAAAATAAATTTTTCTTTCTAAAGATATCTGTTAATGGCTGTACATCTTCTAATTATAAAAGTGAATCCCTAAAAGTTTACATTTCATTTTTATTAAACCACGGAAAAATTTTGTGAAATTCACGAAATTTAGTTCATATGCAATAGGAAGATATAACACAGGGAATAATTTCTTTTACTTCTATAGGTTTATATCCATATATTTCGCTTCAAAGTCTTAATTTTACTTAAATGAACATAAAAATTTGAAAAATACGTAAATGCAAAGAAAATGAGTAAAAAAAATCTATTTACGTTTTAAAAATTGGCATACAAACAAACTATATACATATATATATATATATATATATGTATATATATATAATTAAAATGTATTGAAAAAAAATGACACACATACAGATCATACACTTGAAAAAAAAAATAAAAATCAGGGTATCATAAGTAATTCTACATGAATATATATATATATATATATGTATCAGAAACCAAAATATGTTTTTAGTCATACAAAATATTAAAAATATGAAACAAAAATAACCCACAATAAACTTACATGAAAACCAAAAATTGTAGAACAAAATTAAAGTAAAACTTAATCTGAAAAACTAGAATAAATAAATTAAACTGCCAAAAATGACCCGTATGGCTTGAGACATACGTACGGGATTACAGCATGTTTATATATGATCAAAACTCTCCCCCAGGCAGACAGTTTAATAAAAAAAGTACAACTAAGGCTAATATAAAAATGAATAAAATAAAATGGAACAAGCAAGAATTGATCAATATTTACTCAAACTGCAGCATGAAATTTATTGAAACTTAGGCCATATAAATATATATATATATATATTTATATAGATTAATAACTATTACTTAATGCACTCATTTATTTCATTCCAGAAGCAACTAGATCTATTAATCGTTTCTTTACTTTTAATCTTTTCTTTTCACTAATGCTCGTTTTGGCAACCTGTTTATTTCTACTATCTCTGTTTGAAATCGGTTACATGTGGACTTATTAAAAATATTTATTCCATTTTTCAATTTTGGTTGTGTTACTGTTTAACCTAATTTCCTTTTTTACTTTGTTTTGTTGCAAGATAGAGACTTGAGTTGTGTATTGCTTGAATTAGCTATACAGCTATCCGAAATCTTGCATAATGCTGACAGAGATGCAAGTTTCCTGATGAGTGATCATTTCTGGTTTTCAGCATTTGAAATTCTATTTTTCATTTCATGAATTCTCTTTTCTTTTAACATATCCATTTGGTTAATTTATCTCTTTCCATTTTTATTATTTGATGAATGTTTCTATTGGATTAATGGATTATGCAAATTATCTCATCGTTAGGCTTATGTGTTATGTGTGTCATTTCTCTTCTGCGTAAGTACTTTAATAAGAATCATATATATTTATATATATATATATATAATTTATAACAATAATGAAAAATACTTTAAGTTTTTATATAGGTTTAGAAAGAAAAAAAAAGCGTATTTTCACTTTTTTTTTTATGTAATAAATAAAAAATAAAAAAAGTATTAAAAAATTTTAACATATAATAACTGAACAATCGTTTGTAAAATGTTTCTCGAACATTTTGGAAAATTCATCCATTGTGTGTTTGCGGAGTTTCCGGAGACCTTTCAAGAAAACGGTGCACACTATTTCTCAAAAACTAATGCATCGATCTTAGTAAAATTTTGCACACTTGACTAATGCTTGACCTAAAAATTAAAGAAAAAAAAATGAAAATTGAATTTTTGGCAGAGTTTTATGTAAAAAAGTGTAAAATTTTCGGTGTATTTTTCCCCACGTATAGTATTTTAAAGCTATTTATGATCTGAAAAAAGAAACATCATTTATGTACTAGTTAATTCTAAATTGAAGAAGTGTGTAAAATTTTAATGAGGTCATTTCAGTAGTTTTTGAGAAATCGTGTCAAAATAATGAGTTTTAAAATTTCTGTGAAAACTTTTTTTTACTCATATAAAAAAGGGAATGATTCTAAAACACTTTTTACAGCATACAGTACATATATATGTACTGTTTATTAAAATTCTCTTTGAAGTCTCTCAAAAAATAATTTTATTTACAGATTATATATCAGAAAAAGTATTTCAATGTTATAAAAATTTATTTGAAAAAATTTTTATGCATAAAACAAACATAGTGTATCATGTTCATGCATTCAGTATATGATGTTTGTGTACATTAAAAATATATCATTCGAATTAATATTTGATGCTAGCTAATTAAATGTATACAAAGTTCATTCATAAAATATTACGTAGAATAAACGAAGATTAAGATAATAATATTAAAAGAAATGCAGTTTTCTGCAGAATAATTGTAACAGTTTTGTTTAATTGAAGCAATAAATAATCTAAGAAATTTACCTTGTATCATTTAGCTGTATAATCTCATAAATAAATACAATATATATGGAATATAATTTTGTATGAAAACTGAAAGAAAGCAGTAATAAATATTACTAACCAATTTCATTTAATGTGTAAACCACATAAAGTAATTACTTTTATGTTTTATAAAGCTTTTAATGCTAGATATAAGAAAGGTATTTAATCACAGTGATTTTATGCGGCATTATTAAGAAAAGTCATTAAAATGCAAGATGATTAGACATCTAAAAAAATTTTGGGGGTAAAATTTGAAATGCAAAAGAAACTTAAATAAAGCACTAAAGACAGACTTATTTTATATATAATCTAACAACAACAACAAAAAAAAAGGAATACGACCGTTATTGATTTTCCAAATAAAAAATACAAGGTTTTCAGCAGTCACTAATTTAAATATCACTTTTTTTTATTTTTCCTTTCTTTCTTTCTTTCTTACTTTTCTTTTTTTTTTTTTTAATAGTAATCTCCCTCAGTCGTTTGTATTACATATCTTTGAAAGAATAATATGAAGATTCAAATATTCAAGGTAGTGACTGCTGAAATTCTATAAAAAAAAAAAAAAAAAATTCGCTAAATTTGACATACACAATACATAATTATAAGACACCTGCCATTTTTCGTAGTTTTAAAATATTTATAATGCGCAAGTAACGAAATCTATTAGACAGACATGCAAACGTAACATTTTCGATTGCAAAGCCGTTTGCATGGCAAAATCGTACCTAAACGTTACACTTCGCTTGCAAACACCCTTAACAATTTACAAGAGTTTCAGACCACTTGCAAAGCCGGATACAGTTGCAAATTAGACAAGATTGCAGAAATATTGCTCAAAAATTGTATCGACGGCGAAAATTTTTAAGTTTAACAAGATTGCATGCATATGAAGAAAGATAAGAAAACTGTCGTTCATTAAAAGAGGCTGCACGATTCCTGAGAGATGCATTTGTATTGTAGCCATATGTGAATAAGAATGTTTTCTGTTATGTTGTTTTCGATACACTGACATAACACTTTAAATTATTTTTCAGATTATAAAGAAGCATATCATTTTTATCTCTTTGAAACGATATTGTAAGTACCATTTCATTTTCTAAAATTTTATGGTTTTTATTTTTTAAATAATGACATTTATCTGCAAAAGAATTAACTAGATATTTCAAAATGTGTATTTACCGGGCCTTAAACTAAAGGCTATGTATATTATTTTTAAAAGTATGTTTTATCTAAATGCTTTTATTGTTAATAAACTTAGAAAATTTCTGATATCTATGGTAAAACTGTGGTAGAATTTGCTTAGTTATTTTTTGTTTAATTATTTATTTTTTTCACTAGTCAGTTCAGTTACTTGAACTTTAAAAAAGAATAATAATAAATGAATAAACAAAAGATTAGAGAATTAATATCAGATGATTCCTAATAATTAATGAGACATTAATTACCCCCATCATTCCTTTTCTTGATTATTACACATTTCACTATTCCTTTTTGCATAATTATCCAGTAAGAACCATTTATAAAAGTTCAGATGAATCCACATTGTTTTCATTTTATGAGAGAAAGTTATTTTTGAGTTTAACCTTTTAAATTGCTTATTTTTATTTACAAAGGTTTAGAAATATATTCATATATTTATCATTAAAAAAAATGTCTATATTCCTTCCATTTTTCATTGACAATTGATAATCTTATCAATCATTCATCACATTAGTTAAAGTTTCATATAGTGTAATTTCTGTTAATGTTGGGAATTTTAAAAAGTGTTGGGTATTGTAAGCATAAGATACTGTGTGCTCACACAAACATGGTCTATTCTTCATATATCTTAAAATTCTTAATTTATCTAGATTAGCAGATATTTCATTTTAAAAAAATTAAAATGATTTTCTAAATAGATTTTTTTTTTTCTTTTAATTCTAAATTGTACAGATTAATTATAATTTTACTTTTTTGACTGCATTGCAGTCCATATTTCAAAAATCTCTCACTAAATCAAAAAATTTTGTAGCATATATAATTTAGTAAAAACAGTACATGTGTTATGCAGAATATTTGCTAAACGTTTTAGTAAATTTTATTAATTATCACTTTTAAAATTCACTACAAATAGTTAAAATTATTTCATTCCTTTTATATATAATACTATTTGTTTATTGGTAACACCTATATAGCAAATATTCTTCCGTAAGAGCTTCCATCACAGTAAGCCAGAGATTTCCCATATTCTTCTCAGCATATTCCTTAGTAATGCAGAATGTCCGCTGTAGCGGCCTTCGTAAGAACATCGTCATTTCAAAGCTCCTTCGTAGTTCCCGAGAACTACCTCTGTAAAATCATTCCTAGAAATATCAAATTAGATTTTCCCTCAGCTTTCCCAAACATTCTTCTTCCGGGAAGAATCCGGGAGGTTCCAGATATCCCAGGGAGAGATGTAGGAAGATCATTGTTAGATGGGGGTATATACAACCGATTTGTATATTTTATATACTATTTATATAATATCAACATTCAAAATATTATATTTATTTTCCAAATGAATGAATAATAATAATAATAATAATAAATACTGAATTTTTATTCGGATGCTGTTCGATGCATGTTTTCTTGTTTCTTATTGATTTTCCGTCCATCGCAATCATTTATAATTGCAATCAGATGTCATTCATTGCAAGCGTTACAAATAAATGTGTATTTTCAAACCCCTTGCAAAATTTTTATTTTGTAATTGCAAACGATTTATTTGCAAGTGTTACGTATGCATATAACTATTAAAATATAAGTTTATACTTTTAATAAAGTATTTTGAATATTAAACATTGCAAGTGTTAATATTAATAGTTAATTTATTTTATAGTTTTGGCGTATTTTTTAGAAAATGCCAAGAGGTAAAAGGGTTACAGAAAAAGAAATTGATAAAATGAAGCGTTACGCAAGAAAAATGTTTCAATAAAGGGTATCTGAAAAGCTTAAAAGATTTGGCCACGTAATTCAAAATTTTCTAAAAGGCCCAAATGCTACGGCCAAGAAACATTCATCTGGACGAAAAAGAAAGCTAGCGAAACGAGATAAAAGAGCAATTGCTCGAAAAGAATCGAACTGCACGAAAAGTCTAGCACAACTGGAAAGCGAATTGAAATTAGAGGCTCAAAAAACCGCAATTTGGAGAAGACTTAAGAGAAATGCATTTATCATACATGAACAAATGTATAAAGCACCTCAATTGCTACAATGTCATAAAAGTAGTCGACTTGAAATTGCCCGCCAAAATATGGATAGTGACTGGAAATTGGTAAGTTGAATTTCTCAAAAAATATACTTTCCAAGAATATACATATATATATATTTTAATTTTAAACTCCGGTTTTTGTTTTAGGTCATATTTTCAGATGAAAAAAAAGTTCAAACTACATTGTCCTGAGGGTTTTAATGTATATTGGCGAGACTTGAAATAAGGAAGACTTTCTTTCTTTCTTTTTTTTTTTTTTTTTTTTGAAGCGAAATTTTAGTGGCGGTAATGTCATGGTTTGGACTGCTTTTTCTTCTTCAGGAAAGCTTGATATTCAGTTTAAATCCAATAGAATGAACAGTTCAGAGTACATAACAGCACTCAAAAATGCTCTCTGTTACTATTTCTTCGAAAATTTCGACGAAAAAAAAAATTTCCAACAATATAATCTTTTTGCCATAAGAATGATTGACCACCTTGCTCTCCTGATCTAAACCCAGTAGAGAATCTATGGGGGATGATAGTTCGAGACTTTTATGCAGAAAACAAGCAATACGATGGAGTACAGGAGTTAAAAAATGCTATTATTGCAACTTCGAACTCGATTACTGCTAATGCTTTGTCAAATTTACGGGAACGTATGAAAAATCATCTTTTTCAAGTGATAAAACGTTCTGGAGAACGTACTGAATATTAAATTTATTTATGTGAATATATTTTATGCTGTTTGATTAAATTATTTGATATGTCCTATAATTTTGCAATAAGCCAAAAATGAATTTCGCTTGAAAATAAATACATATTTCTAAAACTTAGTGAAACTATATTTTTTCTATGTATAGTTTTATGACACATATTTATCAATATTTACAAAAGTACAGAAAATCCATTTAGATACAGTGGATTTTCAGTGATGTCCTATATTTTTGTAACGCACTGTACGTGTAACATTTTTTACTTCTTTCCATATATATATATATATATATATATAGGTCTTTTGAATCGTCACTACCGCGTCAAGAAAGCGTTTCCGACCATGCATTGCTATGTGATTTCTCTATCTCTACTGAAAGTTTGTAAACACTGCACTGATACACCATGTATATCATGAAAAACGGCAGTTTTTCTAGTGACGCAAGCGCAAAAACAAACGAACGCCACGACACTCAGCGGAAACGGAAAAACGAACGAAAACTGCGACACTTATATATACAGGAATTTTAAGATCAAACAAACCGCTGAAAGCCGACACTTAATATCTCAGGAAATATGGGAGGTTATGTTCTGATATTTTCAAAATAGACTTTCACCTTCTGTCTGATCCTACCCTGAAATCGCTACATTTCTGCGTGCAATACACTTCGAGATATGAATTGGCTCATTTAAGTTATAAATGGACGGACTAATGTGTAAGAATTTTTTCTCGAATATGGCTCGAGCGAATTTAGTTTAATTTATATATGATACTAATCGCTTTTATCTGATGTGCCTGACATCTCCCTTTTCCCTAGGAAAACTCTTGTTTTTTTTATAACTCAGTTTAAAAATCGAACTATTTTTTACTCCGAAAATACTGTGATGCGGCAGTTCCGCGGACGAATTTCTTCTCTTCTATCTGAAATACTGAATATCAAATAATCGTTTTGGCTCCATCTATCGGAAAGCGTCAAAAATAAACACAAAAAATAAAAAAAAATATATTTTTCTTTTTTTAATATATATATTAAATGAGTTATTTATTTAGGTACTTGTATTTTATATGACATTTGTTCATCAAAAATATTCTTTGTATTTACATTGTTTTCATGCTGATACGTTGTTAACTTTCAAAATTGGTTCTATTTTAAAAGGTGATTGCAACAACAAAAATTTTTTCCTTTATTTTCATAAAAATGACAAATAATATGATAATCATATGCAAATATTTGTAATTTTTTCAAAATTAGGTGATAAATCACTTAAACTACGGATTGAAAAAATTCTTAAAACAGAATTTGAAAATAATTAATTTGCTCATTAAGTTTCTAGTATATATAATATATAAATTACAAAATGTTAAGCTATAATAAAATTTTGAATAGATTAAGATTTTTTTTAAAATTAAATTCATAACAAACTATACTACTTAAATATTTACCAGTATAAAATTTTCACTTTTTAAAGATTTTTCTATTATTATTTATTTTTCTCTTTTAAATCAAATCTATACCTAAAAAATTATAATAAGAAATAAATATAAATAAGAAATTTTTGTCATTTTTAAAATGTACTATATTATGCCTTTGTAATGTTGCATGTGTCCATCTTTTTTATCACTTTTTATAAAATTTTGAAATTTTATTTAGTTTGTTATTTTGTTCGAGTATGACCTATAAAACAACACTTTTAATACAGTGTTATAACTCATTACCATGCTCCTTTAATTTTACGTTTTGATCATTAACCCCTAAAAAGTAATGATATCAATACAAAAAACCCTTAACGGGTTAAAAGTTTGTGACGCAGCACTGTACTTTATGGCTATAAGAATTAGAAATACGCGTCTTAAAAATAATGATATCAAATTTTCAGTGACGCTTTGATATTAATTAAATTATACATAGATTTTCTTATTTGAATTTGCTTTTTCCTTTTATTTATATTTACAGTTTAAACGTTATTTTCAACATAAAATAATATATAACATTTACTCATTGATACCTTTCCATTCACATCTCTTATACTATGAAAGCATGTGTTTTAAAAGAAATTATATGAAATTCCAGTAACGCAGTGGTGTTACATTAAGTGATTTGTTTTTAAATTTCTCTGCAATTATTTTGTTTTGCATATTAAAGTATATGTGCACATTGAAATATTGCTTTTAATTTTCAAATACGCTGTCAAATATATCACTTACATTAAGCTTATATTATGTACTGAAATATATTTATTTCAATGAATTATTCTATCTTTTGCGTCACGCCATCCAAAACTGTAAGTAAAATATATGGAAATGTTTACTTTGTGTCATTTCATCCAAATAAATTGAAAATGCATGCAAATAGATATCGTGATGCAAAGAAAAAAACTGTGAGATTTTTTTCAGTTTTGGATGGCGTGACGCAAAAGATAGAATAATTCATTGAAATAAATATATTTCAGTACATAATATAAGCTTAATGTAAGTGATATATTTGACAGCGTATTTGAAAATTAAAAGCAATATTTCAATGTGCACATATACTTTAATATGCAAAACAAAATAATTGCAGAGAAATTTAAAAACAAATCACTTAATGTAACACCACTGCGTTACTGGAATTTCATATAATTTCTTTTAAAACACATGCTTTCATAGTATAAGAGATGTGAATGGAAAGGTATCAATGAGTAAATGCTATATATTATTTTATGTTGAAAATAACGTTTAAACTGTAAATATAAATAAAAGGAAAAAGAAAATTCAAATAAGAAAATCTATGTATAATTTAATTAATATCAAAGCGTCACTGAAAATTTGATATCATTATTTTTAAGACGCGTATTTCTAATTCTTATAGCCATAAAGTACAGTGCTGCGTCACAAACTTTTAACCCGTTAAGGGTTTTTTGTATTGATATATATATACAACAAAGTCCTAAGCATTGTTAACGGGAGTTTCGTACACCATTGCCTTGATGTACCCCTAGAGGCAAGGCAAGTGAGGCCTGGCGATCGAGCGGACCAGTGCACTGGACCACGCCGCCCGATCCACTGTTGGCCATACGTTGCATTCAGGTGGCGACGCATGTCAATGCTGTAATGGGCGGGGCCCCCTTCATGCTGAAACCATATGGAAGAACGCATAGCAGCGGATACGTATGCGTCGTCCAACAACCACATCGTGGCAGCTGCTGGGGAAGTCCGGGACACGCCTGGTATTTTCGCTAAAGTTAGATCTTCAATGCGCCGGAGATGTGAGGCCTGCATCACTGCCCGGGGTCGTAATTTTGAACAATTACTACTTTGTTGATGATCATTGTCTCGTTATGCTTCTTTTTTCTTGGTGTTTTGCGGTACAAAGAATAATAAACATGTTTTCTTGCCCTATTCATGTCCTTCCTTACTGGTGTTTTGTATCGTCACTGCCGCGTCAAGAAAGCGTTTCCAACCTGCTATGTGATTTTCCATCGTCTAGGTGTACTCTATCTCTCCTGAAAGTTTTTAAACGCTGTACTGACACACCCTGTATATAATATAAGTATTGGAATGTGTTTTTTACTGTTTTACACGTTTTAAGAGTTCTTCAATTATGATATCTGTCTCTTCAACTGTCTGTGTATCTATGTATAAGGCAAAAGTTTTGTGACATGATTAGAGGAAGAATTAACCATCTGACACCGTTGACGAATATATTCGGTCACTAAACTGTCTTTCCTTAATACACTTATAATTCAAAATGATATAATTATGAACTTTTAGCTTGTTATTGAAGTTTGAAGGTCTGAATCTATTATGTATTGAATCTATTATGATGTAAACAGTTACATCGTTTTTAATCTGAAGTTGAATGAAACCGTATTTTAACACATTGAAAAACTATGCAGTGAAAATATCATTAATAATTTGCCATTTTCAAAGGCGGTCAGAGTGTTAATGCATAAAATTTCAGTAAATTTTGAATTAAATGCACCTTGTCATAAATTGGTGCCTATTAAATTTTGATACTGAACAAGTGGCACTCGCGTCTTTTTTTACTTTTACATAATTTTTAATACGGTAGTATAAAACAATATTTCATACAAATATATACAGATATGACTACTGTTAAACTATAATAGTAAAATTTAAATATTTTACTATAATAGTAATAGGCAACGAAAATTAAATTTTCGTGTCTGTCGAAGCATCGATGCAATCTCTCAATTTGTAAAATGTGACTTACGTGCCATTATTTTCTATAAACAAGACATAAATTGCATTACTAGTAACAGAAAATTACTCATAAATAAATACACATAAAACTTTCATTTTTATATGAGATTATGCAAACCTTTGCTAGTTATATGAAGTCAACTTAATATTAGGTCGTTGCAAAAGTTCGTGCGGATTTCTATTGCTTCATTTCATAAAAATACATCAAATCAAATGACAATTTTTAATCAAAGTACTCTCCATTACTTTCTACAACCTTTGCCCTTTTTTTGGGTAACAAATGTATACCACGGCGATAGAAGCTCTCGTCTTTGGAGGCAATAAAATGATCCGCGTCCGCACGAACTTTTGCAACGACCTAATATTTTTTTGTTGCATCAGTACTAAAAAAAAAAAAAGACAAACATATGAAACTTTTTTTCATTTAACCAAGATGTTTCTTGGGAAAAAAAAAATACTTATTAAAGACAAATTTATTTTGTGCATAATTTATACTCAGCAAAATTACACATGCATTGACTTTTATAATAAAAATAATATTGTGATTTTTTTATTTTTTTTTTTTTTTTATTTTTTTTTTCCTTTTTTTATTCAGGCTTACTAAGTTAATATTACACAATTTGCACAAAACGATTTCTGTATGGTCACAATTTTAAGGGATAGTAAAATACTTTAAAATAATAGTTTTATTTATAGTACATTAGGGCCACAATTCATTTATTCTAACTGAAGTTTATTTTTTCTGCTAGAAGGTCGAGCTATTTTTCTTATAGCTTTAACAATAAAAAGATAGTTCAAGAACAACATCAATGAATTTTCTTTAATGTGAAACTTCTGATATAATGAGAAGTGCTCGACATAGTCATTATAAAGTTCTAAATCTCTAGACTCTGACGGTGTTTCGAAACATATGCAAGGTGTTTACTGTGTCATCTATCAAATAACTGTGTGCATTCAACAGTAATAGCTTTATTATCACATTTCATGCAGCACAAGGTAGTAATACAATATCATTACAATATATCATTATTGTTAAGTTTATTAATAAAATTCGTAGTTCGGCTAGAAGTAGTATACTCTGTATTCTTAACTAAATAAAATATTGTAATAAAAAATATATTAATTGCAATATGTTCGATTGTTAGTTACAGATTTAAAAATTAATTATACGTACCTTTTTCTAAATATGCATTTTTATAATTAAAATAAAACAAAACTGATAATAAAAATGTATGCTAGCACCCCTCATCAACTGCCCAGGCTCTTGAAAGCTCATTCGGTTTACTGATAGTTACCTCAAGTCTAATTAAATTCTCTGGTGCTTCGAGAGTTGTAGAAAATTTTATAGAGAAGACTTGGCCTCTGTTACACTTAGATGCACTCTACCCAAAACGCACGTAAAGGAGAACTCATTACACTGTTAAAAAAATGCAACTTTGCTGCCAGAAAGTCTCTGCAATTTGAGAAAAAAGTCGTAAATTACGGAAAAATTACGTTGACAAAATGAATATTTCTCTAATTACAGAGAATTTTTGGCAGCAAAGTTGCATTTTTTTTAACAGTGTAGGACCAGTTAGAGTATCAAATATGTACGATGGGATAGTTTAGTAGCGGAAAGTTTGGGGAAGAAATTCTTGGCTGAATATTTATATTCCTTAGGGGCGCACATATGATTTCTTCGCACCCAAATAAAGATGCAGCTCTAAGAAGTAACGAGACGCATACTGTGGCCCACAGAGACTAGAAAAAGATAAATTACAGCTTGTTGAACTATTCTCCTCTGAACCGCAGAAAACACTTTTCATACCCATAAACACGTGTAGTTACAAGGGTTCCCTGGCTTGTTGGGTTCAGGAGTGAGTCTGAGCCGGCACTCCAAACAACCCAAGGAAAATAAATAGTACTGATAGCAATACTTTGGATGGTCATAAAAACACTTACTATTAGAGCATGGATACATTTTTGTTTAGATTGCTAAAGAGCCTTCAGTCTGGATGCGGGTGCTGGCGCTCATTTACGATGAAATTGCGATCGCACAGCAGAACACATTCTGAACGCAACTATCCCCTCATTTGCTCACTTGTACAGATGGAAGCAGGGTTTAAACTGCCATTAGTTTTTTTAGCATTTTGCTAAAACATGTCGGTCAGAATTTCGCTAAAAAGCTAAAACTGGATAGCTGTATAAAATATCTCTATATAATAACTCGGATTATTTTTTATTTTTTTTTAATATTTGCAGGCAAAAACTACGAAAGGACTGAAATTTTTGGGAATCATTATTTATATAGTAATCTGGATTTATTTTTAATTTTTAATGATTGAATTTAAATGCAAAAATATTTAAAAGTAAGTCCGAATTCAGAATTTGCTTCATAGAAGCATTCTTAGCACTAGTATTTCGCGATTACATACCACTACACTTTACTTAATTTTTAAATTGCTTTTTCATTTTACACTTATGATTCATTTTACCTCTTTTTCTATTGTTAAAATCAAAACATAGTTTCCCTGATTCATATTTTTAAAGTCACAAATATGGATGCTTGATCATCAATGAACAAATCATCAATGAACAAAAGGAATAGAAAATAAAACTGAGGATAACAAAGCTAAGTAAAAGAAATCAATGGTATCCAAAGAATTAACTTTCGAAAAAGCTAAAATTACTTTAGCATTTTAGCGAAAATAGGCAAGCACTAAAATAGTGCTTGCCTATTTTCGCTAAAATGGTAAAGTAATTTTTTTGCCAGGTTAAACCCTAGATGGAAGTTTATTATGGATTCACCCCCCTCCCCCCTTATCAGTCCTCTCTCATACGCAACAACATTTAAATCCTCCAATGCGACTGAAGTATGCTGCGCAACATTAAAGTGGAGAACTGTGACATGTATATATGCAGTCTGCTATATATATATATATATATATATATATATATATATATATGTAAATACATATACCGGGTGTGCTAAAAGAACGTTACAAATTAAAACATTTATTTAGAAACAAGTAAGATCATTATAAAACATTGCTGTTTACAGGAAATGCGTTAGAAGGAGGTCGCATACTTTTGTACGAAAAAATATTTTTAAATGAAAGCCAATGGATGGCGCTGATATGCATAAATAAAGAAAATATGTAATAATCAATCTCTCAATAAAACATGTGGAAATACAAAGACTCGTCATTCGATGTCGGTAGTATGATAACATTGCCAGATCAAGCTTAGTTGTTTAAACTCATTTACAAGAACGTACAGTCGGTAGAAGAATTATTGAAGCGCTAGCAATAATTCCTATTTAAAAGATGAGCATCTAATACTGTTTTGTTAAGTAAATATTTGTCGATTCCTTATCTTAATCTTATGCTGTTTATAAAAAAGTAAATTGGTGATAAAAATTAGTGATCAAACTATTAAAAAGTATATGAAAAATGCGAATTTGTGCTTCAATAATTTTGCTGCCGACTGTATTGCTAGACTTTCACCCGGAAAAAAGCCAAGAAAAGCTCAATTTCATGTCCAGGAATACTAAAGTTTTGAATCAAATCATGGAATGTAGAGTTGTGCTATTATTCTCTTTGTGTCCATTGTATTTTATTGTAAACTTGTTATGCATGCTTCTACTTCACATAAAAAACTGTAGAAGCTCGACGGACAGAGCGTCGAGCTCGTAATTGTAGGATTGTTGGTTCAATACTCAGGCTGGCCAAAGACTGTCATGTACAAGAATATTTGCTGATGCACGTAAAATTGGTCGTATCTATAATATTCTCTATGTTCTAAAAGTAATAGTAATGCCTCTTCAGGTTACTGAAGCGTGAAAGCCATCCTCTAGCTACAGAGGATCAATATTGTGATGTTATGTCGCCAGATCACTCCTAGTTGAGACTTCTAGATTTCCACCAGTTGCTCATTGTGCAGTTTTAGTGAAATTTATAACTCATTCAACGTCAACCTCAGCTTCATGCATTAAGTAGGCTAACTATCGGTTATTTTTTGAACTATAACTTTTTTGTTTAAAAAAAAAAAAAAAAAAAAAAAAAAAAATCGATCTATTCGTAAAACCCGTAATCTTTTATCATAATTTTCTTCATTTTTCATGAATTTTAAATAGTGAAACGGGTTTTTGATGACACCCAGTATATATGTTTATATAGCTTAGCAAATTGCATACAGTAAGATAGAAATAACACCTAATTTGCATGCAACATTCAATCTATGCACTTTAAAAAGTATTGATGTTGTATGTTTTAATTAAAGGAAGCTTATTTTTTTTCAGAAATCTTTATTCATATTCTATCTAGTTCTTCATGTGATTCTTGGTTTCATCTACTGCAATGTTTGAAAATCTTTTCAATATATATATATATATATACATATATATATATATATATACATATGTGTGTGTGTGTGCATGCGTGTGTGTGTATGCGTGTGTAATAGATTAAAGAGAATAGGATGCAGATTTCAAATCTCATTTCAATGGTTAAAAATAGAGATCATTCTTTTCAAAATATTATTCAAAATGTTAAAAGAAAGCTATTAAACAAAAATAAAGAGTTCATAATATAATCTGAACAACATAATGCTAAAAAAATGTATATCTAAAACAGTGCAAGTGCCAGTTGTTTGCCGTAGTCCGGCGGCAGAATGCTAACTAGCAACGAGTATACAAATAGAAAAATGAAAATATGCAGAAATATTCAACATTTACATTGCGGCATACAGCCGGCAGCAAAAGTATCCGATCCCTAGCCAATAATTCCGTTATCAAAAAAGTACACTTAAACTGTTTTGTTAAATAAATCCTTGTCGAATCATGTTCTTAGACTGACTAAGAACATGACTGAACAAGGATTTATTTAACAAAACAGTATTAAGTGTACTTTTTTAGATAAGAACTATTGCTAGTGCTCGGACACTTTTGCTGCCGACTGTATATTAGAGAAACCGTAAAACAAAAATTATAATGTGATTGCTTTCTCAAGAAAACTAGTAATAGTGTAATCTCGTTTCCTAAAATATTTCTAGTTTGAAATAAACATAATTACATGACGCTTGTGTCCTTAAATGGGAAAGAGTCTTGCGGACATATTCCCCACAGATGTTGCTCTGTTTATTTTGTACATGCATTGAACAAAAAGAAAGTTCGTCTTTTGGAGTGAAAATAAATTAGTCTTATTATAAACTATTTCCGCCAAAAATATTTGTCGTATATTTATTAAAAAATATTAACATTTACGCTATTCACCTGACATTTGTATTTGTTATTTTATGTAGACCTTATGTTTCGCTCTAATGCTTTTATTACTATTTTGTTACTAATAACTTCCGCAATTGTTTTTTTAATGTTATTAAAGAAAGTCTTTTATAAAATTATGCATATTATATATAAATCAAACTTTAAACAATTTTAACCTAGCTGTGAAATTTATTAAGGATTTTATTCTTTCGATAACGGGATTTATCAAACTGGTACCGGTATTATTTTGTTTTGAATTTGCTTACCATTTGGGAAATTAATATTTTGTTTGGAATTCCCTAAATAACAGAAATTATAATTGTTTGAATAAATTAATTGTAAACTTTTTTTTTTTAAATGCACATATATTCCTTAAAATTGAAACCATTCCAGATATTTTTCTATGGATAAATCTGTACTGATAAGTATAAAGGATTTAAATCCATATTCTTGATTTTTCAGGAGACGAAAAATAAAGTTAAACTAACTAAAAACTAAAGAGCAGAATCGATTAAGAAAAAGTGATTATGTTGGTTTATACGCTTTATACCAATCAGCGATTGTCAATCTTCATTTAATAAAGGAAAAAAGTGAATTAAATATTTTATACCAAAGATTAATGCTAAATTTCTGACTTGAATCTTTTTTTACCAATGGATTTTCTCAAGGACTAAATGACATAGATTTAAATCCTTTATACCAATAGATAGAGAATTTTTTTCTGAGTCTGACTATGTACTTAACTCAAAATCGACATTTTTGGACTTAAATCCTTTATACTTATCAGTACAGAAATAATAACATGTGTTTAATATTAAATTTTTACCTTTGTAATTCATTTTGTGTCAAACTAAATGCAGATTAATTCAATAATTAAAGGAAAAACATATAAAAATACCATAAAACTTATTAAAATTTTAACATCTCGAATATTTTTTTTTAAACTGTTAAAATATGTAAAGTTTTTGGAAATAAAATAATAAATAACTAGAATTTTTTTCAACTGCTATACGAAAGTCCTATAACTTCTTTCATTTTTAAATAGACCTACACAAATGCTTTCAAAATTACAGTAGAATTATTTCACTATACTAAAAATAAAATGAATTTCCTATTTAAGCAAATATTTTCTTTAAAATTAAATTAGCATTAATAAAAGAATAAGCTTCAAATTTATCTATAAATCAGATAACTGAGAACAATGATGAAAACTAGTGTGATCTGCTGGAGTAAATGCTATACATATGATCATTAACGCTTGTCAATGATACATTGACCAAAATGAAAAGATAATAATCATAACTTTATAAGGTTAGAGCACTAATGATCATAACCTAAGAAAGTATGAAAAAAAAAAAGCAATATGTGAAATGCGAGAGGCACATTATCTGGAGTTGATGAAATATCACTTTTCACAAAGCCAATCTTTTAGTTTCTCTTTGTCGGAAGATATCAAAATTACTATCATAGCCTCCTAAACTAGATGCCTGTCGCGTGGCTCGGAAGTTTGGAAACAGTTCGATCGGTAGACAGCGCTCCCTGTTATAGATTGCGCGACTTCTTTATTCAACAGCCACCAAAAATTTTAAGTTGGATTTAATATACATAAAAGGCGAATAGAATCGAAGAAACGTCGATGATATACATCATATATCACTTCTTAAAATTATTGGTGACAGTTGAATAAAAAAGTCACGCAATCTGTACCAGGTGTCGCTGTCTACCGCTTGAACAGTTGCCGAGTGTCCGAGCCACGCGACAGGCATCTAGTTTAGGAGGGTATGCTACTATACAGTAACGCCATTACCTCTGTGCATTTACCTGTCATAACTTGACTAGTGCGTCCCTCTAACGGTTGAATTTTAAAATAAAGTATTTATCCTAAAATGCTTGCAAAAACCTTTCACAATTTAGGCTAGAATTTGTTAGGAATTTCTTTTAGAGCTAAAAGTATCGCCAATGGTAACAGAATGGAATATTGCAATAATCGGAGTTAAAATGTTATTTGAAGGTAAAGAAAACAGGTAAGCACTTTGAGCCGAGAAGCGGTAAAGGTTTTCCCTGAGAGATTTCAATACAGAACAGTAAACATTCGACGAACCTTTACATGTGTGTTCAGAAAACATATAATTTTGTTTCTGGATAAATACATCATCATCATCATCAAGGGGCTTCCGAGAGTACCTACGACGGACGAGACCGTCACTTACCTCCACCTGAGAAGAGAAGAAAAACAGGTACTGGACTTGCATGATCTAGATGGTCGGGACCATGAGCAGAGTGAGTTCCCATGGAACTCGGGCGTGGGTAAATACATGACACAGATACAAGCGCCTACACTGTAAAAAAAGATTTCAGTATTTTACAACAAAAGGTGCTGGCACCGCGGCTGCCAGCACAGTTGCTGTAAAATTTACAAACTGCTGTTTTTTATGGTGCTGTAAAATTTACTGCACTTTGCTGTGAATTTTACAAGATGCTGTTTTTAGTAGTGCTGTAAAATTAACTGCATTTTGCTGTGAATTTTACAAGATGCTGTTTCAAAAAGTGTTGTAAAATTTACGACAAAATGTAGTTAATTTTACAACACTTTTTAAAACAGCATCTTGTGAAATTCACAGCAAAGTGCAGTTAATTTTACAGCACTACTAAAAACAACATCTTGAAAAATTCACAGCAAAGTGCAGTAAATTTTACAGCACCGTAAAAGCAGCAGCTTGTAAATTTTACAGCAACTGTGTTGGCAGCCGCGGTGCCAGCACCTTTTGTTGTAAAATACAGTTTTTTTTTTTACAGTGTAGGCAGTGATGCCAGATTGGGGATTTTCGAGGCTTCTGGGGACAATTTTGGGGACCAAATGTTTGTGGGGACTATTTTGGGGAGTTCTTCAACTTTCTGTCAATGTTGGCAACATAATGATTTATCCCTACGACTAGAGACTTTCAATAGCTTTATTGTTATTTGGGGATTTTTTTTTTTCAAAAATTGCCTCCATTTGGGGAACAATCTAAGCTTAAATCATAGAAAATCTGCTTGATTTTCTTTTTTTTTTTTTTTTTTTTTTTTTTTTGAAGAATTTTTTTTTTTTTTTTTAGTAGAAATCAAGCTGGGGATTTTTTCGAAAAAAAAACACCCTGATTTGGGAAAATTTGAAGACCTGTTTGGGGAAATAATTTTCGACCATCTGGCATCACTGAGTGTAGGCGGTGGAGATGGGAATAATCGAATGATTTTGATAATCGAGTGATTTGCTTTCGAATGATTTTAATAATCGAATGATTTTACAATCGATTATTGATGACGTAAGCGTAGAATAAGCGTTTTGTAATTAGTTTCGGTTTCTTCGTAGCTATCAGGTTGCTTTTTGTTTATACTTTGTCTTTTCACTCATTGCTATGAAATTTTAAGGTCTAACCTAGAGTCCTGCACACCCGACCCGAACCCGACAGATGAATTTTATATCAACCCGAAGCCACAGTAGAGAAACTTTTACGACCCGCACCCGACCCAAACCCGCTGTCTTTAGACCCGAACCCGACCCGAAACCCGAAAATTAAATAAAAATTACTTATTCATCTAAAAATCATACAAAACTTTTTTAAATTATAAAATAAGGTAAAGTTTCACTGTCATACAGTTGGTAAATTATTTAAAAAATAATTTGAAATGTAATCACTAATTGTTTAGTTTAAAAAATAAAAAATCTGAAAAATAGATCAATGATAATTTTTAACGATTTATGTAAATTGTTAACTTCAAGAGTAAACTAGTATGTTGTGGCCACCACAAGACTTTCTTTTATACTTTCCTATATTTTACTAAGTGCAAATAATTTATTATTATTATTATTATTATTATTATCTAGCAGGATGAATGCAAACGATTTGCATCTTAAAAGACAACTAACACTAAATATCCAAAGTATGCATTTTTATTGCCTATAAATGGCATCTTAAAAAGTACGTTTTAATAACCCGATAAGAATTCAAATTGGATCATCATAATGTCTCGTAATAGCTTTTTCACATTTCAAGCTTTGTTTGATTATACTCAATAGAACCTGAGATATAGCCTCCTCCTAAATCTCGAAAATTGCTGATAGCAGCGCCACCTGTTGATCGGTTGACAAAAATTGATGGGCACTAATTTAGGTCAAGGTGCCTCTACATATAAATTCATATATAATTCTGAACAGTAGTTCCGGAGATACAGTCGCCACAAAGTTTTTGTCACACACACACAGGCAGACAGACATTTTCTATAAATGATAAAATCGTGTTCTAGACCTCTCCAAACGTGTAAATCCGTCGAAAACTCGAAGTCGAAAATTTTTATGAATCCAATTCTTTTATTGAATATAGAAGAAAGTAAAAAATGCACTTCAATTTAAATTTTCGTAATTTATTGTTTAATACTTATAGTCTGGGGAAAAAATGATGTATTATTCTTTATTGCTCTTTTCCAATGTGGATGTTTAACTTTACTATAATAATTTGTGTAGCATGTATGTGATTCACGTTAAACATCTGCTATTTAAGGGTCATTGATCACTTTAAATTCCCATAATCAGCAACTTAGCTTCCTCCGGTGACAGTTTTGCTTGGTGCATTATTTATTTGTTCTAGAGAAGGCGATAAAGAATATAATCTGCCTTGATGGCATTCGTTTCCTTTATGTGTTTATTTTACATTACTTTTTTTTAATTAAGTTACAACAAGTATTCCCTGTATATTTTCTGCATATACAAATGTAAATGGAAGAAAATTCAAAATTTCATTAACATAAAAGCGAGGATTAAAATTCATTGAAAAAAAATAAATCTTTAAAAAAAAAAAAAAAATGTAAATTAAGAAATAATTTAAATTCTCAAAACGTAAAAGCAAGGTTATGTTGTATTTCTTATATGTGTATATATATACACATATATTAACAATAGTAAATAAAAATTTTAATACAGTACTTTAAAATTTTCATACAATTTCTATAGATGATCAGTTTTCGATTTGTTGAAGAAAGAAAACGTATACGGATATTTTTTTGTCATGCTTACACGGATTTATTTTATTTTATTTATTTTTTTTTTTTCAGGTGGGTATCCGCGTATAGGAAAACGGAGCTCCGACACGTGTCTAAAATCAGTTAAAGAGCTATAATTATGTCTACAAATTTATGCTTTCAATTGTAAATTTTTTTTTGAATGATGCTCTCAAGTCCACCCGACTCGTAGAAAGCTAGTTCAAAACCAGGTCATGTCCATTCGCACAGCCGTACGGAATTTTCTGTGTTTTTTCTCCAAAACTCACAGGAAAACTGCTATTGAGTGTACTCCCCTCGAACCTAGGTCCCAAGGGCAGACAAACACCTTCAATTCTCACATTATAACCGAAATGTTTAAATTAGTCCACAAATAGACACTGAATAAAATATTGGAAATTTTTATTAGGTTCATTTTGTTATTATTTATACTCAGAATTCCTTTTTCAGAAAAAAAAAAAAAAAAATATATATATATATATATATATATATGATGTATAGGCACCTTCCTTCCCTAACATTGGAATCTAAAGCTATTTGATTTCTCTTTGCCGTTCCTGAAATCCAAGGCAGTTTAGTTTCTGTTTTCCCGTAGTCAGCTGATCATGTGACGGAGCGCCCGCAAGCGTGGAATGACGTAGCAGTGATGTCAGGAAGACGTCACCTCTGACGTGTGCGCCGCTTCCGGGACATGCCGCAGCTAAAAAGCACCTTCCAGAGAGAGCTCAGTTGACGATCGGATTTGGAAGAGGTTGGACGAAGCGTACAGTGTTGACGGCTGTATCGCCTTAATGACTTTCATTTTGTAATTAACATAGTTAATTAAGTACTACTTCGACGGACATTACCAAAATGTGTTTACGTGAAATATAATCAATTTGATGACTTGTTTGATTGCTGAATTTACTTCGATAATTAATTCTAGATGCTCATTAGCATCTATGTAAATATGTAGATATTTTAATTCTTTATTAAAAGTTAAGTAAATATTAGAATTGGTATTGTTCTTAAAGTTTTAAACCGCTCGCCAGCCCACCTGATACTATATATCAGAAGTGGAATAGAACGCGAATTTTAAGATAAAGAAAGTGTGATTGAACGTTAATTTTTAGTTTAATTTAACTTAAAATTTGATTGAACAAACTATAAACTTTTTTTGCGAACTGTATTCATAAAAATGATGATGCGTCTGGACTGATAAAAATAAGTTTATAAACTGAACTTTTAAATTATGAACTGTATAAACATTTGTTGGACTGAACTTTTTTATTCTTAAACCATGATTCAACTAGTTGTGTGTGTTTCTACAAATGAGTGCCGACTACAACTATGTGGATAAAGTGTGTGATAATACTTCATGATCAACAAAAATGTTTACACCTGTGAAATCAGCTTAAACTTAAGCAACGAAGTATCTGCGAGTTCTGCGGAATAACCACGGATCATTTGAATGGAAGTTTCAATAAAAGATTTAGGATAATCAAGCATCGGCTGCTATTTTGGTTCTACAAAGGTACGTGTGATTTTGTTTTGTTGTTACAATGGTATCGTTAGGAGATATACCTAAAATCGGCTCTGCACTGAGGACTGAGAGTTATAGTAAAATTAAAATTCTGCATCGCTTTTTATTTAATGATATTGGTGACAGAAAAAACCGATGCAGAATAAGAAAATTTTCAGGATTCGCGTTTGTCGTAGACGACGAAAATTACATAAAGAAACAAAAATTCATCGACGAAAATTTTTCGTTAAATGAACTTATTATTATTAGTAATCTATTAAGTATTTCATTTACTGGCACGAAAGAAGAAATTCGTGACAGATTGCTGTTAAAATTAAATGACATCGAATTACTAAAAGAAGAAAACTCTGACAATGAATCACAAGAGGAAGATTCTGAAAACGAAAGTAGCGATAATGACGTCGAAAAAGCCGACTCCTCTGTGCAGTGCCATATTAGCAAAAATAAGTGTTATGATAATGATAGTGACAATGTTTATGATGATTATAATAAGGGTGAAAAAAGTATAAATTGTAATAATGTGAATTTTGGATTACGTGGTGCAACTGTTTCTTTCAATGATTTTGAAAATTCTATGTCTAAATTTAGTGGCGAACCGCATGAAAATATTAGTGAGTTTTTTAACGAATTTGAAGAATTGTCAGAAATGTTTAATCTTAATGAGTTACAAAAAATAATTTTCTGTAAAAGGTCTTTGAGCGGAAATGCTCTGTTATTTGTAAAATCCGAAAAAGGATTACTAAATTATAAAAAGTTAAAAAATGCATTAATCGAGGAACTTAGAATCGAAATTAATTCTGCCTCTTTACACGAAATTTTGTGTAAAAAGAAAATGAAGCCAAATGAAACAGTTATAGAATATTTCTTTAAAATGCGCAAATTGACAAAAAACGGGCACATTGAAGATGCCGCGTTAATGCATTACGTGATCCAAGGAATAAATGACAAGAATGAAAATAAAATCATACTTTATGGTGCAAAAAATATTCGTGAATTTAAAGAAAAATTGAAATTATATGAAGTGTACAAAAGAGACACTGAAAAAATTAAACATAAATTTGATAGAATGCATAAAGTAGAATATAGCACAAAACCGAAGCATTTAGCCCATAATGTATATGAGAAATTTAGTTCTAGAAATGAAGTAAATAATAAATTGTGTTATAATTGTGGTGAAAAAAACCACTTATCTAGAGATTGCCCTCATAAGGCCAAAGGCCTAAAGTGTTTTACGTGCAAGCAGTACGGGCATAAAAGTTCGGAGTGTCCAGGTTCAAAACCAGAAGTTGACGCACTGTGTATTAATGTTAATCAAAATATGAGTAAAATTATACAAGTAAATGACATAAATTTCATAGGTATAATAGACACAGGAAGTGAAGCAACATTGTTGCGTAAAAGTTCTTTTGATAGGTTGAATGTAAATAAATTAAATTTAATAAGTACCACTTTGAGGGGGATCGGAAAAAGTTCAATAAAGCCGTTAGGCTCATTCGACGCCGATCTTAAAGTTGATGATTTTAAAAATAAAACTGATATTTATGTTGTACATGATGATTTAATTCCCTATGATATAATCCTTGGTATAAATGTACTAATGTTAAGTGAAACAACAATTAATTAAAAGGGTATTTTTGTGAAAAATAAGTGTAATTCTCTAGAGGTAAATTTAGTAACAGTACTCCCTGTAGATAAATATCAAAGTGAAATTAAAACTCCCCAACCTTGTTATGCTGTCAAAAAATCATTAGAATCTTCCGAAAAGGCCATAAGTGAAAATGACGATAAAGACGAAAACAACGAGAGCGATGACGATAAGATGCTTTTGAAGGACGATATTAGTGTAAATGTTGACAGTGAGGAAGAAGAGGAGCCTCGACGGCAGAAACAAAACCAAAGGAGCATTATCCAAATAGATGATGATGGTGATGAAGAGGAGGAGCCGCGCCGAAAGGGACGAAGTCAGACGAATGTTTCCAGAATGAAGTCGCTAAACCTTGAAAACACTTATTTGAAGAGAGATGAAAAACAATTCCTACTTAGAAAAATTTCACAGTTAGCCGAAGAGTTGGAAAAGTTAAAAGAAAAAGTTGACGAGAATTCCGAACTCCTTAAAAGAAAGAAATCAAGAAAAAAGCCATTGACAATAGATTCCACTGAATGTAAAAGACAGAATTTCCCAGAAGAAGAGACTGCCGGTATAGATCCGAGAAAAGTGTTGATTCCATCACTTCCATTGACGACCACGATTGGTGAAATAGCCGTATTATTTCCCAAAGCTGTACAAATAAAATTAGAAGTTTTCCCTACATATAAGACTGCCATTATAGATTTTTTAACTGAACTTGATGCAACAGACGCCTTAAAAGGCATTAAGACTGAAAATGATCGATTGGAGGGTCTCGAGTTCGAGTCCCAAAATAATTTTGAACCCCAAAGTAAAGATTTGAGTACACATGATAAAAAACAATATTCTAGAGGTAAAAAGAAAAATAAAGCTAAATGCAAGTCGAGTAGACATCCACGAAAAACTGATAACGTAAGCAACCAAGTTGCCGTAAACCCACAACTGACTTTCTTTCATGACTTTAAAACAGTGAAATTTAAAAAGGAAAATAGTGATAGAAAAAATAGAAATGGATGCTATGAAGGCTCCTATTGCACATCTGCAAAGGCTGAGTTCCTCAAATGGGGAATAACTTAAAAAACAAAAATTTTTGAAGATTCGTAAAAATTTGTAAATATTTATGTTATTATTTTGTGTTGCTTTTGTTTGTTTTTTTTTGTTTGTATCTTTTCAGTGTGATCGCCTGGAGGTCCAGCCGATGAAGGATGGCCGAGTGATGTATAGGCACCTTCCTTCCCTAACATTGGAATCTAAAGCTATTTGATTTCTCTTTGCCGTTCCTGAAATCCAAGGCAGTTTAGTTTCTGTTTTCCCGTAGTCAGCTGATCATGTGACGGAGCGCCCGCAAGCGTGGAATGACGTAGCAGTGATGTCAGGAAGACGTCACCTCTGACGTGTGCGCCGCTTCCGGGACATGCCGCAGCTAAAAAGCACCTTCCAGAGAGAGCTCAGTTGACGATCGGAATTGGAAGAGGTTGGACGAAGCGTACAGTGTTGACGGCTGTATCGCCTTAATGACTTTCATTTTGTAATTAACATAGTTAATTAAGTACTACTTCGACGGACATTACCAAAATGTGTTTACGTGAAATATAATCAATTTGATGACTTGTTTGATTGCTGAATTTACTTCGATAATTAATTCTAGATGCTCATTAGCATCTATGTAAATATGTAGATATTTTAATTCTTTATTAAAAGTTAAGTAAATATTAGAATTGGTATTGTTCTTAAAGTTTTAAACCGCTCGCCAGCCCACCTGATACTATATATATATATATATATACTAAGGCCAGGCCATTATGAAACCTGAATCCATTACTTTTTGACATGCTTGAAAAAAAAAAAAAAATCCTTTTTATTTGTAAATACAAGAAATAGGCAAGTATTTCTTATTCATGCACTAAAATATCTCACAACATTTTTTTTTTTTTTTTTTTTTTTTTAAATGCAAACTTAAAGACTAATAATTTTTTATAAAAGTGTGTGAAACTGTTTAACCCATATTTCACCTTCGTCCTAAAATAGGACACCATGCATAAGTGATGTTTATATAAATTCTTTTGAATATTTTAATTCAAATTAAAGACGATATATTATTTAAAAGTCCAATAAATACATATGTGTCTTTATCGTTAGTTTAAATTAACGTTTAATATATGTTTTTTAATTTTTAAAATGACGATTTTTAAAGATTTATTCATTTTATTTTCAACATATTATTACTTAAAAGGCTTTACATTCAAGAATAATGGATATACAAATTTATTGAAGTAATATTCTACACTTTGTACTGGTAAAACAATTATATAAGTATATATATAGATGTTAAAACTGTTTCGGTAGCCTATAGCGTACCGTCTTCAGTGCAAAAAGGATTCTGAATCAGGAGAAGTGCTCGTATTCGAACAGCTGTATGCATTTCCAATATTTTTCTTTGACGTTTCTGACGTAGTAGTTTATTCGGGTTTTAATATTCCAACGCCAAGTCTCCTGTTATTATTATATATATAGATGGTCTGTTTTCCTTATATTTCCAAATGTCCTAAATTATTGTCCTACTTTTAGGACAGCCTGTACCGATTAAACTAATGAAAAGTTGGTAAGTTTTTTGATTTTGCGTGTATACACAGACACTGAAAAACATTTTTTCAATGCTTGGTAGGATATGGGTTAAACGGGAAAAGAAAGGAGGTGGTGGGGGGGGAGATTTCTTTGTGTCAGCCATAATACTCTTAAAAGCGATTACAGAAATTCTAAATGATTTTGAAGGGTTGATATTTAATTGCAGTTTTATTTTTAAACGTAGCTGTGACTGCTAAAAATGCCATATTGTTTATTAACTAATGCTTAGAACAAGAAAATGCTACCTTTTTTTTTTCTTTTAAAGTATATAATGTTATTATTGCGTAAAAATAAATAAATAAACAAGGGAATAAATTAAAAGAAAAAAATAAAAATAAAGGAAGAAATAATATTTAAAGTTGTAGCGCTAAATTCAAACTCTTACGAATATATTAAATAGCCTATCGATATTGAGCCATCTTCCCTATCATTTAAAAGAATATAGACGGCGCTGTCGCCATTCTCGGCAAAATATCTAATGATATTTCAAAATATCTAATGATATTTTGCCGATCATTAAAATGAAGTGAAAACATTTTGTTTTCAGAAGTCTGAAGTTCGTCGGCTCTCGCTGAGAGATGTAGCTGTTTTCGTGTAAGACGCCCCTGTGGCCATGGGCCGCGGGCAGCGGCCTGTAAGTATATTCGTTCTTATGTATCCTAATGTTCTGTTTACTGCGCGCGATGTATATAGTTATTGTCATTGTGCTTTATTATAATTAAAATATTAAATAATGGAATGCCAGAGCTCGTTCTTTCAATGTTCTAAGGTGTCATTCCGTTAAAAGGTTAATATATATATATATATATTTAAAATCTTAAAACGTAAAAAAAATTAAAAATGTAAAAATCTCTAACACCAAGTTTACATGTGTCTCCTATTAAACATACACTTACACGCGCATTAAAATTAATGATAGACAGTTATAAATTTATAGTAATTCGCTTGCACTTTGAGACAGAGGAAAAAAATAAAAAGCAAGCCTTTCATTCAATATCTACAGTTTATAAAAGTCATAGTTGTGGTATGGTCAGTGTCTTTGATTGAAGGAAAACTGTGATGCTTAGGCGTTTTAGAGTGAATAAACTCATCGGGTTCATTTTCAACTTTCATCCAGTATTTGTTTATCTTACTCAGCGAGAATTTCTGATTTCCGTTTTGACATGCTTAGTTTATAATCTGCGTTAAAAGGTGTTAATGTTTTTTTTTTTTTTTGAACATACATGTATATAGATACAGCATAATTGATTATCCGCAAAATTGAGAGCCATGGGTTTCGTACGTAAACCGCAAAAAGGCTGAACATGAAATTGAAATGACATAAAATGCATTCTAGCTTAAAAACTTGAATGTATCGTATATAAAACATAATGAAAATATTTATAAAAAGTTAAATTATTTGTACAGTCGAACCTCATTAACGTGAATCTCATGGGGGATAAAAAATTTGTTCATGTTATCAGTAGTTCATGTTATCAGTAACTAATCTTCTTTTTGACGGGGATTGTGGAAACAGTTCATGTTAAAAGTAATTCACGTCAACGAGGTTTGACTGTACTTCATATACTATAGGATGTAAAAAACATAAAGAAAAAAAGTGTACTTAAGATGAAGCCATGGTTCAATTTGTAATCTAATTTATGCACTAAATTTAACAGTACCGCAGACATGCAAACATTTAATTTATTCCACAGCATTGTGAATAACCGCCACATTTTCACACCACTTTATTTGTAGAAAAATATTCTCTAATATTTAATTACGATTGAATATTAAAGAAAGTACCCGCCAGGAAAACTGGTGTGAAAGAAAAAAAAAAAAAGCGGTCACATCAATGTTTCGAAATAAATAGAAATCTTGACGTGTTTGGTGGCGTATTCTACTGGAGAACAAATAAAGCAAAAACCACATAATTCTTTATATTTACTTTTTTTTTTTTCTTAAGCTATCATTTGTATCTGTTTATTGTTGATGATTAAAAAAAAACTTTCTTCTGATTTCGCCCATTTCCCGCTCCAAGAATTATCCACAACGTGTGTAATCCGTTTGCAGATAATCGAGAGTTTACCGTATATATATATACAGATTATTACGGGTAAATCGAATTGCAGTAGTCGGTCGATACATGTTTTTTTTTTTGAGCGCATTTTAAACGCAAATTATTTTGTATGGGGTGGAGGTGGGGGGAGAAAAGTAAATCTTTTTCTTTAGCAATTTTTCTAAAAGTTAACTAATCGTGTTCAGGACATCCGAAAACGTTTAAATCCATCGAAAAACGGAGATCGAAAATTTTTACGAATCCAATATATGTATTTTTTTCTCGTTTATATTGATTTTTCAAAAAAAAAACGAGAAAAATAAAATAAAATCCTTATTTATTTATTTATTTATTTATTACTAGCAGGCTACGCCCGCTTCGCTGGTCACTATTTTTAAATGAATCACAATAATTAATGAATTCTCAAAATTGCATTAATATGTATCATGTGATAAAAAAAGAGAAAAAAAAATTCTGATCGGGAAAAATGTCGCACCGGGTCCCCACTGCCTCCGGCAGCGTAGACCCGTGCGCTGCGCGCACGTATTCCTTCACTATCCTTATGACTTCTCAAAATTCAATGTTATTACTCATAAACTTTAATTCTCAAGAAAAGGAAGTAAAAAATATATCATTTAGCATCGGGTAAAAACTCACACTGGGACGCCACTGCCTTCGGCAGCGCAGACCCATGCGCGCTGCGCGCGCACGCTTAAGAATATACGTGCGCTGTACACGCATATTCCTTCTCAACTCAAACTTTTATTATTAAGAAAAAAAAATAAAAAAAATATTTTATCATCGGGTAAAAACTCGCACCGGGTCCCAAACCCATGCGCACTGCGCGCCTATTCCTTCCCCACCGTTCCAGCCCCTCCTAATTAACTTGCATATACCAATTTTGAACGGTCTTACTCAATTAGCTGAGATGCAAAAGAAAACCTGATCAGGACACTTTAAATTGTAAATCAGGTGAAATCTCGAATTCCACTTTCGATAATGTAAAAGAACTTTAAAATATCTTTCGAATGATGTATTAGAAATAATTTAATCTTAATTAGAATATGAAATATTGAAAATTAAAAATATTACAGCGCCATCTGGCGGTAGAAATTTCTGTAATCTATTGTTCCATTCCAGATTAACAAAGCTTTCAAATGATGTATTACACATGAAATTATTTTAATTAGTAGATGAGATACAAAAGAAAACCTAATCAGGACACCTCAAAACGTGTAAATCGGGTGAAATCTCGAATTCCATTTTTCGATAATGTAAAAGTACTTTAAAATGTGTATCAACTAAAATAAGCTTTCAAATGATGTATTACTTATGAACTTTTTTTAATTAATAACTGAGATACAAAAAAAAAAAAAAAAAAACTGATTCAGGACACCTCAGAACGTGTAAATCTGGTGAAAACTTTCGATAATTTAAAAGAACTTTAAAATATCTTTCGAATGATGTATTACAAATAATTTAATCATAATTAGAAATTGAAATATTGAAATTTTAAAATATTACAGCGCCATCTGGCGGTACAAATTTCTGTATTCCACTGTTCGAAAAGCTTTCTAATGATGTATTACTTACGAAATTATTTTAATTAGTAGCTGAGATACAAAAGAAAACTAATTCAGGAGACCTCAAAACGTGTAAATCTGGTGAAAACTGTCGATAATATAAAAGAACTTTAAAATATCTTTCGAATGATGCATTAAAAATAATTTAATCATAATTAGAAATTGAAGATTTGTATGTATTACAGCGCCATCTGGCGGTAGAAATTTCTGTAATCCACTGTTCGATTCCAAATCAAAAAAGCTTTCTAATGATGTATTACTTATAAAATTATTTTAATTAGTAGCTGAGATACAAAAGAAAACCTAATCAGGAGACCTCAAAACGTGTAAATCGGGTGAAATCTCGAATTCCATTTTTGATAATGTAAAAGTACTTTAAAATGTGTATCAAGTCAACAAAGCTTTCAAATGATGTATTACTTATGAAATTTTTTTAATTAATTTCTGAGATATAAAAGAAAACTGATTCAGGAGACCTTAAAACGTGTAAATCTGGTGAAAACTTTCGATAATTTAAAAGAACTTTAAAATATCTTTCGAATGATGTATTCAAAAGAATTTAATCATAATTAGAAATTGAAATAATGAAATATTGAAATTTTAAAATATTACAGCGCCATCTGGCGGTAGAAATTTCTGTAATCCACTGTTCGATTCCAAATCAAAAAAGCCTTCTAATGATGTATTACTTATAAAATTATTTTAATTAGTAGCTGAGATACAAAAGAAAACCCAATCAGGACACCTCAAAACGTGTAAATCGGGTGAAATCTCGAATTCCATTTTCGATAATGTAAAAGTACTTTAAAATGTGTATCAAGTCAACAAAGCTTTCAAATGATGTATTACTTATGAAATTTTTTTAATTAATAACTGAGATATAAAAGAAAACTGATTCAGGACACCTCAAAACGTATGAATCTGGTGAAAACTTTCGATAATTTAAAAGAACTTTAAAATATCTTTCGAATGATGTATTAAAAATAATTTAATCATAATTAGAAATTGAAATTTTGAAATTTTAAAATATTACAGTGCCATCTGGCGGTACAAATTTCGAAATTATTTTAATTAGTAGCTGAGATACAAAAGAAAACTAATTCAGGAAACCTCAAAGCGTGTAAATCTGGTGAAAACTTTCGATAATTTAAAAGAACTTTAAAATATCTTTCGAATGATGTATCAAAAATAATTTAATTGGAATTTGAAATATCGAAAATTTAAAATATCTGGCGGTAGAAATTTCTGTAATCTACTGTTCAATTCCAAATCAACAAAGCTTTCAAATAATGTGTTACTTATGAAATTATTTTAATTAGTAGCTGTGATACAAAAGAAAACCTAATCAGGACATTATAAAACATGTAAATCACGTGAAATCTCTAATTCCATTATCTACGGTAGTTTTATTAATGGAAGTAAAAAGAAAAATAAATATTTTTTATTTCGCCAAAACCTATACCACGGTAGTCGGGTAATGGAAATAAAAAGAAAAAGAAAAAGTATTTTTTAGTTCCTTCAAATGTATTTTGTTGCTATGGAAACTCCTATCGCCTATTGAAAGATAGATTGTGTTAGAATAAAATTTAATTAGCAATTAAAATGTAACTGCTTTGTTTATTAATGAAATTTGATGAAATTTTAACTGCAGGTTGGTTTTGTGCTGAATAGGTTGTATATTAAGTGTTATGTACGAAAAAGAAAATTTGAAGCACTTTGAAATTTGCAATTTTTAACCCCAGTTAAAGATCATCTGACATTAATGACTTGCACATGTTTTTCTTCCGTTAGAGACAGCTGTTAAAATCGTCTGCTGAATGCTGATAGAATGCCTGTTTTTAAGCAATAAGGATTTTTGGTCATTTTCGCGATCGATATGGGTCAGCATTTTAATTAATATCTCCGAAACTAATTAAGATTTTTAAATTCTGTTTCGAGGAAAACATCGGAAAGGCTCCAGAGCATCCGTATGTCAATTCTTGTACTTCTGCGTTCAATAGGGGCTGAACGTATAAAAGAACAGACAGACAGACAGACAGACAGACAGACAGACAGACAGACAAACCTTTCCATTTATTATTATAGATTATTATTATTTCATTTGGTCAAAATATTTAAAAAGCGCAATAAATAAATCAATAAAAATAAAAATAGCACATTCTTTTCCTTAAAATATGAAATTGCGTTCTTTAGCAGCAGTTACATATATATTAATGTTTTAAAATTTCTTTTATGCTATTTCTATTTGGTGCCAAAGGGAAAAAGAAAAAAATTTCATTTACTCTACTTTGTCCGAAAGAAATAGATCTCTCGTTCTAATAGCTTATTTCATGACAAAAGTTCAGGGCTGGAAGTTTCCGTCTTTCTTCAAGATATTTTCAAAATCTGAATGGCAATTTTTATCATAAAATAAACCAAAAAATTATCGTTACTGAATAATGGCTGGAAAATGACCTGAAAAAAAGGAGGGTGTTTCGAATTCTACAGAAATTAAAAATTCTGGAAACAGTAAACGTAAGATTATTTAAAAAAGCAGATAAATATAATATAAAATCAAATTTCAATAGGTATTTCTGTTATAGCAGACATCGATTTTGAAAATAAATAAATAAATACATAAAATAAAATAAATTCAATAAATAAAAAAGAGAGAAAAATCTTCCGAGATTCAAAAACCCCACTATCGGATCACAGTTAATTAACAGCAGCGCTACCTGTCGGCCGATATACACATAAATTTAAACTTGCGTAGTTGTCTGGCCAAATTTTTCAAAGGTCGTTTGGATGGTGAGCAAACATCCAGGTTCAGATTATAAAACGGGCATAGAATGCAACTGGCGCCAAATTTCGGCTGATTGTCGAAATTTGCTACAGGCAGAATTTTCAAAAGTGTTTTCAGGGTGAGTGAACAGGCGGTCGTAGATTTTGAAACAGGAAAACAACGTCGAAGACGTCACCGAGCAGGAGTTTAATACGGTGAGTTTTCTGAAGGATCGCAAACCCACTGGTCGTCGAAGGCGAATTTGTAAGCTATACTGAAACAAAAGAACTTCCATCCTGATTTAATTAAATTAATTATTTAATTTTTTTTTATAATTCTACCTCTATTTAAATTGGTATTAAAATTCATAAAATAAAGAAAATTTTGGAATGTAAAATTAGAATTTCGTTTAAAATGACCTAATGAAATCTTCAAATTAAGCTCTAAGGATCTCTACACAAATTAAGTTTAATATGAAATTGAATATGACAAGGATCATTCAAGGTCAAAGTCGTTGAATATGACCCTAAAGCGCTCCCAATTTTTGCACTGATTCGGCCCCAGAAATATAACTCTTTTAATTTTTAAAATAAACTATGTGCATCATACTGTCATGCGAACATTCTTTGCTATTAAAAAAAAAAAAAAAAAAAGTCAAATAATATCTTAAGGACTATGTTTTTATACTTGTTATATTATTTATCTTGAAGTCAAAGGGAATACATTTCAAGTTCAAGTTAAGAAAATCTTCTTTTAACCCAAGAACACTAGCGTGTTCATAAATACTCTATCACTAGAGATACCTAAAATTGACGCGCTCATATAAAAGTCGTTTTATTTGCTTATATTACATTAATATTGTTTTTAAATATGTTTAATTATTTGCTGTTTTACCCAATATTACTAATTTTTCATTATCTTAATAATTATTTCGAAGCACTCAAACTCAAACAAGTGTATCGATAGTAGGGAAAGTGCAGAAAAAAACGTTAAATGAAGACCACACGTAAAATTTACGTACCATTAGTGTTCTAGGGTTAAAAATTAATTTGTAATCATAAACATATTCAATTTGTTATGATAAATTGCTTAATAAATAATTAATATTTTTTGTTGAATTTCATGAGTGCAAGTTTATACACGTTAACATAAATCTGTTCATATAAAAAGTGCATTTAGCACTTCCTTGGCCAGCATATAACTTGATAAATGTAATTGTATGAAAAACCTTTAAAATGACTATACTGAATGATTAATAAGAAACATTTTTTTAAATTAATTGTAAATCGTTAAGAAAAAATTTATAGGTGTCATGAACTAGACATGCTACAATATGTTTACAACTAATGCGTTTTAACGAAATTTAATTAATCAATGCAAAATGTTAATACAAAAATTAAAAACTAACATTTCTGATGAATGGACATTCTTCATTCCATGCTCTTCACGTTGTTCATTCCTCGTTCATGGTTCATCTGCATCTGAGTTCAGAGACGCAGATGTTATGCTTCCACAAGCAGATGTTCCTGTCTAAAGTCCACAGGAAGTCGATTTTACAGCATTTAGTGCTTGAATTTATTTCACAGCATAAGTACTTGAAAATATACCGCAGAAAGTGCAGGAAAAATTACAACATTTTTTTACAGTGTATAATGCATAGTGCTGAAAGCAAATCAGTGCCTTAAAAATTAAGCCTCTCACCAGAGGTCAATGCGATCGAGTTTATTGCTTGAAAAACTCCATATTGTTAATTATGTGCTTAGATCACGTGATTGAGCAAACGAAACTGAGAAAAACCAACCAGCTCTTCAATTTGAGCAAAAATTTGATCTGGGAAGTTTAATATTTTTTGGCAGTATTTTAAGCATTCGATCATAAGTTCTTGCCACACTGTATATTCTAGGCGCTTTAACACAAATCACTCAAGGAGTGTGATAACGTCTGTGAATGTTCGTTTCGAGGTATTCTTTGATGCAGTAAAATATTAGGCTTCCCATACAGCACAGAATGTTTCAGTTATGCTGCAAAAAGCTTGCAATCTTTCAAAAACGTAACACATTTAAATATGCTCGCTGTTACCTTTCTGAAGCATTTGCCCTTTTCTATGTTCAATTTGTTAAGTGATTGAAACGTTTCTGTCACGTATCCGATTTTGTATCACGATCGTGGACATTTCTACGTTTTTTGAAGGTAATCGGAAAGCAAACTGAACATTTTTAAATGTTTCTGAAATATTTACAATGCTTCCACGTTATATGATTGTTACATTTCTGGAACATTTTGTGCTGTTAGGGTTTATGAAGAACACGAGTAATAATTCGAGGGTAAAGCACAAACTTATTAGAGTATGACGTATATTGCGCGACGAATTGTTACAATCCACTGATCGTCAAATGGTGCACACCTTAAATAAATCAGATTTTTCCTGACGTTTATTATTGATAACCTCATTGTTACATACTACATATCTGTATAGTCGACAGCAGAATTATTGAAGCACACATCCACATTTTTCATGTATATATAAAAAAAAAAAAATTGTTTGATCGCTAATTTTTATCATCAGCTTATTTCTTTATAAACAACATAAGACTAAGATCAGGACTTAACAAATATTTACTTAACAAAAGAGTATTAGGTATACATCTTATACATAGAAATTAATGCTAGCGTTTCTATAATTTTGCTGCCGACTGTATACGGAAGAGTCTTTAGACACATGTTGCGAAATATTTGGTACGCACAGCACTCATGTATGGGTTACAGTTAATAAATATGCTATGCGCTCGAAATGCCGCCAGAAAAAGATTTTTCCTTAGTGGTGAATGGAAATAATGAACGACCATTTAACTGGCTCATATTTTTTATTAGATAGTCTAAATGCACCAAAAAACTTCACCTTTATTTATAAAGTGCTGCATAATTTACTACGAAATACTTTGATATCATGTTTTGGGGATAAAATATATTTTAATATTCTTAAATACTCTGTTCTTTATTTTCACCACGAATGTGTTCTCTAGGATCACCATTTACGTTCGAATACAATATTGTAAGGTAAAAAAATATTTTTCTAGGCGTGCTTTAACATTTCTTAAACTTATAAACATTAGTTTTGTCATTCCTCTTAGATGAATAATCCTAGCGTCTCTGATTTAAAAGTTACACATTCAAAAAATTTGTAAATTTAAGACATTTTTCCTATTTAAAAAAATTTTTATATGACGAGATTTTTATGTGTAAATTATCACAAAAATAGAACATTCTACAATTCTTTTTTTTTTTTAAAGTTGTCTTTAAAACGAAAAAAAAAATATTTTTTCAGATAGTGAACAATAAAAACTTTTTTATTCAACAATAAACTCAGATTTGAATTTGGAGAAATCTCTTTAGATTAATTTTTGCGTACTGAGGCGATTTAGAACGGTACCTACATCTTAAAATGGATTCCGAACATTTACGACCATCCATGTCTGAACCTAGGTTCGAACCTGCCATCTGGAAACTGACGACGGTCAGAACGCTAACTTTTCTGCTACTAGATATGCGTAGAATTATATCACAATTTAATGCAATGATGATTATGATGTTGTAATTTATGATGTTGCAGCTAGATTATTCAATGATATTTTAATTAATATGAGATCGATATATCTTTATAATTTTCCCCTTGAGACTTTTTATTTATTTTTATAAACAAGTTTCAGCATTACATAGAGATAAAATGAAATGCAGTGATTCTAAATATTTTATAAACATATTTATTATTGACAGATCACGAATAAAGATGACATTTAACAGAATATACAGATTTAAATATTTATCATTTAGAAAGAATACTACCCGGTGTTGTATGTATATTTGTTGTTCATCATGTGGTACCACAAATAACATAGGCCAGTTAAAAGGAAATTTTGAGCACTGATGACTAATAGTTTGAAATATCAAACAGTAAAAATAATCTATCCTTCGCTTATATTAAACGAGTTAATCAGGTAACTATTTATAATGTATATACAGTCGGTAACAAAAGTGTCCGAACAGTAGCGAAAATTCCTATGTAAAAAAAGTACACTTCATACGGTTTTGTTAAATAAATACTTGTCGAATCCTGTTCTTAGTCAGTCTAAGAACATGATTCGATAAGGATTTATTTAACAAAACCGTATGAAGTGTACCTTTTTTACATAGGAATTTTTGATAGTGTTCGGACACTTTTGTTACCGACTGTATACCCAAGTTAAAATCCATGCTAGTACCAGCAAAGAAAATAGGCTAGTTATTGCTATGTTTTGCTTTGTCTGCTAGATTTTCATGCTGTTATATGCTTTATAATGCTAGCCAGCATAAAATGCTATATTAGCTAGCTTACACAGCAATAGCATGACAAGCTATATACAAGCATTTTATGCTTATTTGTTGTTTAAGCTTTTCCAAAGCCTGGAGAGGTATGTACCTTAACAAGCTATTATGTGCTTTTCTATGCTTGCCAGCGTAATATGTTATGTCGGCAGCTTAAGTAGAAATAGCTTGACATGCTAGATGCCAGTGAGAAGTGAGAAAATAGCAACAAAAAAGCATCTGTTGGTTGTGAATTACTGCTAGTATAGCAGAAATTTCAAGCAAATAGTAGTCATAATCACTGCTGGACCAGCAACATACTATTCAAGCAACAGAAGCTGGATTATGTATGCTGGACAAGCAATAAACTGTGCCAATACACACCATGACTTGCTGGTAATTTTGGTGGAACCAGCAAATATTTTTGGTATTTTATGCTATTTTACATGCTGGGATACAGCATTTAATGCTAGACTAGCAAACAAATACCAGCAAGAATTTTAACTTGGGTATATATATATATATATATAGAGAGAGAGAGAGAGAAGGGAGGAGAGAGATAGGGATATTCCCTATTGAAAGTGGAGTAAATAACATGAGTGGTTTGTGCATACGAACCCCTGGGAAGAACAGAAAAAATATTTATTATAGAAATAGTATATAGTATTATTAGTATTAAGATTAACATGATCAGTCAAAAATATTCAGATACATAAGATACAATTGGCGATTACTGCAATAGAAGTTTAGTTTTTATTGAGGATTTTTAACACTTTCTAATAAAGTTTAAGAGAGATTATTTTGAATTTATTTATTTGTTTGTCTTCTGCAGTCAGACTGTCTGTCTGCATTTCTAACCGCTTCCAGCGTTCGTACATATTTTCAGTATTTCTCATCCAATATTATATATGTTATTCATGTTCATTATAGCACGTTGCCTATTTTAAATGGTATAAATATCGCAACTGATTTGTTTACAGGGACACTTAAAAAGTATGCCAATGTATTGCGTTCAGTAAGAAATGTTTTTAAATATAAAATTTAAATAACATTGTACTACACAGATGAGAGTGAATTTGACGTTTATTAGGTATATATACTAATTTTTTTTTTTTTTTTTTTTTTTCTAGAATATGGTATGTTTACTGCTAAGATTTACAGGCTGGAGTAGAATATTTAGATATCTTAAATGTATAATTGTAAATTGCATTTCTCTTTGTGTTAAGTGTTTTTAACACTTTCAACGACGTTTAAAAATGATTATGAATTCAATTAAACTATTTGTATGTCTTTCTGTCATTATGTCTGTCCGTTGTATGTCGGCAAAGTACATTAAAGGTTAGACGATGAAATGAGTCCATACAATTTGAAATTGTTTATATTCTATGTGAAATGCTATCGTTCTTGTTTATGTTTTTAATAATATTTAAAATTATTCACGTGATAGTATTTGTTATGCAATGGTTTAGCACTCATATAATGGGTAAGAATTTGTAAACCGTTTTATAATTTATGCAAACTACATAATTTATCTTTCATATTTATTTTAACACTTTTTTTTTCTTGATATTCTTTAGATTGTTACGCAATCTTTTTAAGTAAATATTCTTATTTATTTATTTATATATATTTTTTTAATAAATTAACACCTTTTTAAGGAAAAAGAATTTGCTTTATAGTTCACCTTCTCCCCAGAAAATTCTTTGGATATCTTAAGACATACTTGAGGAAAATCTTGGGAGAAAGTGTGTTGTATGAGTTATTAACTTATAGAAAATTTTACATTTTTTTATTAACGTTTTGTTTGTTGTTTTTAGCTTTTAAAATAATCTGGTGTAATACTCACACTTCTTTCTCTTATACAATACTCCAATAAACAAATTATTAAAGTTTAAGGTATGAAATATTGTATTTCAACATTAGTAATGTACAGTAGAAACATTTCAAAATAGCTTTAGGAACAGTTTTATTTCACATAAATATTTCTTTAAGATAGCAACCAACCCTCGATATTGTAGTTACACTGATAAAAATTTTAAGATGTTAATAAATTAAAAAATCTGGCATGTTAATCACACGACTTTCTCTTACCCTGAAATTTAATACTATAAATACAGGTTGGAGATAAAGATGTAAGGTAACGAGTACTGTTATGTAAACCTATGTTAAGCAATTCAAATTAGGCTTCGGAAGAGTTTTATATGATAATTAGTTCTGTGTGATGGGGGGGGGGGTCTACCGCCCCCCTCAACCCTCCGTTTCATTAATGCACCTACATTCATATAGAAATTAATTCTGTTATTAAAATTACAAGTTTACTTAAAATTATACAGACAATTTTCTCACGCAACATTCATTGGAACTTATCAATCTTGATCAAACTTTTCCAGCAACAAACTTATAGTAACTTCAAAATACAACATTTGGATCAAATAAAGTTATTCGTTTTTAAGTTATTCTAAGAGTAGTATAACACTAAATATCCAAATAAAAGTTGAATTTGTTCTTAGTATTATATTATTAGTTTTTTTTTAATGAAAAAAATCGATAACTTTATTTTAAATTAACGCAGGTCGATGGTTCAACCATCCGTTTTAAAGGTATTGGCGAGCTCTTTGAAAGATACCCATCATGAAAATTTATCCCCTCGAGGGGACTTCTCTTCCAGGGGGGAAGGCGAGGCCCCTACATACGCAATTTTTTTCCCAGTTGACTATCTCTATAACAAAAAATATATATTCTTTTCCTTTGGTTTAGAGTCTATAGATGCTAAACTCTGCTTACCTGCAATTTATCCCATGTATTTGAATACCTTTGAGTGTCCCTGTACACGAACCATTTGCTTCATCTCAACAAAAAGCTTAGTGTAGCATCCCTATATGATACACATTTAGAATACCGAGTTTGGAATTTCTGCTACTATTTGTTCTTGAGATATTCTGATAACAGGCACACAGACAGACGCACACACACAGAGTCACACACACACACACACACACACACACACACACACACACACACACACACACACACACACACACACACACACACACACAGTCACACACACACACACACGCACACACACACACACACACACACACACACACACAGAGAGAGAGAGAGACCATTCGCTAAAAACATGGTTTTCGTATTCAGGGGACCTCAGGGCATGTAAATATAACAAAATCTCACTTTCGAAAATTTGACCCTAAAACAATACTTTCTCTACCGTAAGGGTAAGAGAAAGTAAAAATTTATTTTAACTAATTTAATAACTAATTTAATAACTAAAAATTTATTAAAACCTTTAGAGAATTTTCGTTTACATTTTTTTAAATTATTCGACTAGTTTTGCGCATCCCTGTATATTGTATATAAAGAAAAAATCACAACAGAATAAAATATAAAAGACTCTTCAAACGCATGTAAGTCTTAAAAGAATTATGTGTTGAAAGATTAAAATTACACGTAGCTTTTCACCAGTAAACACTGGCATCATCAACTGATATTTGCAGAGGATGTAAAGTACATAGAATAGTTATTCATGCTTTCGTTAAACGCAGTTCCAGTTGACAAGTCTTAAAATATCGGAAAACTATTATATATGTCAACAAGTGAAAAGTCTGTGTATTAGTAAAAAAAAATGTCATACTTCAAGAAAATTATACTTTTATCAACATCTAAGTTTACTTTCTAAGAGAAACTTACACATCGAACAGATGAATTGTAGAGGGAAAATAGGTAAAGGTTTCACCAACTCCATGGATTTGGATTTTAACAGTGGAATTCCAGATGAAATAGGAAATGTTCAGCTCATTGAATGAAGATGCAAAATTCACATTTCCGGAAACAAATTTCTCTCTCAACAAAAGAAAAAAAAAATGAATAAGTAAATAAAATAAATAAACTCCAGAATATCGGAGGGCTTTAATACAGAAGAGTAAAGTACAATAGGTAAGTGGCTTGAATACAGGTACTAAAGTAAAAGTTCACACTTGATACATTTTATTAAAAGTTAAATGCCTCATCGATAGCAGAAATATTTTCTATATTACTGTTTTTAATAGTTATATAAGATTTCAAGGCAATAAAAGGCTGCAGTAAATAAATAATAATATTTATCTATTTTTTTTATTTTTTTACCTTTATAATATAGATATTTATCTTTTTCTCCCCAAAAGAGACTAAGTATCTAAATTGTACATTATATTTCATGAATTCAACTGAAATTCGAAAAATCATCACATAAAATGACATATATATTTTAAACAAACTCACTTTTGCTAAGTATGGTTTCAATAATTAACTTTACAAATGTTTTTAGAAGGAAAATTTATACTAAATCTATATTTCTTTGGTTAATAAAATGTTAGAATAAAATGTTATATTTAAGTTATGCTTCAAATGCATTTAAGTGAGTTGACGCATTTAAACTAAATTTAATCATTTATTCAACAATTATAAAATTCCAAAAAAGCAAATTTTAATTAAAAAAATAAAATAAGATAAAACCTTTTATACTAGTCGAAGAGAATGCCATATTTAAAAAGTTATTTGTTTTCATTTTAAAGTAAAAATAAATAAATAAATAAATATAAATAAATAAATGGCATTTGTGCATTTAACAATAATTCACAGTCGATATATATCTAGATTATATTTTTATCAATAATTAATTTAAAAAACTAAGTTATAGATTTTAATTTTTAACGTCTCTAGTTCAAGTTCCCCGGTTTGATACCAAAACTTATTTAAAGATATTAATATAAATTTGCTTTCATTTATAATTTACCTTTAAATAAAATACGAAAGTTTTATTCTTAGCTAACAAAAGTAAAAATATTCTATTCCAGCGCAATGGCATAATAAATAATATTTTAGAATGTATATCATAATTGTCCGTAACAGATGATTTGTTTTCATCCATTTGTCTCGTTTAATGTATTTAATTCAAGCTATTATTGATATATTATAAACCGTATAGCTCCCTGCTGTTAAATCTGAACATGCTACTTTATTAAATGATACTACTTTGCACTTCATAAACAATATTTAATTAATTGTCTCATAATTCCGTAGATTACTAAATTCACCTAGCGGTTAAATCTGCATTGAATGCATATTCATAAGCTGTTTGCTCTTGAAATGCAATTATTAAATTTCGCTTGTTAGAGAAATTCAGTTTCAAAATTGTTAATAATAAATGAAGAAAAGTTATTTTAGAATTAATTTCATCGACTACAAACTAGGACTAATTTTGGAAACACATCATATTTGAATTAATAGGTATAAATGTCATCTATTAAATTATTATTACTATTATTATTTTTTTTAGGTTTTTTTTTTTGTTTTTGTTTTTCAGTACAAAACAAAAATATAAAATTTTTGCTTGTTCAAAAATGTTTTAGTACAATAAAATATGTGTGTTACTGACAAATATACATGGCGACTATAATTAAACTGACAGTGTTTACAGTGTTCTGTAGAGTGATATAATTGCGTGGGCGGGGCCAAATTTTGTAGGATGATTTAACAAAACGGGTGACGAAGGACTGCACTAATATATATATATATAATTAGTTCCAAAAGTCACAGCTGGGGAATATGTAGCGCTGTGTAAAAGAAATGAGCGTTTTAAAAAACGCAGAATGAATACTGAAATAAAATTACCTGTTATTTATTGTAATTTAATGTAAATATTTATCACGAGTCTCTGTAAATTTACAGGAATTCTTAGTTAAAAGTGAATACTCGAGATCCTCAATCTTTATTCTGTATTTTTACCTAATTTCATTATTTCATTTTTTAATTAAAATTAAAAATGACTGTTTCTACTTTTAAAAAAGCATTCCAAGTCCGAAATATATTCTCACCAATAATTAATTAAATTAATGTTAGTTATTAAAATGAATGTATAAAATAAGTTTTTTAACATCTCCGCTTATTTTTCTCTGTAATTTTACGTAAGACTTAAGATAATAGATTACACAGAATTTTCTGTTGAAATTTTTAACAGTGCAGTGTTTACAGTGTTCTGTAGACTGATTTAATTACGCGAATGCCGCCAAATTTTGTAGGATAATTGACAAGACGGGAGATGAAGAATTGCAGTAAAAAAAAAAAAAAAAAAAAAAAAATCTAAAAGTCACCGCTAGGGGAATATGTGGCGCTGTGTAAAAGAAATGGTAGTTCTAAAAAACGTAGAATCAATACTGAAATGAAATTACCTTTTATTTAGAACATTCAAATTAGGTTCAATGTGTCCACCGTTTTTGTGGACCACACATTGCATTCTGTACACAGAGCAGCTGAAAGTAAAATGCCTGCAAGAATCTCCCGTACAATCCGAAAAGCGTTTTAGTCTGATCCATTGGCAGATTCTGTCCAGTAAGTCTCTTAAGCGGTCAACAAATCAAACTTCCCAATGATCGAAGTTACCGATCCATTTGAGGCGACTACTGAACAAGTCCTCAGTAAGTGAAATTGCAGATAAACTTTATTACTGTTTATGTAATTTTTTCGCCTTTTTAAAAAATTGTTACTACATTGAATTTAAATTAAATTGTTAAATGTACTAAATAAAAGGTAATTTTATTTCAATATTGATTCTGCGTTTTTTAGAACTCACATTTCTTTTACACAGTGCCACATTTTCCTCTAGCTGTGACTTTTGGAACTAATATATATATATATATATATATATATATTGTGCAATTCTTCGTCCCCCTGTCATATATGTTCAACATAATTATATTTAGTACTATATCATTATACTATTCGTATCAGCGTTGCCACATATTGTGAGGTTCTTTTTTTTTTTTTTTTTTGTATCCACCACTAAATTTTAAATGTAACTATTGTCTTCAAAGATTAATCGTCTACAATGTATGTCAAATATCACTTCTAAAAATTTTTGGAGATGATTGAATAAAAAAGTAGCAAAATCTGGCAACGCTGGTTCGTATATGAATTAATGATATTATTGGTAGCATAAGAATAAATTGTATGGACATATATCATATTAACAGCTTTAATTTCCCAAGGTGGTCTCGACTGAATGTAATACCATAATAATACACTAAAATAAAGAAAGTAAAATTTTATCAACGTTTTCAAACAAATAATTGTTTCTTTTTAACAGGATTATTTAATAAGCAAAATTACATCACAATTTCAATAGTGTATTAAAAAAAGAAAGAAAATCTTAAACAATAAAAAAGATTAACCCTATAAGCGTTAAGCCCGTTAAATTAAAGGGACAGAAATGAGATTATATTTAAGGTAAACATATTAACTTTATTGCTTTATGTGTTTATTTTTGGAGATTATTTTGTATCCATGTTAACTATTTTTCATGGTTTTTATATCAATTAAGATTTTCCATAAGATTTTTGATTATTTTTATTTTTATTTTATTTAATACTAATTTAAATTGTTAAGATAACGTTTCTGGCAAAAAATATTTCAAATTGATTCGTTAAATTGCACATTTTGACAATGCAAATAAAAGAGTTGGAAAACGCTCAAAGATATTTAAAAATTTATAATAATAATAATAATAATAATAATAATAGTAATAATAATAATAATAATAATAATAGTAATAATAATAATAATAATAATAATAATAATAATAATAATAATGTAATAAAAAATATGTGTCAAGTATTAATTTGAATAACAGCGATTTTTTTTTTCTTTTTTACACAGTTAATTAATATTTTATGAATTTTTGGTACATGCACAAGTTTATGGCTTACGACTCCAAGAATATCGCCGCGATCGAAAAGCGAAAAAAAGGATTATATATGAAGTATAATAAAGTTAAAATATATGCGTAATTTATTAAAGTGCGTAATAAAGAAAGTTCGTTGTTTATAATAAGAAAATTTTAGTAAAATCAGCAATTTTTTTTTTCTCGAAATAAACATAAAAATAATAAAAATAATAAACTGGACATTTTGATCATATAAAACGACAGAACTTAAACTGGAAAGTAACCAGAACTTTATAATATAAGTACCATTTTTGAAATTTTTAAAATATGCATAATGCAAAAAAAATTATACTATTTTTAAAATCATACAGAATAAATTTTTTTAATAAAAAATGAAAGAAATGAAAAGAAAACAATCAACAAAGTTTTTTTTTTTTTTTTTTTTAAGCCCATTTTTAATTCAGTATTTCATTAATTACATCATTATTATTATTATTATTATTTCAGAGTTTTACAATTTTACAAATATTTAGACTAAATTTCATGATATGTTATATATATATATAACCCATTTTAGTATATACAAACTACTTTAACTGTCAATGTTAACACATCAGTTTATGTAATATGATATAGATATTACATATTCAAGAGTCTTATTTTTCTATGGTATTATATTTATTTTCTATGACAAAGTGAACAAAAAATAAAAATAAAAACCCCGACTGAAAAAAATAAAAATAACAATAACAATGAATAACAATTGTTCTGAACAATGTGAATAATGTTTAATAAAACAACACCACAAAACTGGCGTTGTAAAAAATATTACTTACAAACTTTGAATGAACACCATAAAATGCAATAAACACGCAACAATTGTTTCGGGTCGAAAAAACACACGACCCTTCATCAGGCGAATAAAGTAAGCACGAGTAATTTTTAGAAGTGATATTTGACATACATTGTAGAAGATTAATCTTTGAAGACAATAGTTACATTTAAAATTTAGTGGTGGATACCAAAAAAGAAAAAAAAAACTCACAAAATGTGGCAACGCTGATACGAATAGTATAATGATACAGTACTAAATATAATCATGTTGAACATATATGACAGGGGGACGAAGAATTGCACAATATATATATATATATATTAGTTCCAAAAGTCACAGCTAGAGGAAAATGTGGCACTGTGTAAAAGAAATGTGAGTTCTAAAAAACGCAGAATCAATATTGAAATAAAATTACCTTTTATTTAGTACATTTAACAATTTAATTCAAATTCAATGCAGTAACAATTTTTTAAAAGGCGAAAAAATTACATAAACAGTAATAAAATTTATCTGCAATTTCACTTATTGAGGACTTGTTCAGTAGTCGCCTCAAATGGATCGGTAACTTCGAGCATTGGGAAGTTTGATCTGTTGACCGGTTAAGAGACTTACTGGACAGAATCTGCCAATGGATCAGACTAAAATGCTTTTCGGATTGTACGGGAGATTCTTGCAGGCATTTTACTTTCAGCTGCTGTGTACAGAATGCAATATGTGGTCCACAAAAACGGTGGACACATTGAACCTAATTTGAATGTTCTAAATAAATAACAGGTAATTTTATTTCAGTATTCATTCTGCGTTTTTTAGAACGCTCATTTCGTTTACACAGCGCTACATATTCCCCAACTGTGACTTTTGGAATATATATATATATATATATATATTAGTGCAGTCCTTCGTCCCCCGTTTTGTTAAATCATCCTACAAAATTTGGCCTCGCCCACGCAATTATATCACTCTACAGAGCACTGTAAACACTGTCAGTTTAATTATAGTCGCCATGTATATTTGTTTAAGCTTTTGTTTGTATTTTGTAAGTAAGCTCGAGTACTGCAGTCAAAGCGGCAACTTGCCGCTTTGACTGCAGTACTCGTGCTTACTTTATTCGCCTGATGAAGGGTCGTGTGTTTCGACCCGAAACAATTGTTGTGTGTTTATTGCATTTTATGGTGTTCATTCAAAGTTTGTAAGTAATGTGAATAATGATCTATGATCATAATCCATAAAATTATATAAACTGTAATTGTTTATCGATATTTTAAGTACTTTAATTATATTTGTTTCTAGTCAATTGAAAGAGGACTAGGATCCCTTAGAAGGACTCAGGGCATACCACCTACACGCCCAGCCCCCTAGTGTTGTCAATCGACCTTAACCTGCACAACAGAACACAGCTCAAGTGAAGGAAATGTTGTCAAATTAATAATTAATAGAAAGAAAAAAGAAGCCTTTAGTTAAATAATTTGCCTTTAGTAATTTTCCGCCAGATTTTAAAAAATAACAATATATTTAATTTAACTAAAGTGATTTGTTGAAATACAGGGAAAATATCTTGAGATATTTTTAAATATGGGTCATTCGATTCAAAATCTCCAAAATGACTATGTAAATTTTAAAGATTAATTCTTCTAATGAATCTAAATGTCAGATTATGGTATAAACCAAAGCCCGTACAAAGTAAATAGCGCATATGTCCACTCGATTAATGGTCATTTGGAGCGGTAAGGTTCATTATATAATAATTTATTTTACACCGGTAATATTTTATAATAAATAAAAAAATAAAATAAATGCACATACGCAACTTTGCCTTATAAACAAAAAACCACCTAAACAAGCATTTACATATAGAAACACGAATGGAAACACACATGTAGACGAACACATACATGAACACACATAAGTAAGCGCACATACAGACAAGTGCACTTGTAAGTGCTCTCAGCAAAATTATGCATCATTCATAAATTTTAAAACACATGCTTATTTTCGCAGGGGAAGTGATAGCCTATAGATAATACTACTAAAATGCGTAGGAGACTTTTTTTTCCTAAATCTTTTCTAATTGCTTCAATTTTATTCTATATTTAAACATAAGAAATTAATAAAGGTTATCTAAAATAGACGGCAAAATATCATTGTCATCGTTAAAGGAAAAAATACACTCTGGTAGATTCATCCACCTTATAAAATTGTTATTAATATTTCACCTTCAGATGACATTTCAGTAAAAAAAAAAGTATTTGTTAGGTGAATTTTTCTGGATATTATGATTCTTATTAGACGACTATGTCAACAATACCAGATTAATTTTCTGTGATTCTAGTAGCTCTGATGATTGTTTGAAGCAAATAATGTGATTTTTATCTAACAATATTTAAAGCTATGCCTCGAATAAACTGTTAAAATAAATGCTTTAATGAAAGACATTTATTTTTTTAATTTGCTATTTATTTTATTTTTTAATGAAATTACATAAGTATGTATATATATATATATATATAGTAATATGAATAATGACGCACGAATAAATGATCTCAATGCATATTAATCCGTTAATGCCCAAATTGTTTTTTCAAAATGTATTTTGATAAATATTTCAATTATAAATTAATATAGACAACTGATAGTAAAATAAATTGAATTAAACAATTCGTCTGATAGTTTAAAATTTAAAGCCTTTCCTCATTTGAGGACGTTTAGTATTCTAGCGAAATAACTTCGAAATAGAAAAACTTCCAGATAGCAGATTAATTTCCTATTATATGCTGACAAAGACCTCGAAAATAAAGTATTATAATATATATTATGAATAAACTTGACTTAAGTTGGTATATCTGCGCAAATATATATATATATATATACACACTGATGGAAAAAAAAAATCCCAACACCAGGAAGGAGCTGTGCTAGATAAACGAAATTTGGTAGGCGTGTTTATACATCTGAAAGATGACGTTGATTCAAATTTCGAGCTACGCGCATAAGTGTGGCGCTAGTAGCGACACTATGAACATGCAAATGAGGTTTGCTTTAAATAAGCGCTGTAAGGTTCGTGATCGTTTTTACAGTTGAGATTTGACGTAGTGGGTTAATGTTAGTCAAGGATGCCTCTAAGAAGACGAAGAAGCCATTATCAACAGCTCACTGAGTTTGAACGAGGTCGTGTAGTAGGGCTACGAGAAGGTGGGTTTTCTTTCCGCGATATTGCAGAAAGACTTGGCAGGAATGTATCCACTGTGCATGAGTGTTGGCAGCAGTGGTCAAGGAAAGGTACTGCCTCAAGAAGACCGGGTTCCGGGCGGCCATATGGCACTACTGAGAGGGAAGACCGCCGTGTTCGGCGTATGGCTGTGGCTCATCGTACTGCGTCTGCAGCTGAAATTCGAGCTGCAGTTGGCACCACAGTGACACAACGAACTGTTACAAATCGGTTTCTTCAAGGACAGCTCCGAGCCAGACGCCCTGTAGCGTGCATTCCACTGACTCAAAACCACTGCCGTTTGCGACGTGAGTGGTGTCAAACTAGAGCTCATTGGAGGACGGAGTGGAGACCTGTTGTGTTTTCTGATAAAAGCCGTTTCTGCCTTGTTCACAGTGATAGCCGTGTGTTGGTTAGAAGGAGGCCAGGTGAACGCCTGCTAGCGACCTGTCTGCGGCCTAGACACACAGGGCCTACTCCTGGAGTTATGGTTTGGGGAGCAATTTCGTAGGACAGCAGGAGCACTCTCGTGGTTATTCCACGCACCCTGACTGCGAATTTGTACGTCAGTCTAGTGATACAACCTGTTGTGCTGCCATTCATGAACAGCATTCAAGGGGGTGTTTTCCAACAGGATAACGCTCGCCCTCATACCGCTGTTGAAACCCAACATGCTCTACAGAGTGTCGACATGTTGCCTTGGCCTGCTAGACCACCAGATCGTTCTCCAATCGAGCACGTATGGGACATCATTGGACGACAACTCCAGCGTCATCTACAACCAGCATTAACCGTCCCTGCATCGACCGCCCAAGTGCAACAGGCATGGAACTTCATCCCACAAACTGATATCCGACACCTGTACGACACAATGCATGCACGTTTGCATGCTTGCATTCAAAATTCTGGCGGTTACACCGGTTACTAATGTACCAACATTTCACATTTGAAATGGCTCTTCTCGCCAATGGCTCTACCTGTGATCTTGAAACTTTAATCAATTAAATATGTTACCTAGACAAATGTATTGCTGAAATTTCATTACTGTACAATAATTTTTTCTTGGTGTTGGGATTTTTTTTCCATCAGTGTATATATATATATATATATATATATATATTCGATGAACGAAAAATCATAAAATAACTATCCAAATTATGTAATTATAATTAATAGTAGGCACGTAAAACTTTGAAGCATCATTGAGAGTGATGCTATAAACTGCCAGGAAAAAGCAGAAATCATTCCAAGAAACCACAAAAAATATGCTTGCTATTCCATCAGCTGTCCTTAAGCGAGGACGCTGGGCTTTAATGGGTTAAAGAAAATATTAACAATAAAGACTTTTAATGTAACTAAATTGGTAGCATAAAACTGGTGCAAAAGTATCTTCAATAGTGGGTATAAGTGAGCTAAAATATAAAGAATAAATAAATAAACAGTTTTTCAACTAGTCAAAAATTCTCTGTCACAAAGAGACTTATTACAATATGAGTAAAAATCGAACTGTTTAACGAACTGTTCTAGTCTAGATGTAAAAATGTGTTGTCCCATACTAAACATTGAACAGGGAGCAGCCCCCGCTCACCGCTCGAAGAGCGGTGTTGAGCGCTTCATTGAAAATCTACGTGAGCTGCTCCGACATTTATTGAGAAATCAAAAAAAAAAAAAAAAAAAAAAATTACACCATGCATCGCCTGGCTTAGTCAGCCCGCGACAAGGGGCGATGCAAATGGGCATGGGTATTTACAAGAGCGGCGCCAGACACAAGTCTACCCGCGACACGGGGCGCCGCTTGATTATAGGAGAGAGGGTGCGAGGCTGTGTGGCCTTCCGCGACAAGCGGCACGCTACCAGTTTAGACCCTTGCATTTATGAGGGCTACTGCAGCATCACGGGCACACGAGAAGATAACAGGGAGATAGAAGATTAATGTGTTTAGGAGAAAGAATTTTTCTTTAGTTGTGATTTTAGGTTAGTTTGTTAGATTACATAAATCCATTGGGAATGAGAAAATTTTATTTAATTTATTAATTAAGGGTTTCCTTGTTAGAATGTTGTCCAGCCAATTGATTGGTCTGGGAGAGGGATTTCTAATATGATATAGTGCTGTTAAGGGGCAGTGGAAATAATAGTGTTGCGGAGTTCCCTCCTCGCCGCAGGAACACAGGGGAGAGCGTCGGCAACGAAATTTGTAAAGGTAAGATGGGAAGGGGCCATGACCTGTTAAAAATGCCGTGGAATTATTACGAGCCTGTGGGATCAGCGAAAAGGTGTGCCTACCCTTCTCTGAACTATCCCACAGGTTTTGCCATTTGAGATTAATAATTTCTTTGATTCTATTTTTGACATAGGAGGGTGGGGCAGGGATTGTGGAACACTTGGTGGGGAAATCAGTTGCTTCTTTTGCAAGGGAGTCAGCGAGTTCATTGCCGATCACGCCCCTGTGGGCAGAAACGTGTGCCAGGGAGCAAGTTAAGTTAGGATTCGTTAAGAGTTTTTTGATCTGTTGAATTTGTGGGTGTCTGCTCCGATGCCGAGCTATTGCCTGAAGGCCCGAGAGACTATCGCTGAAGATGTTAAAGATATCATTCGCGTTCGAGTCGCCAATCCAGCGTATTGCTTTTTCTATGGCATAGATTTCCGCTTGGAAGACTGTATTATAGTCCTCGAGCCTGCAGGCCCACCGATGGGCCACGGTGCCACGGTCCAGCACGCAAAACGCTGCTGCAACCCCGGCGTCCGTTTTGGAACCATCAGTGTAGTTCGCCACTGGAGCAGAGGGAGAGAAACTATTTTTAGTGCAATTGGTGATGAATGGGGCAACATCCTTGCCTGGGTGAATATCTCAGCTGCAGGTCAAAGTTTATATGGGGGTTTGTGGGAAGATGATGTTTGTTAATTCGGGGTCTTTAAGCTGTAGGATTTGAGTTTTTATACATGTCTGCGAGACCTGCAGGTGGGCATGAGGAATCCCAGTGATTACGGTGAGGGCATCAGTGGATATTGTTTTATATCCTCTTGCAATTTGCAAGAGGAAGGGTCTTTGGGCTGAGTTAAGAGAGGTAATGGCATCAGTTCTCAGGTGACCGCCCCAAATGGCGGCTCCGTAGGTTATTATTTTCTCGATGATTGTTTTATACCAGGTTTTTAGGAGCGAGGTGGAGATACCCCACCTCTTTCCCACCATTTTTGCTGAGCTGTGGTATATACTTTGAGTCTTTAGTTTAATTTCTTTTACGTGAGCCAGCCAGTTGAGGTGCCTGTCAAAGGTGATGCCAAGGAGTTTCATGTTTTCGATATGATTGACACTGATGCCGTCTATCCGCATCTTGGGATTCCTAGTTCTTTTAAGGGCTTTAGGGAAGGCGAGAGTTAATGCTTTGGTTTTAGATGGGGATAATTTTAAGTCGAATTCTTTCAAAAGTTTACTGAAGTGGGAAAGGGCTTCCTGGGCCTGGTCCTCCAGGTTTTTTCTAGTTCGACCCGAGACAATCAGGGAGAAATCATCCGCATAAGCAAATGTTGTGAAGCCCGCAGAGTTCATGCTTTTGAGTATTATGTCTGCTATCAGATTCCACAGGATAGGACCTAGGCACGAACCCTGTGGGCAGCCTTTAGTTTGGGGATGTTCGGTATTCCCGTCACCCCAGTTGACAATAATTTTCCTATGGGAGAGGTATGAGCGGATGATTCCGGCCAGATTACTCGGGCAGTTAAGGTCTTGTAGGGCGCGTAGAATGTGTGGCCACTCCACATTGTCGAAGGCTCCTTGAATGTCTAGAGAGATGATAGTGGTGTAGTTTGATGCATTACAGCTGACGGCGCAGGAACTTTTTATGGCTTGTAGTGCTTGGTCGCAAGATCTGCCCTCTCTGAACCCAAATTGGTTGGGATGTAGTAGATTGTTTGTTTCGAGGTAAAAGTTTAATCTTGTTATAATTAATTTTTCTAATAGTTTGCCTAAAGTGGGGAGGAGGCAGATCGGTCTGTAGGATGAGGGTTCAGAGGGAAGTTTCCCTTGCTTCAAAAAGTACACCACTTCACCTCTTCTGAGTGTTTCGGGGAAGTATTGGTGTTTGAGACATAGATTGGTCCATTTCTGAAGGATGTGTGGCATTGTGCAGTGTACGTTTCGTAAGATTTTAAAATCTATGTTGTCCGGACCTGGAGCCTCTTTGATGTTGAAGCTGTGAAGAGTGGCTTTAACCTCAGACTCCATGAAGGGAACATCCGAGGGAGCCGAGTAGAGTGGTGCTTGGTGTTGTGGATAGACGGTTCTTGGAAAAGGATGTTTGTGAGGTATTCTAGATTGTTACGTTTTGAGGAGAGAGCTGGAGGTCGTTCCAGTTTCAGCTGGGGCGGGGTGAAGAATTTTTGATTGTAAAACTTTTGAGCTGTGCCGAATATTTGTGTTTGTGATGTGCAGAATTTCTTCCATGCGTTATGTTTGGCTTCGTTGATGTGTTTTTTGAATATTGCCGAATGGTGTTTTATTTTCTGTCTGTGTTGTTGTAGAAGTGACGGGTCAAGGTATTTTACTTGTCTTCTTAGGGCGGTTAGGTGATTACGCATGGAACGGAGCTGGGGAGACCAGAAGGAGTAGGCGTACTGCCGTCCCGATTTCTTGAGCCTGAATGCTGCGGCCGCGGCTGTCTGGATGGAGGCTATTAGATTAACTGTAAAATTTTCTAATTGTACATACTAAACATTGTTACAACGACTAAATAGAAGTTGAACAACACACAGTTTATACAATGTAAGCTGAATGAAAAGTACTGTATAAACTGTTGGTAAAGCAATATTGGTGATATACTCAATATTTAAAGAAAAAAAGAAAATGCTGCAACCTTGAAATGCCTCCAATCCAAGACCACCGTGTGAAATATAAGTCACATAAATGCTCTTGCCACATTTTGGCATGAGAACTTCACGACACAATCGGTCTTTCATCCTAACATTTCTACTTATGAAATTTAGACTGAAACAACATAGCCAACCCAGAATATATGGCTCATATATATATATATAAACAATATGTATTATTATTATTATTATTATTATTATTTTTTAAGGCGGCTATTTTTACTTTGAAACCCTTGCATTAATTGTTAAAATATATTGTTCTATTATATCTGTGAACCATTTTCCAAATGGTTTATGCTCATCTGGTGGTCTGATCGTACTGCGAAAGTTGCTAATTGTAACATTAAAAAAAAGGGGGGGGGGAGTCTGAGAGCTTAAAATGCGCCTGTAACGGACAAGATAGCAGACACCATTTTGTTCCAGTAGTAGACACCTTTGTATTTTTTCAAAAAAGAGCCAAATAAAAATTGAGGAAATATATTTTTAAATATATAAATTCAAGTATTTCTTCTAGATTAATGTGTTCTTGAAAAGGTTTTCTTCTTTTATTTTGATTTTTTCGCATTTATGAAGATTTTTCCTTTATTTCTCGTTTGCCTAACTCTCTTTTTTGCTGTTTACTACTTTTTCCTACATTTTTTCTTGTTTCTTCATCTTTTTTCCTTCTAATTTCTGATCATACTTTCTTAATATTTTTCATGGTAATTTTCTGATCAAATTTTCCATAGAATATTTGCTGCTTTTCTGAAGCGGTGACTCTTGGAATAATAACATCTTACGATCTCTCTCTCTCTCTCTCTCTTTTTTTTTTTTTCCTTTTTAATTATTTTTTATTTTGAGAAAGTCTCAGTCATCTGAGATTTTTCTTAAACACGGATTCAGTATTCTGGTACTGACTTGTATGATCCTCGATTGTTTAGATTTGGGATTCGCTCTATGGTATTGCACATTAAGGCTCAATAGACCGGATATACGTATTCATGTAGACATACGTATAATATACGTATTCATGTAGATATACTTATAATATACGTATTCATGTAGATATACGTATAATATACGTATTCATGTAGATTCAAAGCAATTACAAACTAGTTGGCATAGGTGGACTCTGCTCAGTTCCCCATCATATTTATGTTCTCAGAAATTTCTAGCGTGAGACATATTATAATCATGTTAAAAGAAATGAATTTGACAAAGCTTGATACAGTGACAGAATGAAATCCCCGCCTAATAGGCTATCCACCGTTCACTTCGACCTATTAATCTTATTCTAATCTATTAATTTATTTTATCAGGGTCAATTCTGTTGTTTAGTTTTCATGCTACTATTTCCAATGCAATAATCCTCAAAATTCATATTTATATGAAAAATTTACAATTCCGCTATGTTGATAAAATCGTAAATTACGAATAATTTACGAAATTTTCCTGGTAGAATATTTGTATTCAATTATGTTCAAACAAATATCATAAACGTAATTTTGAAGTTGTCTAATGTATTTAGGATCCTCAAAATGGAAGTTTGTGCTCAATTTTGCCTTATTCTGACATGTTAAGTAAATCGTAAATTCCAAATAACTTACGAATTTTTTAAATTGGAAAAATCACAGTCTATGATTTTCATGCCAGTGTCCTAAATAATATTTCGAAAGTGGTCTGACATCTTTACGATGAAAATATCCCTCAAGATTGACATTTATGTGAAATTTTCTCTATTCTGCCATGTTAAGAAATTCGTAAATTTCCAATAACTTACGAAATCTTTATATTGGAAAATTCATAGTCATTAATATTCATGCCCGTGGCCTAAATAATATTTCAAAAGAAGTCTGACATCTTTACGAGGAAAATATCTCTCAAAATTGACGTTTATGTGAAATTTTGCCCTATACTGCCATGTTAAGAAATTCGTAAATTTCCAATAACTTGCGAAATTTTCAAAGTAGCATATTTATAGTTACTGGTGTTCATTCCGGCATCAAAACGGATATTTTAAAAGTGGTCTGATATTTTTACAGTAAAACGTTTCCATTTAATGCACGTTTAAGTGAATTTTTGTCCTATTCTCCGAAGTTAAAAAAATCGTAAATTTCTAATAACTTACGAAGTTTTTAAATTCGAATGTTGCAGATGAATAGGGTTCTTGCCAGTGTCGAAATTAATATTTTAAAACTGACCTGACCTCTCTGCGACAATTTGTTCTTGAGATATCGTGTACACAGTCTAACAAACTAACGGACTAACCCACTAACAGACTAACACACTAACACACTAACAGACACCCTACAGACAGACACCATAGAAATTTTGTCATTTTCGGATTCCTCACACCTGAAAACGTGTAGAAAAGTCAAAAAACCGAGGTCGAAAATTTTCACGATTACCTAAGTTCCCCATACCTATAGTATGATAGGGAACTAATATGAATGCCCTAATCGAAACTCGAACCTGGGACAGAGCATCAGAATAAAAATATTTTCTATGCCTCATGATGGTCTTCATTTAATAAATCGCATTAACTTTGAGCATACTTTGAGTTAGAAGGATATTAAACCTTCTTCACACACCATAAATTTTAAGCCAGTTTTAAGTGCTGACTTAAAATTTATGGTGTGTGGAGAAGTTTTAATATCATTCTATTGATTGTAACGTCAGTTTTTGAATTTAGTTTTGGTGATACTTTGAGTTTTCATTTGGCATTTCTTGTACCAATTGTACTGTAATATTTTCTTCAATCAAGTATTTTGAGCGTTTTGGGACGTACCTGAAAATTCTTCGATAGTTGCGGTTTTGTCATTAGGTTGAATCGCAGTCTTCATTTTAAACAATATTTCAGAGGCATAAGGCCGTCATAATTTAGTTGTTAGAGCGTCGAAGTGGTAATCAGATAGGGTCATGGGGTTTAAAGCCGATTGACTGCACTAGGGTCCTAGGGCTATACGGGGAATCCCCTCCATGGGGCGTCTTTCTAAGGGCTCCTATTCCGTATTTACGCGAGTTTCGGAGAAAAACACAGAAAACTCCAAAAGGCTAGGTCGACAAGCGTGAACTCGGATCGAACCCAGCACTTCCCCTCTTCCAACTTTGAGCCCAAAATCGTTCAGCCACTGGTATTCGAAGGCTGTGAGTCGATAACAAGTCGGCCGAAGATTTTTGTACACAACATTGGTTACTGATGCCTGTAAAATCTATCGTGGCTGCAATGCCCTGCATAATCCGTGAAAATAGTAGCTCTCTGGGGGATGCCAAAGTGGGGACACTATATTCTCTTCAAAAGATAAAAAGTTTGATGGCATGACTCTGAACCTTCCCCAAGATTGAATAAAAAACCGTCATTATCTGGCCTTAGTGCAACGTTAAACCCTCTCAAACTTAACCTCAAACCTCAAAAATAATAAATCATATGTAAGGATCATCTATTTTGCAAAATTTTCTCCACGTGAAAAAATAAAATAAAAAAATAAATAGTAGTAAATAAATAAAATATGCAGACGTCAAATTCATTAATTTCATTATTATCTCGTATAAATGTTTCTAGATATTGCTTAAAACAGGTTTATTACAATGCAGAATTTTTATTTTGACTGTATTTCGCATTTTACTGTCGCTATTCTAAAATATTCCCACAATTATTAAAAATCATAAAAGGTTCGCAATTATAGAATTTCTGAGTGAAAACTTAGAGGAATGAGAGTACTTGGTATACGGCGTCGCATCTCAGAATGCAGAGCAAATGAGGTTGACTATTATATAGTATTTAAGATGGTTGCCGTAGTAGAAACGCTACCGCAGGAGACATATTGGATCTAAAAAAAAAAAAAAACATTAGTTTATCTTAATAGCTACTGCGGTTGAGATTTTAGCTTCCTGTTTTTTTTTTTTTTTTTTTTCGAATTACCATCTGTTATAGGATTTCTTCAAGAGTGGGGACATCATAGAGCACCCATAATTTTCTCTCAATTAGTAAGAGATAATGAGGTTGAGTTTAAGGTTGACTGAGAGGTATTACAGGCACGTAGTGTGCTATTGGCCATTATCTGGAAGTCATCCTTGTTGGTGATACAGAGAGATAACATTGCAATTTTGGTCTTCCATCGAAAATTTCCTTTCTGGTATCACGACCACTTCCACTTCCATAGTCGGGCCCCTGACAAAACCGGAAAGATTAACGATAACCATGTAATGCCAATCCCTTGGACTCTTCGTAGAATAGTCAAGAGAGGCATAACTTTCCATACGGAATGCGACTATTCGGCGCGGCTGTTCCGGCGCGAAATCCATTTCGGAGCGGTCTTCTTCGCGCAGCCTTTTCTTCACGAAATGGCCGCGGCTTTGAGCGAAGCATTTTCGGTTAAAATTTATTTGGTGATAGATACTCTTCATGTCATTAAATTTTCGTCGAACCTTCGTTAAACAATGTAATTTATGATTTCGTATTTATTTATTTATTTTTAAATAAATAAATAAATACGAAATTGCTTGAACAAAAAATTATTTTAAATTATTTACTAAAGATATTAATAATAAATAGAATTTTGCGTAATTTAAAGGAGCTAATGATAAGATGAGAAAGCAGCTTTTTTTGCAATTAAAACTTATTAAACTTAGTACAATTAAAATAATTATTCCGCTTGTCATCAGATGTCTACACATAAGCAACAACTCTAAAGATTTTAGTCTATTTAGTGATGGAGGTTCTTTGGAGAATAAAATAAACAATGAAATTTCTGGGTTTTTTTTTTTTTTTTCTTTAATGCTTGAACCAAAAAGTATTTTTAATATTTTATTAATGATATTAATGATTGACAAAACTTTTCGTAATTCAAAGAAGACAGTGAAAATCTGAGAAAAGAATTTGATTTTTGTAGTTAAAACTTATTAAACTTATTGAAGCGCGGTTCCTTGGAAGATTATTTGGGTAGTAAAATAAACAATGTAATTTTTTATTTATTATTATTTATTTATTTATTTTACGCATGAACAGAAAAATATTGTTAATTATTCATTAATGATATTAATGATGAAAAGAATATTTAGTAATTTAAAGGAGCCAGTGATAATCTCAGAAAAGAACTCGATTTTTGTAGTTATGAAACTTACTATTATGAAAATAATTATACAATAGTTATGCAAAAAAATATGCAATAGTTAGGGTGCTATAATAACTAATATTAGTTACTAGAAGTTTTAATTAGTTAATTTATTTAATAACATATCAAACAGTTACAGTAGTTGTATGCTTGTTGAAAAAAAAAATCTCAATTTAATTGAGGATTATTTTCTTCGCGAGAAAAATATTTATCTGATTTTATCAACGAAATAAAAGTTGACCTTGTTTTTAGTGAGGTGCATCTTTTGCTTAAATATGATTCCTGAAGAAGAAAGAACCTATATTTCTTTTGAAAAAACTGTCGAGGTTTTCTTAATTGTTGATATTACCAAACTAAATATTTTTTAAGATTAAAAACTATTAAAAGTTTAAAATTATAAAACATTTCACGTGTATAAATAATATAAAAGGTAACAAAACCACTTTAAAACACGTATATACAATATTTTTATTAAAAACTACACAAAGCTTTTCGCTATCATAATAATAGCATCATCAGGTGTAATTACGTTACATAGAAACTAGCAATATATAAATAAAGAAGTTCAAATGGTTTAAAGTTACGGTTACAATAAAAATTTTAATTTACAGTTACAATAAAAATTATTATTTTCAGTATTTTTTTTTTTTTTCTCTATGAGCACAACGCGTGCCAAATTTTAGGAAGTGATGCAGCGTCCTTGGAGTTAATAACATTATTGTATTTGATAATATTTATGGCTTCTGTTATTAGCAGGTCTTGAAAGTCTCGAGGGGCTGAAATAATTTCGGACTGGGTCCACATAGGAATAGCATCAGGGTGTTCGTACAGAAAGTCTACTAGAATTGAACTATTTTCCTCTTTAACATTACGAATGTGTTCAGTAATTCTTGTTTTAAGTGTGCGACGTGTTTGCCCAATGTAGTAAAACAGTTCACCATTATATTTGATAGGGATTTTATAAACCCCTCCAGAAGGTCTGTTGATATCTCTGTCATTAACAACTAAGTTTTTAATGGTACAGGGGGAGGAGAAAGGAATGCATAGATTAAATTTACGTAAAATAAAATGCTTAAAATTTTTAAATTCAATACAGAAAGGTAGACTATTGGTATATTTAATTTTAGGATTATGGTTAATACTAGTATTATTATAGATTTTATTTTTGACCCCATTGATTATTTTTTAAACAGTGTTTTTACTATACCCAGCGTTAATACCTAAGTGAATAATTTTATTAATTTCTTTATTTTCGTTAAACTGGAAGGAGGTATACTTGATGGCACGAAAAATATACGAGCGAAAAAAAGCTATTTTAAATTCAATAGGATGCGCGGATGAAACAGGTATGGGGGAAGGGATAAAAGAGTCTTTGTAATAAACGTCAAACCAAATAGTAGAGTTATCTTCATTACGGTGAATAGTTAAGTCCAAAAAGGACAGAGTCCGGTTAACTTCAGACTTTTGGACTTAACTATTCACCGTAATGAAGATAACTCTACTATTTGGTTTGACGTTTATTACAAAGACTCTTTTATCCCTTCCCCCATACCTGTTTCATCCGCGCATCCTATTGAATTTAAAATAGCTTTTTTTCGCTCGTATATTTTTCGTGCCATCAAGTATACCTCCTTCCAGTTTAACGAAAATAAAGAAATTAATAAAATTATTCACTTAGGTATTAACGCTGGGTATAGTAAAAACACTGTTTTAAAAATAATCAATGGGGTCAAAAATAAAATCTATAATAATACTAGTATTAACCATAATCCTAAAATTAAATATACCAATAGTCTACCTTTCTGTATTGAATTTAAAAATTTTAAGCATTTTATTTTACGTAAATTTAATCTATGCATTCCTTTCTCCTCCCCCTGTACCATTAAAAACTTAGTTGTTAATGACAGAGATATCAACAGACCTTCTGGAGGGGTTTATAAAATCCCTATCAAATATAATGGTGAACTGTTTTACTACATTGGGCAAACACGTCGCACACTTAAAACAAGAATTACTGAACACATTCGTAATGTTAAAGAGGAAAATAGTTCAATTCTAGTAGACTTTCTGTACGAACACCCTGATGCTATTCCTATGTGGACCCAGTCCGAAATTATTTCAGCCCCTCGAGACTTTCAAGACCTGCTAATAACAGAAGCCATAAATATTATCAAATACAATAATAGTATTAACTCCAAGGACGCTGCATCACTTCCTAAAATTTGGCACGCGTTGTGCTCATAGAGAAAAAAAAAAAAAATACTGAAAATAATAATTTTTATTGTAACTGTAAATTAAAATTTTTATTGTAACCGTAACTTTAAACCATTTGAACTTCTTTATTTATATATTGCTAGTTTCTATGTAACGTAATTACACCTGATGATGCTATTATTATGATAGCGAAAAGCTTTGTGTAGTTTTTAATAAAAATATTGTATATACGTGTTTTAAAGTGGTTTTGTTACGTGAGTTGTCTGAGAATGAAAGGCCAAACGTACAAAAATTCAGTAATTTATTCACAGAAAATTCCAGAAAAATGCAGGTCTATAAACCAAGTATCAGCTTCAATTCAAACAGTAAACACAGCTTAAACAACAGCTGTCAATAACAAATCCACAGTACAAACTGTATACCAATAACACTTGACGCAAGTCTCTCTCAAAGAGGCTCAAGAGCAATGCAAGCACTAGCGAAGCTCGCTGAGATCTGAACTGAACTGACCGCCTTGGCGGGAAAGCGCTTCCTTATATACTGCTCCATGGAGCCCAGATTTTTCGAGAAAACTCTAGAAAGTGGTCAACCAATCAACTTACAGCTTCCATATTTGGTATATCCCATATAAGGATTTTCTCGCCAAGGTCGCCAAAAAAATCGCCAAGGTGGGAAAAAGTCGCCAAATTTGGCGCCAAATCCATTACGTGCATTACTGGGGCTTTTTAATGCGTTTTTAAGGGAAAATAAGGCTATTTCAACGCTAAAACGACTAGAAATTCACAAAATTAGCACTTTATCAACTTACTAAGCCTCTTTGAAAGAATTTATACAAAAATAAACAGAATTATTTACAATTTCGTAACAATATTATGAATATTTTTTATTGAAGCCATATTTTTGTGTTTCATTTTCTAGTATGAAACACTATCTATTGCAAGTATTTTAAAACATTGGTTCATTAACCCTTTAGCCGTGTAGTATTTATTTATTGTATCTGATAAAAACAATAGTAAGTGAAGTAGGAATTAAAAAATAATGAAATTAAATAATATAATAATAATTAAATAATAAATTATAATAATATAATAATATATATATATATATATATATATATATATATATATAAACTCTATAGATATTCAGTAATATTATTTTATATAAAGAAAATATATTATTATTATTATTTTGAAAGATTGTCACATTAGCCTTTTATTTCAGCTATTGAGTGACGGAAAAAATGTTTGTAACTGTTAAAGGGTTAAACTGATCATGTAATTTAAAACAATTTTCACGTTGTCAACATTATTGTATTTATTTATTTATTTATTTATTTTTATTTATTTTTTCAAAATATTGTTCTTAGAAATGGCTGAAAGAATGGAAATTTCATAGTAAATAATACTGGGAAAATGAGAACTATAAATTTTAAAATATAACCCGAAAGTTTTTGGAATATATAAAAATAAATAAATAAACGAAAATAAAAATGAATAGGAATTTTATTTTCTCTGAAGGTGGTAAAAACCACGGGGAAAACTATGAAGGTAGAAATAGGATTGTACTACCATGGGGAAAACATATTTTGGCCAAGATGGTAAAGACTGGCAAAAACTAATGCACGGTAAGTACCATGCCAACCCTGATTTAAATATATTTTTTTTTATTTTTATAACTTACTTAAAACTTGCATTGCCTCTCTAAATCTCTGAAACTTATTACACATATCAGAATAGTTCCATACAACTTATTAAATTTTAATATCATTTTCCCCCCTCAGATTGCTATTTAATTCATTTATTGTAAATTAGTTACTCCCCACAGGTAAAATGTAGCCTTAGATTCATTAATCAATAAATCAATAAAAATCAACTGCACAAAAAATAAAAATAAGCAATTTACTTTTAGCAGCGCCACATGAAAATTGCCTGTATTCTTAAATATCACCAGTTACCAAAATAATAATAATAATGATAAAAATAAAAAATAACTTTATTTTCATTTTCTTAAAGCTATCACTGCTATTCTTCTTCCTTTTTTTTTTACACAAAATTTAATTATTAAAGATTTCTATTCATTTTTATTTACAATTTGCATATTAAAATTTCTTATATAATAAATCTAGCTGAGATAAAATAAAAGTTAACTTTAGCAAGAAACAATATAAAGAAAATATATGCATTCTTAACCAATTCTTAAACTGTCGTCAATTAAACAAAGTCAATAATTATTAACTTGCACGTTTATTTTAATCCATATAATAATAAACAATTATGAAATAGTTGAATATTTCCGACTATTTATTATTTTTACCAGGAAAAAAATAATATTTTTTATACTCAAAAATTTCGGATTGAAACATCTGGCGCCGAATTGAACGGCGTCGAAGCGGCCAGCACCAAAACGGATGGCGTCGAATCGTAACAAACCGCTTTCCATATACTGACATCACTCAGTATTGCATCGCTTTTGATATTCTAGTGGGAATAAAACTCAACCGATAAGTCCAACATAGAACCCATAAAGAATTCGAAAAGAAAAAGTTCTTAAGAATTTCTTGAGACGATCGAGATTACCTGATAATTGAATTAATTCGAATTTCGTGCTGCTTTTTAAATTCAGAGAATTACTGAGCTGCGTCCATGTTTGGTCAAGCTTTAAAAGACAAATAAGTCAGAAAGGAAGAGAGCTATTTACTACCGGTCATGATGACATTTTTTGATACCAGTAGTCAATACTCATAAAAATATTGTCACGTAGATTACGCTAAGATACCTGTCTGTGAAGAAACACTAGAGCAAAATAACACAGAACACTTAAAGCTCAACTCAAGATTTTATTTTTCAACTCAACTGAATTTTACATGAGCTTATATACAGTTGATGAATCTTCTAGAACATAATCTTCTAGAATTCGAAAGTCTAGAAATTACATAACATTAACTGATTAATTAACATAAACATAATTAACATAATGACAAAATGAATAAATAAGCAATAAACAATTTAGAATTAAACAAAAAACATTTTTAACCACTTGTCCTTGAGTGGGATCGAACTCACGACTTTGGGGTTTGTAGCCAGTCGCTTTAACTTACAGCCAAGGCGCTCACAGATGAAACGATTTTCGTTACATTTCCCCTCCCTTAGGGAAAAGCGTCGTCCCGCTGCAATCTTCTCTGGCTTCTTGTAATCGGTTGCTTGTAGTTCCCCTGCTCTCTTTCGTCAATTAACTGCTCCTTTGGATTATAGTAGGGTTTTAACCTCATCCCATGGACTACGTCTTTAGGATTTTGTCTACTGTGTCCTTCCATGGATTCTACTACGTATATCACATCAGATAGTCGTCTTGTTACTCGATACGGCCCGAAGTAACGTCTCAAAAGCTTTTCAGATAATCCGACATTTAGTACAGGAGTGAAGACTCAAACTAAATCTCCAATGTTGTCGCTGACTACTCTATGACGTTCATCGTATCGTCGTTTGTCCGTTGCTTAGGCTTCAAGTATGTGAAGTTTTGGTAATTGCCTTGCTTCTTCGGCAATGGTGATCAGATGTTGTACGTAGTTATTATAGTCCTCTTTTCCAGGTGGAAATATCACACCAAAAGTTGTCTGTATTTCTCTGTCATGAACCAGAAAGAAAGGACTGAATCCCGTGGTGTCTTGTTTTGCTGAGTTGTAGGCGAATGTCACAAAAGGCAAAATAGTATCTTAGTTCTTCTGATCAGCGTCAACATACATAAATAACATATCTGCCAAAGTTTTATTAAATCTCTCTGTCTATCTATTGGTTTGGGGATGATAGGCGGTTGTCAATAGGTGAGATGTCTGGCACATTTCGTTGATTTCTTTTATAACATTAGATAGAATGAACGCCCACTATCACATATAATTTCTCTCGGAGCACCATGCTTCAGTATAACTTCTTCAACCATAAATTTAGCAATTTCGGTAGCTTCAGCAGTAGGTAACGCCTTTGTGATTATGAATCTCGTGAGATAATCTGTGCAAACAACTATCCATTTATTGTGGCTTGGGGTAACTGGAAAGCATACAATTACGTCTATTCCGATTTTAGCAAATGTAGGATAATTTTTTTTATAACGGAATGATTGACATAAACTAAAGAGACTATATAAAGACAATATATTATCATTAACTCGATATACTAACAGTGGCACGAGTAATTTAAAAAATAAAAAGTAAGAGTTCTATGACATTTGATATATAGAGGAAGGTAGCAATGTAAAAATATAACGTATTTATTATTGAATTCTATGTGAATAAAAATTGTTACATGAGCAAGGTATTAAGTAGGTCTTTTAAGATAAATAAATCCTATAAATTTATAAAAAAAAATCATTATAAAAAATTATCCTACACAAATGGTGCTTCAAGAGGCTTTATAGGTTTTAGTTTTCTTGGTGGCAACTGAGGAGGAGTTTTTCTTCTTTGATATTCACGGCAATGAGTCACATATCGGAGTACGCACCCATATGAGACTCATGTATGTTGAGCCCTAGGCAACAATAATTCTCCCGTATGTTTTGGCAAATCCAAGATGACCGGCAGTTGGAGCAACATGAAGGCTTCTTAGAATAACACGGCAGAGTTGTTTCGATACCACTAAAAGCTATTTCTGTCCCATAGGATAGTAGTTTCTTTTATGAAGTATAGCGTCTTTTAGCTGGTAATTTTAGTATTCTTTACCTGTTCAGTGTAATTTAATTTGATTTTTATGTTTCATTAAGTAATAGGTTTAGTTCCTATTAATATTTTAATTTTCTACTTAAGTTTGAAAAAGTGGCAACATATGGTTGTTTTTAGTTAAATTTGTGGATGTATGGAATGTAGCTGCCTTTTGGAAAAGAAGGAAAGGTTTATCTTTAGTTTCGCCTTTTAGTTGGCGGCTTTTTTGAAGTATTTTAGATATTTTATGATATATTTTAAGAATTTATTTGTCCATTCAAGTTAGCATGTTTAGAGTTGAATGAATTTGTTTTTTAACGATTTTATGTTTCAAGATATACTTTTAAAAGAAAAGAATTCTAATCCATGTAAAGTGTCATGAATTATGTCAAGTGTTATTGCTGGTTATTGTTAAGAAAAGGAAAGGAAATCAAGAGTGAGCTTTGTTCTTTATTTTAAGTGATTGCATTTCTACATCTGTTACAACATACTTTGGAGGCATCCCCCCTCATGAGAACTTTAATAATGGACTTCAACTTCTTATCTTTTATCTGCTCTTTTCTGTAGTCCGTAATGTTTGCAAGGGATGGAATTTCATCGCTGTTCCCAGGCTTAACCACCGCTTCTTGAAGGGGTTTCCTTGAAAGTGAATCGGCATCAGAATGCTTGCGTCCGCTCTTGTAGACAATGTTGACGTCGTATTCCTGTAACCACAAGGCCAAAGGAGCAAGTCTTCTGGAAGGGTCCTTCACTAGTATAACGAATGGTGATCCGTTACCACACTGAAAGGCGTAGGACTGATAGGGTCTAAATTTACTGATCGTCCATATGACAGCAAGACATTCTTTTTCAGTCGTAGAATAATTCATTTCAGATGCAGTCAGAGACTTGGATGCGGAAGCTATTAGTCTTTCCTTACAATTCTGAATTTGCAGTAGTACAGCACCGATTCCATAGCCGCTGACGTCTGAATGTGTCTTCATTTCTGCGTCTGGAAGGAAATGCCCCAGCACAGGACCACTGGTCAATAAATTCTTGAGAGTAATGAAAGCTTTTCATTGCGAACTGCTCCATACGAACTTTGCGTTTTTCTTCAATAGGTTATGTACAGGCTTTGCAATATTGGCGAAGTTTTTAATAAAACGTCTGTAATATGAACAAAGGCATAGAAAACTTCGAACATCTGCTGTATTTTCAGGCACAGGAATTTGTTTACGGCCGCTATCTTTTCTGGATCGGGATAGATACCATACTGATCAACTAAATGTTTCAATATAGTTAGTTTCTTCTTTCTGAAAGCACATTTATTAAAGTTAAGTGTCAGCCCTAGCTCTTGAATACATTTTAAAATTTTCTTAAACGTACTTGGTGTTTTTGGAAATTCGGGCATATACTATGTCATATAGGGAGCATAGACAGATATTCAATTTAAGGCCTCTCAATAACGTACCACCATTAGCTCGGAAGTAGCTAGGGAGTGGCACAAACCAAATGGCATGACTTAAAATTCATAAAGACCAATCGGAGTTACAAAAACAGTCTTTACTCTATCCTTCTCATCAACCTCTATTTGCCAGTAACCTGACTTCAGATCCATCATTAAAAAACTTCTTCCACCAGCAAGGCAGTCCTAAGCATCATCAACTCGTGGTAGCGGATACATGTCTTTCTATGTGATTTTGTTCAATTTCCTGTAGTCGACACAAAAATGCCATTCACCATTTTTCTTTACAACTGCAACTGGAGATGACAACTAAGCTGTCTGAGGGCTGTATCACATCTTCTTTTAACATCCTTTGTACTTTTTCTTCAATCACACGCCTCTCAGTAGCTGATGTGCGATAAGTTCTTTGTTTGATTGAAGCTCTGTCACCCGTGTGTATTTTGTGCTTCACAGTATTGAATCTTGGCTTCTTGATTTTTATGTTAAAGTCAAAAATGTTACTAAATTCTTCTAGCAAATTAAGCAACTCGTCTTTTTCAGCGGTAGTTAGCTTTTTAGCCAGAATTTTCGTAAGCTTTTCTCGAGTGAGTCGCTTTCTGGATCTGTGTCCCTTTTCTTCCTTTCCAGTCAGCAAATTGATCGAATCTATTGTTATTGTCGTCACGCAGCCTATCTTTATACCATTTGGTATTATCTGAGTTTCTCGAGAGCAATTCGTTACCAAAACGTTGCAGCAAACATTCTTGACAAAAATTATTGTGGCTGGTATAAATAAATCTCTTTCACACCTGAGAATTTCATTTCCGATGATCATAGCTGCATCTGCTTCTTGAATTAATGGATTCAGCGCACATATCTGCTGGACTGAATGTGACTCGACAGCATAATATATTGAAGCAAACAAAGGGCATTCTGATTCATTTGATGCGGTATTGTCTGAAAGAATTTCTGGAAGTTGAAGTTCTTCATTTCCACATTCTATGATGGCGTCTGTGGCACGGAAAAAATCCCATCCAAGTATCATTTGGTGGCTACAACTTGGGAACACCAGGAATTCAAATGGTTTCGCAGTTACACTTAAATTTACTTTTAACACCCAACTTCCTGAGACGGCTCTAGGTTTTCTCCGCAGTTTTCAATAATGTTCCATTCTCAGAGAACATGGGTACATTTAATTGCCTGCGTAATTTTTCAGAGATGACGGAATAATCGGCACCTGAATAAGCAAAATCCTTTACACGTTGTCCATTTACTGTGACATAGGTGGTGTTCTTTTTCAACTTTATCGTGGTATACGTCGGAGGTTTTTCTACAGTTGCGGTCTTATCTCCTTCACAGGTCGCCTGAATTAGTTTTCCTCGTTAGGTTGGCGTGGGGAGCGACTGGAGCGGCGTACAGGTGACTTCGACTGTCAGAGTTTGAAGGAAATGTGAGGATAAGGTGAACTACTTCTATATCTGGTAGACCTGGTCTGTACGTAGTTGCCTTCAAAACTATTTAATGATTCATTGTCTATGTCTCGTCGAAATCTGGATATCCTATAATTTCTTGCGTCTTCAAATATCTGTCGTCTTTCTCTACAGTACTTCAGTACATGTCCTGGACATCCGCAGTGGTAACAGATTGTTAAATTACAGGATGTTCTCCATAAGTCTGTCTAACGTTAGGGAGTGGTATTTCTTCTGCATCCACGTCTTTGCTGAGACATAACTGGAACTGATTACCGAGGTGTGAAATTGCGTCTTTCTCCCGTAAGAGGAGCTAAAGCTTCCATGACTTATTCTGGGACAATCGAGGCAATGTCCATTTCAGATTTCGGTTCGTTTTCTTGAGAGATTATTTTATCGGGCAAAACTTTTTGAAGCTCTTCTCTCACAATACTGCGAATCAGGGCCCTCATGTCATTGATGTCCCTTTCAGCCGGCATAGTAGAAACGTTAGGTAGTCTTTGGAATCTTGGCCGATTGACCCTCGTTCGTCGAAGGCTCTCAATCTGACGACAACATTTTGTAAGAGCTTCTACAGTCTGATAATCCTGCGTTAAAATGATTTTGTACAGGTCCTCCGCAATACCCCTTATGAGATGGGCCGTTTTTTCTTTTTTTTTTTTTTTTCATAGAAGGGTTGACTTTGCGGCACAGGGAGAGTACGTCTTGGATGTAGATTTTTCTCCAACTTCTTGTACACGAGTAAGCACAAGCAGTTCCCTCTCAGCTTGTCTTCGTACGTCATCTGTCCGGCAGAATGTGTTCTTTAGTGCCTCCTGGAATACAGTTCAACTAGTAAAAGTGTCCTCGTTGTTAACAAACAACTGCTTAGCTGTCCCAGCATGGATTACGTTTGCTAGGCACATTTGCTCATCCCAGTAGTTGTAGGCAGCAATGCGTTGAATGTCCTTTAAACATTTACTAGCATCTTGTTGGTCATCTCCGGAAATGATGCATGGATTTCTAGGTGTCTGATATAACAAGACTGCGGCAATGTGGGGTTTTACTCGGCTTCGTCAGGCATCGTTCTTGAACTCGTTTTTGGATTGGGAAGGCTTTCAGACGCTGGAGGAAGTCCTTGAAGTTCTTCTGTTATTGGTTTAAATTATCGGTACTCGGGGCCTCTATCAAACTGTAAGTTAGATTAAGCTTAGATAACTCTTTGTGCCGAAACACTAAAGCGAAATAACACAGAACACTTAAGCTCAACTCGAGACATTATTTTTCAACTCAACTGAAAATTACATGCCCTTATATACAGTTGATGAATGTTCTAGAATTCGAAAAGTCTAGACATCACATAATATTAACTGAATAATTAACTTAAACATAATTAACATCACGAACAAATAAGCAATAAACCATTTAGAATTAAACAAAAACCATTTTTATCCACTTAGCCTTGAGTGGGATCGAACTCACGACCTTTGGATTCGTAGCCCGGCACTTTGCCTCACAGCCACGGCGTTTAGAAGATTAAACGGCTTTCGTTACAATATTATATATATTAATTTAAACAAAATGTATAATAAATGAGCAATGCATACTTATTTTAGTTGTATAAAAGAAACAAAGTAAAATAAATAAATAATTAATTAATTAAAATTAAGAAGAGACAAAAGAAACATTTTTTTTTCTTATTGAATCTAAAAAAATAAAAGACAAAATGATAGAAAATTGTTTTTACTTTTCGGACTATAATGTATGTAAGGACTATATATGTAAGGAGAGTGTTGTAAACATGACGAAACTTCGACTTTGAGACTTTGGTATATCTGTACGTTTTCAGGATTCCTGAATTTAGTTTTTCCATTTTTTCGGTGATGTATGTATGTGTGTGAGTGAACATGATAGCGTCTCAACGCTTTCTTCAAAAGCACTGAAAGTTGGTACGTATGTTATAGGTCACTGTAATACAAACCCTTTTTATTTTAGTGAATATACTAATACACTTATAGTTTTTTACAGGGACACAAAGAAAAATCTTTTATCATTATGGCTTATGAGCTTAATATCTTTAAAGGGCTATAGCATCAAAATGATTATTCGATTGAGATGAAATTTACATACATGTTGCACCGTCGCGCAAACTGTATAGATTTTGGTGAAGCTAGCCCTTATAGTTTTTTGCAGGGAGACAGAAAAAAAATACTTTTTTTTACGATCTGTAGGTTTAAATTATTTGTAACGTGATAATGTCTGATCCCCTTATGCGATAGAGCTGAAAATTTATATACATGTTATAGATTACCTTCGCCCGAACAGTGCAGATTTTGGTGAATGCCACTCTTATCGTTATTACAATTTTCCCTTTTGTTTTTTTAACGACTTCTCTTACTTATTTTTTTTTTAACAACTGTTAATTACTTAATGTTCTTAAAGTCGAATGGAATCACTCCAAATTTGTTTTAGTTAAATTAATATGATGGCTGGATGGAAATATATATGTAGTACAGAATATTAATAGTACAAAATGTATAACACCAATCCTGAATGCTGCTCGAACCTATGAAAGAATTTGAAAGCTTGTATTCAGTGTTTAAAAGTATCTACTAATGACAAAAGGTCCATTACTGGTGCTCTGACTCAACTGTCAGATATTTTTAAAGAATTTTATAATTGCTTGCGCACAACTCATGAATCATTCATACACCTCATTTGTTTCAAACAACTCGCTTATTCTAGCGGTATAATACGATTTATAGTTGAATCTTTATTATAATTTTTCAGTAAATATATATTTTTTAAATAAAAATGAAAAACTAACACTTTCCCTTTGAGGGAGTAATTGAATTGGAAAGCATAACGCATACACATACACGCTGTAAAATTAATCTAAAAATTGTTGATGTATTTCATTAAAATAACAAAATGCATTTTAATTAAAGAAATTTCAAATTATATATCTTAGAAAAAAGATAATCGTCCGAACAAGAGAGCAAGCTCAAATTATTAGCATTGTTAGCTTAATCTTGTTGGAAAAGAGGATTGCCGAAAAAATGTGTATTATTTTACGATAATTTCATAAAGGTTTCATAATCACAACATTTTATTAAAATTTCATATAAACCTTTCTGCAGATATATATATAATAAATAATGTTAAAGAAAAGAAATCAGAACCCAGATATATTACTAGAAAAATACTTCTAAGGCATAACATGTACAAGAAAAGAGAAAAGGAAATTTTCATGAATAATATCTACAGCTTAATTTTATGGCACTCATAACATTACTATTCTTGGGAAATAGAAGACATAAAGCCCTTTTATTTAACATAATTTCCGGCACACTGATACTAATGGATGCAATTATTCGCAATCATTTATTCAAAAAGTTAATGTTAAAGTTATTAGAAAAGGCTAAATTAAATAAATATTTGTATATAAAGTTAACAATTCTGTACATCTCCTCGTGTTATTGTATGACACATCTTTTAAAACATAAATGGAGTAATTATCACTGAGTATTTGCTACACAACTAATTATAACTTATTAAAAAATAATTCTACTTTCTTTTAAATGTAAATTTCTGAGTATGTTACCAAAATTTTGTATGTGCTAAATGTTACGGAATAAGGCAGAATTCCACAGTACTTTATATTTGGTTGGGTTTTGGTATATATTTGAGCTCATTACATTTTTGCATATATCGTATAATGTAATTCGTAATGTAATTTTCTCTTTTTGAAAAGGCTAATTTTCAGCTTTGTAGTGAATAAAAGCACAAAACTTGATATGGAAGGGAAAACTATGGTGTTTCAATTTGCATGCATATCGACTGACAGGAACGTGCTGTTTTACTGCAATTTTCCCGATTTATGGAAGAATTATATCTCAGCTTCTTTAGTGTATAAAAGCACCAAAATTGATAAAGAGTATAGCCTAAATAAAATACTACGTATGTTTAATTTAGATGTTCATCGGCCCACAGGAATAGCTGCTATGCTGCCAATTTACCTTTTATGATAAGGCTATACAAGAATCTATAGTGCACAAGTGCACTTATTTCTGATGCAGAGCCTGATTAAGGGGGAAGCACACATTATTTATACTTACACCGTTATTTTTTAACAAATACTTTCCTCCTATAATAAACAGAAAATTCTTATTAAAAATTATTTTAAAAGAATTCTGGTGTCGAATAACGGTGAGTAAATTGGATTGTTTTACACCGTTCATTTTTTATAAAAAATATTTCCTCGTCAAAGCGTGGAATTTCTATGATATGAAGTAAAAAATAATTGAAAAAATATTCCGGTGAGAGCGGAGATAACGTGTGCTTCCCCCTTAATCAGGCTCTGTTCTGATGGCCATAATTAAAAAGTATGGTAATTTAATTTAGCCATATTTCGGCAAACAAGAGTCACTGTTTTCGGTCATTATTTGTGATTCTTTGAGTGGCTATAACTCAGCATTTTTTGTCTAAAATTGCACCAAACTAGGTACGAAAAATCTTGATAGTGAAAGCTATGTTAATTAGACTTTTGTGCAAGTTAATCAGTAGTCTGATCTTATATATAGAATAATATAGAGAATAAAGCTTTTTGAGATGGCCGCAACATTACTTCTTTTAGATTTAGGTATTATGGCTCGTTCTACTTCCGCTCAAATTTTTATATTCATTGTCTCAATAGGGAAATATTCTTTTTAATTTTTATTAACACTGAATAGGTTATTCAAACTGAACTTTTGAAGATTTTTTTTTTTCTTTTTTCAAAAGAGATAATTATTAAATTAATGAAAGCATAATTATAGGATTTGTATGTAAATTAGTTAAAAGGTAGGGCGAAAATCAGTGTATTAGCATTTATTTGCATAGGGAAAATGATTGTTAGATATGTATTATCTAATGAATAATCAACATATTAAAGCATTGTAAATTATTTTTTGATTTTGAAAATTCAAGTTATGATTATCTTTTACACTTTTTGTTTCTCAAATTTCGTATTACTAACTTGTCTGATTTTGTCTGATGTCATTTCGATATTGTCCATGTAAAAAACATCGTTTCACACGAATTCATGTTCAGCAAACTTTCGTCATCCACAACGATCGATGTGTCGTTTGCAACAATTTTCCAATAAGACTAAAAAAATGTTTACTCAAATATTGTTACGAAAGACTTATCAACTTTATTCTATGAAAAAGTAGTTAGTATCAGGCAGGCTCTAGTCGATGAATGTATTTTATTCTACGTAACTTCTTGAATCTATATAACAAAACTGTTATATAGATACAAGTTATATAGATTCCAAAAATGCCAGGTGTTTACAATGTTTACTACCTGCTTTTTTTTCACATCAGTCATTTTTGACAGTAATTTTATTCTTATTTAATCACAACAACATTTGGAGAGAATTATTCTAAAAACAAAGTTGTATGAAAAAAAGTCATTTTTTTCAAGGTGTACGGTTATTAATGAGATAGTTGAATAGTATGACTAGCGTTCCCAACTTTTATATTTTATTCACAATCATTTGTAGCCCCGCCTTCTTTCCCACCAGAAATTTAGTAGATTATTTTTCTTTAGCATGTAACTACAATTAAATAAGAAGAAAATTATTTTTCAAAATTTACGGTATGAAAAAGAGGCGGGGCTAAAAATGATTGCGAATAAATTATAAAAGTTGGGAACGCTGAGTATGATTTTGAGATGTATTTGAAACTCCGCCTACTGCGTAAATTTTAGAAATTCGTGCGCGTTACAGTACATCTAAAAAATTATTCACAATATAAGCATTTATTCGATCAGTGTGAAGTATTCGGAAATAACATTTTATCATATATTTTGTAAGATTAATAGTAAAAGACAGAACCTTTTTGTTAAATAGAGCACCATTCACAAGCAATGCCAGTAGGCGGAGCTTTCTGTTAAAAACCCCAGAAAACACATGGTCCGTAAAGGGTTAAAATGAATTTTGGGGACATGTGTAGTGTACAATTCTGAGTCCTAATGATGTGTCCTACCTCCCCTCTAAGTTTTTCCCATCATCGTTGAATCACCCTGTTTATATATATATATATATATATATATATATAATTGAAAGCTACTCAACACCCCTCTCCTCTTTAAATTATTCATTATGTTGAGAAGATAGGGCGTTATGTTTCGTTGACTTTATAGTAAAAACTTTAGAGATAATTTTTATAGTAATTATTTAATAGATTTTTTTTTTTTTTTTTTTTTTTTTAATAATAGAATTTTGGACACCAAATATTTCAGACGTATTTTTGTACCATGACAAATTAAATGCACAAAAAAGAAAAGAACCAAAATACACAAAACGTAAGTTACCATTTAGTTTTTACAGTAGTTACTGTTTATATAATTGTTTATTTGAGGGTGGGATTTCTTTTTTCTTAATAATACTTCCCGGTTACTATAACAATTTTTTAAGTATTTATTTATTTTTTTATTTTTTATCTGGATATCTCATTTCTAATAAAAATTTATATATCTATCTATCTATCTATATATATATATATATATACAGTGGCGGCTCGTGCAAATTTTTCCAGGTGGGTCCCGATCCATCGTATGATGCGTAATTTAACTTTAATACTATTCATTATTCAAACATGAAAACAAACATTAATAAAATGGGATGTAAAACGAAATTTCGGATTTTTTTTTTTTTTTTTTTTTTTTTTTATGATGGCGAATCTTAAATTCAACACTATGGAAAACATAGAAAAAATTATCATAAAAATTATAGTTTTATAAATACAATTGAAAAATTCTGCAATGTTCTGATCAATGGAATATCAAAATTTAAATATCTGGAAGCTAGTTGACGGAAATTGCCAAGTTCGATACCAGATCGCTTTCGTCGACATATACATTTGGAGTTTACTATGGTTTTCTCCAAAACTCAAATAAAAAGGGCTATGTAACACTTAGACAGACTTTCTACAGAGAGTACACCACTCAGGTCTAAGGCCTTCTTTTAATCAACTGGTTTTAACCCTAACACTGCACACCATTAAAATTTAAATTCAAATGTCTCAGAGTAATATTATTTAGCTTACGCTAATTATATCCCTAAATCTTTTAATTATAGAATTTCAAGTGTTATATTCATGTTTCTTATCTATTGGGATTTAGAAAGTCATAGTCATAATTAATGTAATGTGGTTACATATTTAAAAAAAAAAAAAAAAAAAAAAAAACCACCATGTTTTTCACTTAATTTTAGATAATTTAAATTAACTTTCAATAAATAAAGAAATAAAACGGGCTACCACTTAAAAAAAAAAAAAAAGAAAGAAAGAAAGAAAAAAGAAAGAAAATAAAATTAAGAAAAAGAAACATTGCGGATGTTTCTATTAAATCGCATTTTATAAGAAAAATCCTTTAATAATAATAATAAATCACAATTTTATGCAGCTATTTAATCCATTTATCCATGTAAATCCATTAATTATTTATCTAAAAATTTTACAATTTAATACACTGTTCTGAAGGGGAAAAAAAAAATCGCATATTATTTTTATTTTTATTTTTTTCTCCCCACATTTAAATTCAAAACACTTTAGTTAAAGAGGTCTTAAATTCTTATACAAGCTTTTATCTCAAAGGCTAGTCTAGAAAATATTTTTGACTATTACCAGATTTCTTTTTTAAACACTAAAATCTAAAAAATTCACCGAAAAATCAATGAGGAAAAAAAAAAAAAAAAAGAAAGAAAGAAAGTAATGCAGAAGTCGCCAAATATTACCCGTGGTTAACAGACAGTTTTTTTCCTTATAGTTTTGCTCCAAAGGGCAGGAATCTGCTAGCCCATCGGCGAGAAAATTACAACGTGCTTAAACTGAAAAAGCAATTAGTCGCCAAATATGTTAACCTAATCGTCTAGTAGAATAAACTGTACAAATAAACACGCCAATTTCGGGCCGAATGAAAGCGGCCCGGCCCGCTGTATTAGATAAGGAAAAGGGAAGTAGCGGTCTCTCTCTCAGTGATTTGTGACAGCTGGAAAAATATATTGACAAATAAATGATAATGAAAGAAGATTAAGAAAAAGATAGACGTAGTTATTTTGTATATATGTTTTGAAAAGTTATAAAAAACAAAATTATTATTATTATTACTATTTTAATCGAGAAAAAATTTAGGTGGGGCCGTGCCCGTTGGCCCTCAATGTAGAACCGCCACTGTATATATATATATATATATATATATATTGTTCAGAATTGCGTAAAATTTTAACTCCATAAAAAATTTAAACTAATAAAATTCACTAATATTCCATACTTTCTTTTCGAAAAATATTAAAAAGTGTACAAATAAAAATAATAAAAATAATAAGTAATTGAGTAAATAAATAAAAATAAAAATCCTAAATGTAGTAAATTTGAGCTTCAACGTAAACGTTATACATAAATCCGTAAAATTTAACTATATCACACCAATATACTTTCGTCTGAAGAATTATTCAGCATTACAACAAGTGGCGAAATTGCGGTGTCGACCATTTTATATTTTTTAGTCTGGTAAATAGGATGAATGCGTAAATGCCGTTCTTCTCGAACTACAGGACAGGATTGGGGACTTAGCCCCTGAATTTAGAGACTATTTGGGCCGATGAAGACTTTTTAGGGGCTTTTTTTGGGACTTTCAGAATTATGCTTGGGTCTATTGGACAGTGTTGTGCACGAACGCGTTCATGAGCGTAGCTCAAAAATTTTGAGTTTTGAGTTGAACTTCGCTCGTTTTTTAAATTGTGAACTTGAGTTGAGCGAAACTCGTTTTTTTCACGAACTTGAGCGTGAAAATGCAGTTCAAGCTCAAACTCATATTAAATATTTCTGTCTGAAATAGAAAAGGACAGAAAAGATAATAATTGTGCAAAATGGATCCCGGAAAAAAGGGCACTTGGAAAAAAAGGCACTCATAAAAAGGGCACCCGGAAAAAAGAGCACAGAAAAAAAGGGCACTTAGAAAAAAAGGCACTCATAAAAAGGACACCCGGAAAAAGGAGCACAGGAAAAAAGGGCATTTTTGCAGTTTGCAAAAATAATAAACATCAAAGAATAAATTTAAAGAATTATTTCATAATATATTTTTAGAAATTTCAATCAATTAAATTGTTACCATTTTCACTTAGTAATATACCCGGGGGAAGGGGAAATCAAGGAGCAGATTGAAAGATAATAATTTTCTTTATATTACCTTCTTAGTGATTTTAATGAAAAAGTGCATCTGCATATAAATTTATATGCAAATTCGTGCAGTAGTTCCTGAGATATAGCCTTCCCTGAAATTGTAGAAATCGCGGTATAGCAGCGCCACCTGCTGAGTAATGATCACCAAAAGTTGAAAGGCACTAACCTGGATCAAACTGCGTCCGCTTATAAATTTATATAAATTTCGATCAGCAGTTCCTGAGATATAGCCTATATATATATTTTGTAATAGAAATAGTTAACTGGGAAAAAAAATTTGTGTATGTAGGAGCCTCGCCTCCCCCCTGGGGGGAAAGTCCCCACTCGAGGGGAGTAAATTTTCATGGTGGGTATCTTTCAAAAGAGCTCGCCAATACCTTTAAAACGAGTGGTTGAACCATCGATCTGCGATAATTTAAAACAAAGTTATCGATTTTTTTTTTTACTTTTAACGTAAAAAAAACTTGGAAAAAAAATCGTATTTGTTTTATTTTATTTATTTATTTATTTATTTTTTAATATTGAGAGTAAAATGGACTTTTATTTGGATATTTGGTATTATACTACTTCTCTAATATGGAAATTGACTGCATTATCATAAAAGATAATTTTTTAAAATAATAATTTTAATAAATTATTTTTTTTAAACAGAATTATTTTTTAATGACCGAATTAAATTCTATATAAATGTAGGTGCATTAATGAAACGAGAGGTTGAGGGGGGCGATAGCCCCCCTAACACAGAACTAATTATCATATAAAACTCTTCAGAAGCCTAATATGAATTGTTTAACATAGGTTTACATAACAGTACTCGTTATGTTACCAATTAATCTGCAACCTGTATTTATAGTATTAAATTTCAGGGTAAGAGAAAGTCGTGTGAGTGACACACCAGATTATTTAATAGTTTTTAAGATTTATTCAATTTCTTCAGAAATATTAGCGAGAAAAAATACGTACTTTTTGTAAACTTCTCAAATCTTCGTGGAATTACTAGGTATCAAAATCTAAACATATTTATATGAAATCAATTTAAAAGGTGTTCATAGGACTATCTAATAGTTTCAAATGCACGATTTTCTCACTCATGAATTGAATCTCTGCTATTGTTAATAGCATGTACACGAAAATTTTACTATAGCAAGAAAAATATTTTAGATTATTATTTTAATTTGTTCCAAAATTATATAAACAAATCTTCTTAATTCAAACCATTTTTAATTTTAGAATATATATTCAAGAAATATCAATTGATAATGATCTGAAAGTGTTATATCTTCAACCTCATACCTTGAACCTCATATCTTGAACCTCATATCTTGAACCTCATCTTGAATATACATCCTAAAATTTAATCTTTGATTTATAAAGCTCAAACTTTATTAAATGTATATTACAGAACTAAAAATAAATCTTAATAAAAGCTTAGAAGAATTAAAAAAAAAAATAAAATAAAATAAAAAAGCATCTTTTTACATAGTAATATATATTGATAAATCTGAGGTATAAGGTTTTTTTTTTTTTTTTCACAACAAATTAAACATGTTTATAAAATTTCTTGGAAATTATTGCGAATAAATACACTTTATAAATAACAGTTATATGGTAAGTTTCCTGACCATTTTTGAAGAGAGGGATTTGTTTAGTGTTTTCAGCACAATTCGAACATGTAGGTTAAAGGTAATTAGTAAGAGGACACCCAGCAACATTGTATTGGATTCAAAAGAAAAAAGCGTGAGAACCTTTTGTTACGTAGTACAATACTTCGGCTGCAGAGTAACATTGCTGCTGGTGCCACGATGCAAAGATCTTCGGCAAGACCTCCCAGAGCTAGCCCTGAGGCAGTGTGACAAATTGCCCGCCTGTCATAAAAGTAATGGACATTTCGTTTCGCTGATAGACGATGCAAACAATGAAAGGATCTACTATCACATCTTGCTCTATAGGCGTGAATCCATGTTTACAGATTCTCTTTTTTCTTTAAAAATGAGATTCCTGTTATTTGCGAAAATGATTCTTATCTTTATTTTACTCTTGCATTGAAAGATAAGCATCTTTAAAATATAAAAGATTAAACAAAGATTACTGGTTTAACACATGTTACACATAGATTAAATAGAATAATAGTATATTTTTTAATGATTATTTATATTTTTAATATTAAAAATAAAAATGTATTCAGGTTATTGAAATAATTTCATATCAGAGATGTAGATTTTATATCAATGATTATTTTAATTTCAGCGGTTTCTGGTAAATGCAAATAATAATAAGTAAAAATAAGTAAATAAAATAAAAAAATAAGATAAATATAAATAAAAATAAAAACAGAATAATAATCATCCTTATTACAACAAGCTATTTATAATCTAATTTAAATTCTCTTTTTTTTTTTTTTTTTTTATGAATATATATATCTACGAATGCATCCACAAAAATTGAAATATATGTGTACTGAACTAAAGATTTTTTTTTTTTTCTTTTTTTTTTTTTATGTACAGCTAGTTTTAAAATATCATTTATGATACTAGCAAACAGGATTTAATTATTGGGATTTAATATTATACTTTTAAATCTTTATATTTTTATTTATAATGAAAGGCTTTCTTAAAACTTTTCTTAAATTACTCTTAGAACTTCCATAATTTTTCATAATAGGAGGTATTTCGCAAAAATTTGTATTATTAAAATAGCATGGATTTGCTTGCATGAAAAAACTGAAATACAAAATTGACAACAGTATAATATCGTGGAAAACTGGGCACGAAAAAAATTACAGTAGCAAGGAAAAGGGTAGCCTACTGGATAGTGCATTTAAGTCTTCAATCGTATTAGGAGATCAGCGGAATTTATATTTCTTCTTATGAAAGGACTGGCTTAGAGTCCTGCGTAGTTCGAGTAAACTTGACTCACAGCCGACCCGCACTGCAAAATGGTTTTTGTCCTTCTGAATCTGCAGCTTCTGACCCGCTATATTGTTAAAATTGTGTTATATAATAAACTGAATAAAAGTTCTTTTAAATAAACTACAATTATATTATTGAAGAAATCTTTCAGACAATTAAATATGGTATAAAAATATTACAACAGTGTATTTATCTAATTATAAACAAACTTTTAGCTATATTAAAACATATATTTAAAAAATCCACTGTTCCAAGTATTTTGACAGTAAAATAAGGAAGCAAATATAGGTCGAAAAAAAAATAGTTTTCCATATAAAGCTTTAAACGTTAAGTATTAATATTTAGGTAAATGTAATTAAATTCATGTTATCAGTCATGTCTTTAAATTACTAGGAAGGAAGACAATGCCATCCAATCTCTTCATTTAAAAGTTTAGATTCATAAGTAAAGCATAAAACAATCTTCGGAGAAAACATTTTGTGAATAAAAATTAATGCAAATTTTAACTGCACCCGACCAGCAAAGCAGTTAATAAGCGATTACCCGACCCGATGCGTTTCTCTCTTGTGAGAAATGCGTCCTCTCTTGCGATTAAAAGGGTAGAAAGTATTGCTACCAAGAATATAAAATTTTTTCCCAAAGGAATAAAATTCATATGAGTTTGAGTTACTTTTCCCGCTCAAATTCATGAGAAAACGAACTTTGCTCAGCTCAAGTTCACAATTTAAAAAACGAGCGAAATTCAGCTCAAAACTGAAAAAGCTTTAATTAAACTCATGAACGCGGTCCTGCACAACACTGATTTAAAACAACGGAACCTCTAAATGATAGAATTTGTCTCCTATTAATAAGTTCTCATGCGCATAAACAAACGTATTGAAAATTTGAGAATAAAAAACCATTCAAAAACAGTGGGTAAACTATTCAGAAGTGTTTGCTAAATAAATTTTTACTACAATTAAATTGATAAGTTATAATTAAGAATTATAAGTTAATAAGTTTAATTAAGCGTAAAATTAAAAACAATTTTCATGGTAATTGGTAATTTTAGAAAAAAAAGGGAAATTACCTATGAAAGTGTTCACAGAGGATAAGGTCTATTTAAAAAAAAAAAAAAAAAATGTACGTAAAAATGAACTTTTAGTGAGCTTCGCTCGTTTTTAAAAATGAACTTGAACTGAACGCGTTCATTTCTTTCAGACATGAGTTTGAGCGCGAACTAGCTCGTTTTTTACACGATGAACTTGAGTTTGAACTAGTTCGTTTTTTTCGTGAACTTGCACAACACTGCTTTTGGAGACTATAAAATTTTGCTTATTTTATTTTTTTCTGTGTTTTACTTTCCCTGCAATAACTACTTTGGATATTTAGAGTACTGGATTAATTCTAATATTAGATGGAACATGGACAGGGTGATCTGTTTTCGTCTGTTAGAAACAGAAACCTCAAAGTTTCATTTTAAGGATTTCTGGATTTTTTAGCTTTTCTTTTTTCCCCATAACTAAATCGTACTATTTCTTTCAGACAGCGTCGTTACCAGTTTTTATGCATCACCTTGCATGAATGTACAAGGAATTTTGTTTTTATCTAAATATATAAAGCTGATTGTTTGTCACTGTATCTGTCTGGATTTTTAGTCCGGATTATTAGACTTTGTCAGAAATTGGTATACTTATTAGTCAGGACAAAATCTAGCTAACATCGTATTTTTTAGTTCAGTCGGATAATTCGTACAAAAATATAAAAAAGAAAAAAAAATCTTTAAAAATATTAAAAAGACAAAAAAAGAATTGATTGCAAAAAGAAATGAATAAATAGAGATATATTTCTTTTCTTGTCGAAAAATAAATAAATGTTGGAACATCTTTTTTTTTTTTTTTTTTTTTTTTTAAATTAAAATAAATTTGAGAAAAATCATGCTAAAGTAATAGAATAGTTTTAATATAACATTCCTCGACGAAATTTAAAATTTTTCACCGAAGTAGCTCGCATGTTTCTCGCCAAGATTTTTACAAATGCAATTACGATGGCCATTCTAGTTCATTGCCAAAATAATAACAAAAATTTAAGAGCCATCAAGGGGGTCCTATGTCAAAGCTATACCAAACGAATTTTCAGAAATGAATACAATAACCGATGCTAGGGAATGAAACACAGTTACTGCATACCTTCATATGGAAGAATAGTTTAAATAAGTCCTGTTGTACTAAATTAAATTCTGTTTTGTGCAAAATTTTATACCTATTGCTTCAACAAAAATAGGCTTAGGGTTTTAATGTTTTAATTTATTTATTTTTCAGTGCTTAAAAAAAAAAAAAAAAAAAAAACTATTTTGCAATTTATGTCGATGTGTTTTAATAAGTCTGTTTTCAATTTGCAGCTATAAAAAACAAATCAGCATAATTAATTTGATAGCCATGATTAAATGTATTCATATATATCACCTGTTCAGTATTTACTTTGATTCACTGCGTGTATTTTTAGATCTGAATTTGTGTGTTTTATTTCTCTTTCGCACCCTACATTCTCGTTTTGAGCTCGACTGTATTATATGTGTAATCAAAATATTTTTTTACATTTCTTAAGATTATATGAATGCATCCAATACGTATGCTTCAGTTACTTGAAATTAAGTATTTAAGATAAAATACGTTTACTGCTTCATATACGTAACTTAACTTCTTACATTGGGGGAGGGACAAAAATTTTCAAACTATACAAAGTGTAGAACGATCGATAGTGTTTTAAATTATATGCGTAAGGATTTTTAATGTAATGTATGCAAGTTTTTTCATTTTTACATAATGATTTTAATTTATTTCATTTAAAATTTAAATGTCGAACTACTTTTCTAATATCTAACTAAAATGGCTTAATTTAAAAATTTCTATTATCTAACTAAAATGAATAAGTTAATGAACTGTTTCTGCATATTTATTTTCATACGTTTTTTTTTTTTCGATTTAAGCGGAGTTATTAGTATGTCTTTAGATTTTCTCTACATACAGATAGATTTTTCATGTCTCTACAAGCGTATTTCGCATGTTTAAAATAAAAGCTCGCCAAAAAATATTAATACAAATTCACATATTTCATATCACCAGGTTTCCCAATCAAAGTCTGGGAAAAAAAAACCTTGCATTTTAGATTGTTGGAAGAAGATTCACAAAAACACAAAACTGATTTCCTGAAATTTTGAACTAAAAATTTGGGGACTTTTTCAGGGGATTTTCACAAAAAATTTAGGGACTTTTAGGGGATTTTCAACTTGAATTTAGGGGCTTAAGTTTTTTGGAGTTGGCAACCCTGCTACAGGACTCGAAAAATCATGTATATTATATATCCAGTAAAATTTTAGTGATTCATAGTTGGCAGGACTATATTAGTGATTTATAATACATTTTCTGAAGTAGAAATACATACATTTTTGACCCTTTATATCCCAAAAATCATTATTAATAGATAGAAACATATTTATTATATTTCTTTATGCATTAGAAACATCTCATATTAACACTTTCGCGACCGCATTTTTTTGTCTTTTTCACAGTAAGGTCCGATTGTGGGTGTTATTCTCTCTAGTTACAACATTTCAGAACAAAATTTTCTGTATTCACATTTATATTACAAATGGATATACATTACAGTTATACTCTTTCTAATCAAAGCATTTATAGCCATAGTATATTGATAGTACAGATATGAATAATGGGTATATTTTTGAGAAATAAATAACTTATAAATTGCGAAAGAAACGCCCACTGGTGGAGTAAGAGATTTTCAAATGACGTAAATCTACGTCTGCGGTCGCGAAAGTGTTAGACACGAGGAAATTTTTTGCAAAAAAATAATAGTGTGAAATAAAGTACAATTTGGCACCTACGCAAATGACATTTTAAAAGAAATAAATCCCTTTAATTGTCGAACCGATTTTAGTTTTGACCCTCCATTCAATTTTCTTTTACTTTCAGTCTATCTCTCACAGTTTCATAAAATCAAACAAACATAATTTTTTAATTCTAAAATTAATAATTTGAAAGTCTTTCACTATATCTAAAGTGCTGCGAAATAATTTATGAAGAAACTGAAACGAAATCGAAGTTATAAGGAATGTAGAATTTTAGAATGACGAAATTTTCAGTGCTGTAGTTTCGTACCATGAAGGATATATACATACACACACACACACACACACACACATATATATATACAGGGTGATTCAACGATAATGGGAAAAACTTTGAGGGAAGGTAGGACATAAGGACTCAGAATCGGATAGGAACTCATGTACCCAAACGTAATTTTAACCCTTTACGGACCATGTGTTTTTTTTTTTTTTTTTTACCAGTAAGCTCCGCCTACTGCCGTTAATCTTGAACGATGTATTATTTACCAGAGAGATTCTATGTATAATTGCTTATCATACAAAAGGCATTCATAATAAAAAAAAATATTTACAAATAATGTACACTGCTTGAATAAATATTACTATTGTGAAAATTTATTAGGTATACAGTAACACACGGAATTTAAAAGTTACAACGTAGATGGAGAATCAAATGCGAATATTTCTACAGTCATGGAACAAACATTAAGGGGTAGAACAGTTTACTTAAACATACATGTTTTGTATAGGCATAACACAAAAAATTAAATATGAAATAAAAAACATTTTGCAAAAAACGAAAGTAAAAACGTATAAAAACAAATAGTAAAAACAAAAGGCTTTTCTGCATCAATATTTACAATAAGTATTTAAAATTGCGACAACCAGCCGTAATATACGCTTGATAACGTCGAAGTGTGGATTGGCGAACAGCTCCAAAAATGCCAGGTGTTTACAATTTTTACTACCTGCTTTTTTTTCACATCAGTCATTTTTTAAAGTAATTTTATTCTTATTTAATCACAACAACATTTGGAGAGAATTATTCTAAAAATAAAGTTGTATGAAAAAAAGGCCATTTTTTTCAAGGTGTACGGTTATTAATGAGATAGTTGAATAGTATGACCAGCGTTCCCAACTTTTATATTTTATTCACAATCATTTTTAGCCCCGCCTTCTTTCCCACCAGAAATTTAATAAATTATTTCCCTTTAATATATAACAACAATTAAATAATAAGAAAATTACTTTCCAAATTTTCCGGTATGAAAATGAGTCGGGGCTAAAAATGATTGCGAATAAATTATAAAAGGTGGGAAAGCTGAGTATGACTTTGAGATGTATTTGAAACTCCGCCTACTGCGTAAATTTTAGAATTTCGTGCGCGTTACAGTACATCTAAAAAATTATTCACAATATAAGCATTTATTCGATCAGTGTGATGTATTCGGAAATAATATTTTTATCATGTATTTTGTAAGATTAACAGTAAAAGACAGAACCTTTTTGTTAAATAGAGCACCATTCACAAGCAATGCCAGTAGGCGGAGCTTTCTATTAAAACCCCCCAAAAAACATGGTCCGTAAAGGGTTAAAATGAATTTTGGGGACATGGGTTCCTGTACAATTCTGAGTCCTGATGATGTGTCCTACCTCCCCTCAAAGTTTTTCCCATCATCGTTGAATCACCCTATATATATATATATAATTGAAAGCTACTCAACACCCATCTCCTCTTTAAATTATTCATTATGTTGAGAAGATAGGGCGTTATGTTTCGTTGACTTTATAGTGAAAACTTTAGAGATAATTTTTATCGTAATTATTTAAAAGATTTTTTTTTTTTTTTTTTTTTTTTTTCTTTATTAAATAATTGAATTTTGGACACCAAAAATTTCTGACGTATTTTTGTACCATAAAAAATGAAATGCATAAAAAAGAAAATAACCAAAATACACAAAACGTAAATCACCATTTAGTTTTTACAGAAGTTAGTGTTTATAAAATTGTTTATATGAGGGTGGGATTTCTTTTTTCTTAATAATACTTCGCGGTTACTATAATAATTTTTTAAGTATTTATTTATCTATCTATCTGGATATCTCATTTCTAATAAAAATTTATATATATGTATATATATATACAGGGTGTCCTAAAAGTTCCAGTACTGACGCTGATGTATTTTTTATTTACAAAACAACAAACCTTAAAACGATTATTTTTATGCTAATGATAAAAGGCACATTTAAAATAGCGGAGGAAAAAATAGAGAACTTACATTTATAATAAATGTTTAAAATGTCCACCCTTTTCTAGGAGGCAAAGCTAAACTCGTTTGCGCATGTGTTTAGAAACGCGTTTTAACATTCTGGGAGTGACTTCTTGTAGAGAAACCTGTACGCACCTGCACAGAACCTGTATTACAAAATTGTCGAACGAGCTGATATAGCATATTTTTACTCGGTATTGCAACATCTGAATATTTATATCGCCAAACAACTTTGCATCTTTCATACGATTTACATTCAAAATAACCTTCAAACAGCGTAATTCTCTGAATGCGTGATACACTCATTTCACTATGAAGAACAAAATAACATAAAACTTTATTCTCACACAACTTGAGCTAGAAAAGAAACAAACAATAAAAATTAAAGAATTGATGAAATAATAAGCAGACGATAAAATTTAATATTTAAAAAAAAATCATGGACACAATGAGTTCTTTAAGTTGGAGTACTGGAACTTTTAGGACACACTGTATATATATATATATATTGTTCAGAATTTGTCTTTTTGCGTAAAATTTTAACTCCATAAAAAATTTAAACTAATAAAATATGTATTTATTTCCAGGAAAGTTTTTCTTTTCTTTTTTTATTCACTAATATTCCATACTTTGTTTTCGAGAAATATTAAAATGTGTACAAATAGTAATAATAACAATAATAATAATAAATAAATAAATAAATAAAAATAAAAAACCTAAATGTAGTATATTTGAGCTTCAACATAAACGTTATACATAAATCTCCTAAAATTTAACTATCTCACACCAAAATCTTTTCTTTCAAGGAATTATTAAGTATTATGACAAGCGGCGGAATTGTAAGTGTCTACCACTGAGCTGAAGAACAACTGGAGGAAATGCTAGATCGGTTTTCGCGTGCCGTTTTTTGAAGGTTTGTCTTCCGAGCGTTGTATGGCAAAAAGCCTTTGATATACAATTTCAAAGTAAAATTGTGTAAAGGTTGTCTGTTCGAACAACCATATGCTAAACATGACATTACAATTTTAAATTTTAATTCTTTAAAGATTATAATAGTAATAGATGACCCGATAAATGTAGCTTGCCATACAAGGCAGGCGAACGATTGCAGAAAAACTGGCACGCACGAACACTGTGTAAAAGTATTGGAAGCATTTGCTCCAGTTGTTCTTCAGCTCAGTGGTGTCTACTAAGTCATCACATTTTGAAGTCTAGTAAAAAGGATGAATGCTTCAATGCCATTGTCCTCGAAATCAGTGATGCCAGATTGGGGATTTTGTTCCCATTTTGGGGGATTTTTGAGGCTTCTGGGCACAATATTGGGGACTTTTTTGGGGAATTCTAAATTTTTGGGGACAAACACAGACTAAGGAAATACTAAGGAGTATTTCCTTAGTCTGTGGGGACAAATCTGGGGAGTTCAACTTTCTGCCAATGTTGGCAACGTAATGATTTATCCCTACGACTAGAGACTTTAGATAGCTTTATCCACGGAGTATTATTTAAGAGGAGACGAAAGAAACGCTGAAATTTTGCGATGTTGTTTTCTAACGTTTAGAGAGGGCGCCAGCGTTCGCTATACCCTGCTTTCCAGCTTCCGTAACGTTATTCAATAGGGAAATGTTTCGCTTTTATTAATTTTTTAAGAATAATATTGAGCTTAAAAAAATTCGGTTGAACGCAGATTTCATTTAATAGAGTCTTTTTGACACCATGTTTTTTTAAAGGAACTATTTTAAGCATTTTACTTAGTGAGAGAGCATTTAAAATGACGTTGATCTTTATGCGTAAAACCGAAGCTAAACTACATTGTTATGAAGAGATAGTTTTTTTTTTTTTTGTTTTGTTTTCCCGAGACTGTTGGTTATCATGGATATCTTATAGCAGAGAGTCTTATAATTTTTCTTTGTTGCTATATTTGACGGTGTAGTAAAATAATAATAGTAATAATAATAAATATAAGAAGTTGCTAGCGATTTGATTTTTTTATTCATTTCCTTTTATCAACATCAGGTTTAAAATAATTCTTTGTTATGCAATTTTTTTTTTTTTAATTTTTTTTTCTGTGTAACCTGATGTGTAATAAAATTACATACCGTTTCAATAAATTTTCAAGTGTTGGCATTATATTTTTCAGTAAAAGGAAAAGTTATTTTGGTTTACTATCAGTGTTTACTATTAGTATGAAATTTCCCAATATAGTCCCGATAAAAAATTACGTTAAAAAAAAAAAAAAATAAATAAATAAATAAATAGAATAGACATGTTAAATCATACAGCAGAAACACTCAAGATTATATGCTCGAATGAACTAAATTAAATTAACAAATCATAATTTGTGATTTGTAGTTTCAATAAATTACTGTCATTAACTCATAAATCACTAGTTTATGTTGAATATTTGAATAAATCATAAACTTTAACCATCTTGTGATTTAAACATGAACTTTTTATTGTTATTAAATTTATTTCATGTAGCTTTATAAAATGCATTTTTTTCCCCTTTCATTTTCTTTTTCGCACTTTAGATATTAGTTTTAAAATGTGATTTAAAAAATAAAGTTGTAATTTTATGTTAAGATTTTTCTCTAAAATTTTCACCAATGCATGCGAATTTTGTAATTGAGGCTTTTTTTAAAATTTGCTCTGATTTTTTTTTTTTTTTTTTTTTTTAATTGAATATTTGATTAAGATTATGACCAGTTTCAACTGTCTGAGTCATTCTCAGATTCAGAGACAGTGAAGAATCTAAGTCTAAGCATTGCTGTATCATCATTTATCAAATGAATATTTTGAAAATCAAATACAAGCTCAGTAGTGCAGCAGTTCACTATTTTAAGAGTATACTAGTAAACCCGTGCGAAACTTACGCAATTGCATAAGTTATTAAAATTTCAGGAGTTTTTTTTTTTCTTTTCTTAACATACAAAATTAAGTTCATTTTTTGCATAATAATATGAATTATCATGAGAATTATTACGTTAAAAATAGTACATATGGAGTTGCATAAAACTGAGCTTAATAAAATTAAACAACAAAAACTAGGATAAGGTAAATGTATCAAAGTGGAGGAAGAAAGGATAGCCTAGTGAGTGAGGCATTTCATTCTGAAATCATGCTGGGTTAATAATGCATTTCGTTTCTTACAATATCAGTGTAATAGGATACTTGATATTAGAATTTTAAGAGAACAATTAGTGTAACTTTTATGTTTTGCATACTCTAAAAACTTTCTTCCAAATTAATTTTAGGAAAATTTTAAGTAAATCGTGGCATACAATACGGAATACTATAGCAACGGAAATAAAAAAAATTTCAGGCATATGGTCGGAGAGAGATGCATAGTTGTAGTGAGAACAGAAACATTAAATATTATATTATAAGAATCATTTATTCCATTTAATTAGATATACAAGTTAAAAAATACTAAAACAAGGTAAAAATAATTTATAATTTATAAGTGAAAATTATCTTGCAATGTTAAATTTTAAATTCTAGTTTTGTGAATTATTAAACATAGAGTATTTACATAATAATAACTATTATTATTACAGAGTATTTATAGGTATTATCTATAATAATTTTTGATACTTTAAATACTGCACCACATTTGATTGCATATTGTAAATTAGTAAATGAAAAATTGCCGAATTTTAATTAAAGATTTTACCATTTTTTAACATAAATCATAGAATGTCCTACAATCGATGTCGCACTTAATAATGAAAGGCCCACCCGCGCCCGAGCAGTTCTGCGCTCAAAGATGGTAGAAGTTAAGTGCTGGGTTCGATCCCAGGCCGCGCTCATCGGCCTAGCCGTTCGGAGTTTTCCGTGCTTTTCTCCGAAACTTGCGTAAATAAGAACTGAGACACCTTAGAAAGACCTCCACGGAAGGCACTCCCCCTCAGGCCTAGGACCCAAGAGTAGTCTATTGGCCTTATTCCGCAACACCAACACGCACTTAATAATGAAAAAAATAGGTCAATGTTGTAACCTCCATTATCATGAACAGCATTAATTTATCTCGAGAATTTTGAATTTTCTCTATTTATACTTGTTTATACAGCAAATATATAAGAAATACTTGTTGTGATTTCATGTAAAGCTAGTATGGTGTGACCACCTCAAACTTTCTTCTATTATTTTCCTATAGGAATTTGCTCAGCAAAAATATTTTCTTAAAACTATTATTTATTAAAATTATCTACCATAATGAATGATTTTCATTTAGAAAAAACTAACACTAAATATGTACAAGTTTTGAGAGGTCTAGACATCGCTTATAATCCAACAAAACCTGATATGTGTAAAGACCAATATGAGATATTACGCTGATTCAAAGTGAATGCCTATTAGCCAACAGGTGACGCTGCTACACAGGGATTTCCGCAATTTAAGGAAAGACTATATCTCAAGAACTACTGCACAGAATTTCATATAAATTTGTATGTCGGTGCCCTTTAATATATATTATCGCCTGTCAACTTTTGGTGTAAACCGCTCAACAGGTGGCGCTGGAACACAGTGATTTCCACAATTACAAGGAAAGCTATATCTCAGGTTCCATTGTGTATCATCAAACAAAACTTAATATGTGAGAAGGCGATTATGAGACATTATGCTGACTCAGTTTGAATGCTTATCGGCCAATAGGTAGCACTTTTACACTGCAAATTTCATCGATAACAGGATGGCTATATCTCAACTTCTATGCCATATAACTGTACGAACCATGATATGTGAGATAACCATTATAAAAACGTATTGTTTAAGAAGTTATTTATAGACGATAAAACTGTCTCTGATTGGATATTCAGTGTTAGATTTCCCTAAGATGAAAATTATTTGCATTCATCACGTTAAACTTCTTAATCATAGTTTTAATTAATTATTCGCACTTAGTGAATTTTACTGAAAAATATAGAAGAATGTCTTGCGGTGGCCACAACATACTAGTTTTTTTTTTTTTTTTTTTATAATTTACCAACTGTGTGACAATGAAAATTTACTTTATATCATGTTATATCATTTTACCTTGTTTTGCATGATTTTTAGATGAATAAGTAATGTTGATTTATTTTTCGGATTTCGGGTCGGGTTCGGGTTAGATAAGTCGGGTTTCGGGTCGCGTTCGGGTCGCAAAAAATTCTCTGTTGCGGGTTCGGGTCGGTTTTCGGGTTGATGAAATTTTTTTTTGTCGGGTTCGGGTCGGTTTTCGGGTTGATGAAATTTTTTTTTGTCGGGTTCGGGTCGGTTTTCGGGTTGATGAAATTTTTTTTGTCGGGTTCGGGTCGGGTTTCGGGTTGATAAAAATTTTTTTGTCGGGTTTCGGGTTGATGAAAATTTTTTTGTCGGGTTCGGGTCGGGTTCCGGGTTGATTTAAAAATCATCTGCCGGGTTCGGGCGAAAGACTCTAATAATAACACTTACCCGTGGAGCAGAAAACAAAACCGGGCATTTCTGTCCTTGGGCTTTTCTCTTTTTTTTTGTCACTATCATAACCCGTTTTACATCGAGGAACGAAGCATTTACATGAACCCATCTCAATTAAGTAGTTTTAAGCACGTACAAAAATATTAAACTGTTTAAAATTCAAAATTCGAAAAACACATCAATAGAATGAAACTGAAAACAGTAGTACTTCGCGCCGCCCGTACAAGTGTCGCCCCCAATAGCTGGCAGAAATTCACATCGCAGTTTTAAAGCTTCCTCCCATTGGACTTTCATCTCCTCTTTCAATAATACTCCGTGGCTTTATCGTTATTTGGAGATTTTTTTTTCTTCTAAAATTGGCTTCATTTGGGGAAAAATCTGAGCTTTCTATGGCTTAAATCTGATATATATATATTGAAAAAAAAATTTATTTTACTTTTTTAGTAGAAATCAAGTTGGGGATTTTTTCGGAAAAAAAAAAAAAAACTCTGATTTGGGGAAATTTGAAGACCTGTTTGGGGAAATAATTTTCGACCATCTTGCATCACTGCTCGAAATTAGATTAGTTCTTGCTGCGGATGTTTAATTATAGTTGTGACTCTTTTGCTATTTTTTAAGGCAAAGTTGGTTAGGCATACAAGCGCTAACATAAATGTTGCTAGACTGTGTGAATTTTTTATTCAACTGCCACCACTAAATTTTAACTTTAACGGTTGCCAGGTTACTTGAAGACTTTTCTTCAAGACATCAAGGTTCAAGACGTCTTCGATTTCGATACTGTTAAGCAACCGTTACAATTAAAATTTAGTGGTGGCTATTGAATAAAAATCTGGCAGCAGTGGTTGACATTCCCATTGGTTCCCTAACAGCACAGTTAGGCTTAACTTATCCACAGTACATCTTAAGGACGTTTCTGGGATGCCTTTTCATCCAGCAGACATCTTGAAGATATCCTGGGGAAGCGATGTGCTGTCTGGGTTTTAGCTCACAATTTTTTTTGCGTAAAGGTGATAAATACAGTTTCAGCGATCCTATCAGTGGATGTGAGAAATACATTCAATAACAGAGCGCATGCCCCAAAGTAACTCACACGTAAAGTAACATGCTATGTTAGCTTCTGCTAGCATTCTTATAGAATAGGAACAGGGTTTAACCTAAAAAAAAAATTTTCTTTAGCATTTTAGCTAAAATGACCAATCAGTATTTTAGCTTTTCCATAAATCTTTTAGCTATTTTTTATGCGGAAAGGCGATTGGGGGGATATAAAATATATTTAAATACTTTAAGAAAAAAAGCTTGAATCTAAAATTCTGATTTTCTACTTTTATTTTCACATACACATACTTTACACACACTATATAAAATCAGCTTCCTCTAATCCAATGAGAGAGTGCCTTAATAGAGATATGATTCTTCTGCATGGAGGGAAAAAAGGTCATTACTGAATTTTTTCAACTGAAGTACAAGACTACCTCTAAATTTGTGTTGTGGAATAAACGAGGTAGTTACATTACAAATGTTATAACTAAATAGGATTATGATACAATTCTCCTTGGCTTTGAAGAACACCAATTTTTGAAAGCTTTTTGAAAATTAAAGTCTTTTCTTGGAGGTCCTTCAATATTTATCATAAGTAATTTGCTTAAATTCTCTGTTGTCAAACGATTTCTTATGTCTGTTTTTATTAAATTCATCTGGGAGAAAGCTCTTTCACAGTCTGCTGTATGTACAGGTAAACTCGGAGCATATTCCACTACAGAGCATAATAGTGGATATTCATCATGCATTTCATTTTCATCTAGAAATTGTAATAATTTCAAAAAAGTATAGTCTCTACGTCTGACACTTATTACTTTTTTGAAAATATTCCATTCAGACAACATCTGATTTTCAACAAATGTATTTTGGTGTACAGGACTAGTTTGGAAAATTTTGCAAATTTCCTTTATTTTGTCTATTCCATAGTCTAGATTTCTAACATTTTCACAAATATTTTTTGGAAGTAGCACATTAAATGGTATAGTTTGTTTGATATCTCCTAACCGTCCCTTAATTCCTTCAATAAGGCATTTCAGAAATTTCTGTTTATTTTAAAACGTTTACGTTTTCCATTATGATTTGCATGCAAAAACTAAGCAGTTTTATTTTTTAGACTGTGCAATATACATATTTTTTATTTATTTAGACTAGAAAAATGCTTTTTATAGTTGATATGTCCTATTTGTTAGAAATCCGCACGATTAAATATCCGTTTATTCAGTGGCGGATTTAAGGGGGGGGGGAGCTAGGGGGCTGAAGCCCCCCCCAAAGCACTAACATTTCCAATTGGATGTTACAATTGTAAATTTTTCATTGATCTGGAATAACATCTTGAAAACACTTACCCCCCCCCCCCCCCAAAGTTAAGTTCTGGATCTGCCACTGCGTTTTTTATTATTATTACTCCATTCTGTGAATATTGAAAACGCATCTTTAAAAATTATTAAAGGTATACTCTACTCTGATTAAATCATATTTAAATGATTTTGTTTGGATCCCCCCCCCCCCACCTTTTTGTTTTAAGTTTTATATCAATTTTTAAGAATTTTTCACAGGGACATTATTTGATTATCCGTGTTTTCCGATCTTCCGTGTAAACCAGAACATTATTTAGCACAGATAATCGGAAGTTTTTCCGTGTATAACTATTAAAAAATAGAAATAAAAAGAATTCTTTTAACAAAAACATCTCAACTGGTAAAGCTAACGGATTATGTTTAATAATTATTTGAAACAAAGTTACATAAAATTAACTTGCTTTTCTTATCTCTATTAATAGGAATTTTAATTTATTCAAATAGGAACTGGATTAAAATAAAACTTACCATCGGTCACCGTGACGAAATTTTTTTGCCTGTTTCCTTACCATTTGTGCAGGATACATAGGGCACATTGTCCTTGTACTGAACATTTAGCCATTTGTACTGTCCCTGCCATTTTCTAATTAATTCTTTGGACACTAAATTAGCTTTCTTCTTTTTTATTTGATTATCATTAGCACTTTCGTTTTCTGTTTCTTTCCGTTTCACTGATACTAATGGTTTTAACCAAGCATCCATTTTTGTGATTCATTAAAAAACATCTATTTCGAATTTTAACAAAAGCAAAACAGGCAGCTTTATCCCATGAGCAAAATGAAGAAATTATTTAAAATGGGGGTAGGGTATAAGTGGTAAGAGGTAGGCGAAGATCGTTGCGCAATACAAGCACCCAGAGAGCTTCTATGAAGCAAATGCCGTATTCTGACTTACGCGCGTAAAAAGCAAAGGGTCACGCGAGATTGTTCGTAGCCAGAAGATTGTTCTTTGTCCTTAGCAGACGCAGACGATAGTTGTTTGTCCCGGTAAAACGAAATTAAATCAAAATATACTTAAATAAATAAAACAATTACATATACATGATGCAGGTGCGAGCGGTTTTTTATAGACATGCGCAGATGCCTCATTTGTTTTCTCTTTACAGTTCCAACCGAAAGAAAAAATGTTTTGATAGTCTGTGAATTATATTGGGCAGATAATTGTCATAATTTTCAACATAAACAACAGGTAAGTACTTGATTTTCTTACACTAATACACTTTGACACTTTATACATTTGATTTTCTAAGTAAAAAATCAGAAATTATGCACAGAAATTATGTAAAAAAAAAAAAAAAAAAAAAAAAAAACTACAGGAAATCATTTACTTTATATATCAAGTAAAATTTTAGCGATTCATAGTTGAGAGGAATATATTAGTGATTTATAATACTTTTCCTGAAGTAAAAATATATACATCTTTAACCCTTTATATCCCAAATTACATTATTTTTGGAAAAATAGATTGAAACATTTTTATTATATTTCTTTATGCATGAGAAACATCTCATATTAACACTTTCGCGACCGCATGTTTTTGTCTTTTTCACAGTAAGGTCCGACTGTGGGTGTTATTCTCTCTAGTTACAACATTTCAGAACAAAATTTTCTGTGTTCACATTTATATTACAAATGGATATACATTATGGTTTTACTCTTTCTAATCAAAGCATTTATATCCATAGTATATTGATAGTACAAATATGAATAATGGGTATATTTTTGAGAAATAAATAACATACAAATTGCGAAAGAAACGCCCATTGGTGGAGTAAGAGATTTTCAAATGACGTAAATCTACGTCAGCACTCGCGAAAGTGTTAAATTTAGAAAACTATCACAAATTTTCTTTGCTTTCTTTTTTTTTTTTTTTTTGTAAATGAAAGCTTAAACTATAGGAACGTTGAAGTCCCAATGAAATTCCATAGTAAATTTAGGCTATATTAAGGAATTATTTCGATGGGACTTTAAATTCCCGGGGGGATACAAAGGGTTAAATTTCATTTGAAAAAAAAAAAAAAAAAAAAAATATATATATATATATATATAGAATATAGAATAAAAACATATAAATATAGCAATAAAAAATAAAAATATAAAAATATAAAAATAAATTTATAAATATAGAATAAAAATAGGAATCTCTATTATATGTGTAATAATCGCAGTTTTTTTTTTTTTTTTTTTTTTTTTGCGTTATACGAATTCGGGTTTTGCGGGTGCGCTTTATACGAGATTCTACTGTATTTAATATTAATATATGCATCAATTTAAAAGAATGTCATTGTAATTGCATAAGAATGTTTTCTAAAGTTTTGTAGCATTTAATTTTAGGAACATTTTATTTAATTCGTATTAGTATAAAAATGAAAGGGAAACTAAACGGGGCTGTACTATGCGAGTGACATACTTGATCCGTAATTCTCATATCGAGTGTTCAATCTGGCACGAGTTTGTAATCGAAATGTAATCACCTTTGGGTCGGGCATTAGGACCCTGTGACTATCGTCGAGAGTTATCTAGGCCTCGCCCAATAGAAGACTTGCCGGCGGTGGGCGTGGGCGAGGGAAGCACCCCGCACTTAAGAATTTAAAAGAAAAGGGAAAGACAGTGAAAAATCAATGGGAAAAAAAGAAAGACAAAACACATGGGATAAAAATGAATATATACATACACTAAGCGACAAAAAAAAAAAAAAAAAAAAAAAAAAAAAAAGACGCACTTGGATATATTTATTTTCGCCTTCTACAACCACCAATTTTATCGTTTAAAAAGCAAACTTTCGAACAGATTTAATTATGTTGTCCTCCACATACATTTTAGCTTTGAGTCCAGTGTTAAACAAAATGCAATTGTTAGGAAAGTTGTAATTTTAGAAATTATTTCAAAAGTGGTAAGAATAAGGCAGTTAAAGATGCCACAAAAAGTATTAATTTTTGAATGAAAATCAAAAAATATTTTAATACGTGAGATGGCAAAATAACTAAATGTTAACGAAATATTGGTAAAATGGTTTTTAGCAAGATATAAAATCCTTTGGCCTTTTAAACAGGAAATTTTGCTTTAGGTGGCCATGTTGCTCATCCAAGCGAGATGACCGTAAGTTAAAAAGCCATTGCTTATACAATCGTTTTGTATTACATTTAAAACATAAAAGAGATTCAGAAAAAAGTCTTTAGCAGCATAATCTCTTTAACTACAGTGCAGCAACTATTAAACAAAGCAGATTTAAATGGCAGAGAGTTTGACAAAATTTCATTCTTAGTGAAGAGTATTAGGAAAGCAAGACCTCAGACGGAAAAAAAAAAAAAAAATTAAAAAATGATTAATAAATTATTGGGCTGAACTGTTTCTCTCTGATGAGTCAAGTTTAACTTATTTCGAGCTAAAGAAAACAAGCAGATCTGACAACGAAAATATCACCGACTTAATGAAAATCGAACTTTTAAAACAGTAACACATTCTCCGTACATTATAGTACAGAGGTGCATAACTTTTCAAACAGTCGGGCAGATTTTTATGCTCAAGGAATCAATTAACTCGAAATAAAACGCAATCTTCATAAAAATGGGGTCTGACCGACTATTTTGGAGGTATCTTGGACATTTTCGCAAACAGCATTTCAAGATGAAAATGTACATTACTACACGGCGTCTGTGGTAAGTTTATTCACTTCAAATTGTCAAAATTTCCTATCCATTCCCATAAGAACCTATAATTCTGTAAGTAATCATATCTTTTTTCACTTTAAGTTAAATCCCACAAAGGATATAGTAGAATTTCTTCTTTACCAGACATGGAAACAGTCCTAATCGCGATCCGCTCAAAAATATTTCGTCTATAAAAAGGCGGAGGAGAGGGGAGATGATTCGAAATTTGCAACCTATAATTCTACCAGAACTAGAAAAAATTATTTGTGATATTTTGCACATGGAAATTTCTGAGATTTATATTAAAACACTATATAAAACTATGCCATTGCGCATTAAAGCAGTAATTTCATATAAAGGTGGAATTAACCCAATGCAGAACACATATTTTTAATAAAAAATTGCTTAGATCTAACAAATAAATAGTTTTATTTCATACATTAAAATAAAGCTTGTTTATTTCCTATAATAAATCATAATAGAATACAAAGTGTATGGTTATTGCATTACGTTCAAAAAGAAAGTTTTATGCAGGTTTTTAAAAAGTACTTCGTAGAGTGCAATAAAGCGAATTATTAAATCGAAAATGTACATAAGTATCATTTCACCCCTTTGGTATAATGCAAACAAGACAGTTTTATTTGTTTCAAACATTAATTTTAAAATTATTACAAATAAAAAAGGCAAAAGTAATTTTTTCTGCAGTGCGTCTTTTTTTTTTTTTTTTTTTTGTCGCTTAGTGCATATACATATGTATACAGAGTGTCCTATAAGACTGTAGAGATTTTAAAAATTCATAACTTTTGAAGGAATTCATAAGATTGCGGTTTGTGGGGGGAAAAAAAATCTTGTAAAGGGGGATTCTTTTTGGTAAAGAAAAAATAATAATTAAGTTATTTGTCGATAGAAGGCGCTGTGCATGACCAGGCCACACATTTTCATGAAAAAACTGTACTTATTCACAAAGCAAATGTTTACAGGCATTATTCTATGTGCCCGTCGTCACCACAAATTACAGTTTGCAAACGAATTATAACACTGCTAACTGCAGGTTCAGTCGGTAGTTCTTACTCGAGGGAAAACATCTTCACCAATAACGCTTTATCCACCAAGTCAACATCGCAATTAAAACTTCATGTATGCACAATAAGTAGGAAGCAAAATAAGAAATAAACTGTTCTAATCGCAAAATTGTGCAATTTATAGGACTTTCATTTGCATATTTTTCTTTCACATCCGTGCGAAAAATTTAACAATTTATCTAACTATCGTCGACAAAAAAATTAACTATATTTCTTTTCTTTACAAAAAACAAAAAAAAAAAAAAAATTACGAGAATGATTTTTCCGCAAACCGCGTTCAATTCTATCAGTACATTCAATAGTTATGAATTTTTAAAATGTCTACAGACTTATGGGACATCCTGTATATATAATTATGTCAGTTTTATTCGCTATATAACACATCCGGCCGTATTTTTTAATTTTAGCGGATAATTGGTTCAAAAGATATTAAATAAAACCCCCATTTTAAATTAATAATTATTTAAAAGAAAAAAAATAACTTTTTTTTTTATTTTTTTTTCCTTGGCGTAAAATGAAATATATTTACTTTTATTTAGAAAAAAAAAAAAAAAAAAGAACGTGTAACTTTTTTTTATTCATTTAATTTGAAAGACAAGACTTTTTTCTTTATGCTTTTGTATATTTGGACAAAATAAAAAATGTTTTTCCTTTTGCATCAACTTAAAAATATTTAAGATATATTTCTAGAAAAATCGTGCTGTAGAATGGAACAGCTTTAGTACAGGACCCTTTGGCGAAATTTGAAATTTGACACCGAAGAAGCTCGGACGTTTCCCTCCAAGATCTTTGCTTACGCAAATGCGGTAGCCAATTTAATTTATTTCCAAATTGACAACAAAAATTTAAAAACCATCAAGGTTGTCCTATACCAAAGCTGTACCAAAGGAATTTTAAGAAATGTATATAATAAACAATGCTAAGAAATGAAACACAATTATATGCAACAATGCCATTATATAGATATAGAATGTGCCTTTATATAGAAAAATAGATTAAAAAATGTCCTGTTGTACTAAATCAATTTCTGTTTTGTACAGAATTTGATATTACTTAGAAAATTAAACTAGATATCATTTTCATATTTTCTTTCTCTTTTTCTCTTTTCTTTTCTGTCTTTTTTCTTTTCTTATTATACTGTAGCAACTAAATAAATACAAGTTGCAATTTTTCTGTTTTAATTTTATTTTTATTTTAAAAGATTCAATTGATATATAGGGACTTCGAGCTAATTTTAGTTGTTCATTGATTCCGATATCAAAGGTGGGGGCTCTGTTTTGAATACCACTGTTTTTTTTTTTTTTTTTTTTTTTTTTTTTTTTTTAAGCAATTTCAGTATTATTCAATTGAATATAACTATTGCAAACTATTACTAAATATTTCTTCTAAAAAAAAGTGTTCACTCCGACACCTAAAATGAAAAAAAGAAATCAATTGTTCAAATCCGAAAGCTTATCCGAAATATAAAAAAAAAAAAAAAAACATTTGCACTCCGGGAGTGCCAACAGAAGTGAAAACATGAACAATTACGTGCGTATTTCTTGAATCGTCAGTAAATATTTTATTGTGCAGGAAATACTTTTAAATGAAGTGTTTTTTTATTCATTAATATAAACTACTACTACAAAAATTATATTACAATTTCATTTAATGCTCTAACGGCAATAGAGACAGTGTCCGGAGATGAGAGAAGTCGTGTAGAGCCACACCAGATTGTAAAAATGTGAGAAAAATGGCGGCTTTGGCCTTTCTCACGGTTTCGTGAGGTCTAACTGCAATAGAGACAGTGCCCGGAGATGAGAGAAGTCGTGTAGAGCCGCACCAGATTTTAAAACAATATACAGTATATAATTATTAACACTTCACATTAGCAAGTTAATTGTATGATACAAATAATGTATCATACAAGGATGGAAAGCGTTAGCTGACGATGACGTGAGTTCAATGACTTTTGTTCACCCAAAAGTTTTCACTTCAAATGGAAAGCGTCAGCTGATGACGCCAAACGATGACGCGAAATCAATGATTTTTGTTCACCCAAAAGTGCTCAACACGCCTAAAGAAGTTTTCACTTCAACAAGAATTTATTGCTGTAAAATTTCGATAATGTCGTCGCTCTAGAGGCTCGTATCACCATGAAATTACAATCAAGATTTCGCTAAAAGACTTATTAAAATTTAGAAATATGGAACTTGAAATATAAGCACAATATATATAGATGAGAGGAGGGTATTATGGAATACCATTTACATTTCTTAAAATAACTTTACTTGTTTCTAATAAAAATCTCCAAAATCATGATGAGTACATAGTGTAATTATTTGTAATGAATTGTCAATGGATTGTCAATGAATACCCTCCTCTCCTCTATGAATAAGAAATATGAAATATAAGCATAATTTATTATTATTATTATTTAAGAATGTAATAATAATAATAATAAAATAAATGAAATTATCTCTATTTTTCATTTGCTGAGTGCTTTAAATCATTATCGTTATTAAATATTATTGTTATTGTTGTTGTAATTGGTATTAGTGAGTGATAATCAAAAGGTGTGGTCTAATGCATAATATTCTGTCTTTAATTGAATATTTTACTTCAGTAACAATAATTTTCAAAAATATATATTAGATAAAATTAAGTATTAATAAACAAGGTATACACAAGTAGACGTGGTTCGGTCAGGGGTTTGCTTAGCTGCCAACATCTACGTTTTTTTATTGTTCAAAATTTTTCATAGGAACTTTTTGTAGATTTTTTAGAAGTTTTTAACTGTTAAATAAGGTGACATTTTTTACTCAGAGAAAATTGTGTTAGAAAAAAGCGCCAAAGTTGGCAGCTAAGGATTCAGTATGGTTGCTATGAGCCCAGAGATGCCAAGTTACTACTAACGAAACATCAATTTCATAACCACAATAAAGAAAAGGTACAACTTGTTATATTAAATTGCAGATATATATTACAAAAGAATACATTAAAAAATTTCCTGTATTAAGATTACGGACTATACGTAATAACTTGGCATATCTGTGAACCCACCATTTTTCTCTGACTCTTCAAACACTATTTTTATACAGAAATTTTTAACTTAATTGATCGTAGAAAACATGTTATAAAAGATTGCTAGACATGGTATCTCAGGACTATTGCGACAAACTTTAATGGAAGATAAGGAACATCATAATAAGGATTCAGAATTTCACAGGAATCCATAACTGCAAACCATGGTAATAGAATATCTATAGCTTCATGCTGCAAACTTTAAGAACCGAGTGTTATTGGTTATTTTACAAAATATGTGGGGGTTTAAATATCTAATTTTTAGCATTTATTTATTTATTTTTGTGCAAATGATTACATAAAAATATATGCATTTTAATAGTGTTAGTTCCAATCGATATATTTATTGCACTGATTGTATTAATAGGAAATTAGTAAAAACAGTGTGCTAACACGATTGTATTAGTGCATGATTTTGTGAAATGATGGGTGGTATAACACAGAGAGGTCGTACTCTCCGACCTTTTTTCAGGACACTCTCATGTATGAGATCAAATTTATTGCTACCACTATTTTTATAAAATAATCTCTACCCTGTGTAATCATGACACACTACTATAAATGTTCCAAAAGTATTTCTGCATGAAATTAGTGGTGGCAGAAAAGGCGGAAATTTCTTATTTCTGAGAGTGTCCTGAAAAAAGGGCAGAGAGTACGACCCCTGTATACCCATAGCCTCATAAACTAGATGTTTTCTGCGTTGCTCATAAACTTGGCGGGGCCACGTGGTACAGATTGCTTACTTTTTTATTCAACAGCCACCAAGAATTTTTAAAAGTGGGATATGATAAGCATAAATAGCGAATAGAATCGAATAAACGCCGATTTTACATATTATATATCAATTTTTAAAATTATTGGTGACAGTTGAATAAAAAACACCACTATCTGTACCAGGTGGCGCTGTCTACCGCCTGAACTGTTTCCAAGTTTCCGAGGCACGAGACAGGCATCTAGTTTAGGAGGCTATGGTATAACAGGATTCGTACAGCCACGTCTTTTTTCAAAGACTTTCTCACCAATACTTTTATACAATTTATTTCCCGTCAAATTTTCAGATTTTTTTTCTTAATGTCAAAATGGCTGCGTAATATTATTGGTGCAGAAAATCAAGAAAATTCATGGACTGTACGAGCGATGTATAAGATTATAAAATGTAGGCGGAGTTATAAATAACCAAAAAAGGAGACTGCATATGAGCAGTGGATAGTACTCATACGTAGAGGCATGTGTTAAAAAGCACCTGAACGCATCTGATCCTTAAAGCGTTATTAGGATGTTTATAATTATTGGTTGCTATTTCTTATTCCTGCAGATGCTCTCGGCATCCACGTATCGTTTGTATCTCTATGTATGAGCTAAACAGAAATACAAACTTTAAGGGACGGCAGCGCATCAAAAGGACAGAGATTTGCATATTCACGCATTGTTATTTAATCATTAGAAAGTGGTAGGGAATATACAGAAATGAACATCCTACGACACAGATTAGCTGAAACATTTAAATAAATACGAGTACTGTCCCAGATAGCACGCACATTTGCAGCAAATTTGATTTTTCTTGATATTATCTTGCCATGACAAATTTGACGAGACAAATTTGCTCTGAAATTGCCGCAAAGTAGACAGAACATAAATCTATCTTTTGTTTTAATTTGTTTCTTTTTTTCTTTCACACCGTTTATGCTGCAAACTAAAGTTGCTATGTAAGTATTTGAAATTCATTCTTCTTTCTATAAGCTCTAAAATTATTTGTAATTGTATTTTTTGTGCTTTTAATGTCCCCCCCCCCTTTCTCCATTGCAGTGAATTGTTGTTCGGGACTCTCACTCCGTTAGTTTCCACATCTAGGTAATGGAGGATGCGTGACGCTGTCACAGGTGCCTCCCAACCATTCCATCCTAACTTCCTAACTATTAGTACCTGAAGGCTTGTGTGAAGCGCTTCCACAACTTTGTCTTCTTCCTATTGTTTATTTGAGGCAGAAGCATGGTGATAGCCGCGGAGATTCCGAGATATTCGAAGTCTTGTATTGGCAAGGTATCTGTGTTATGTTTGTATGTGCAAATAGTGTGGTATGACAAGAATCCAGGGTGGCCAGATTTGGATTTTTTTTTTAATTCATTAGTCACCAATATTTTTTATTTGTCTCGTTTGACTATTCATTTTGCAGACTAATAGTTTATTATGTATATCAAATGCCACTTCTCAAAATTATTGGTGACTATTGAATACAAAAATGGGCAGATCTGGCAACGCTGCAAGAATCTGAGTTTGCAATGCGTCAGCAGTTGGTGTGACATGACAAGCATACTTGTTGCAATGAATTTGCAGTAATCTTAATACGACAGTGCTAAATTTTGTGCTAATTTGCAAAGAATTTGCAGCAAATTTGATATAGTAAGAGTGCAACTTGCACGACATGTTTGCTGCAAATTTTTGCGTATGGTGACTTCAGAGTTTGCCTTATCTTGCTTCAGTCTTGCTATGAACTTACAAGCTTGTCACGCTGAACTTGCTGCAATTTTGTTGGCTTACAATGCAAGATTGCTGCAGTTTTGCTGCAAACTAAAATTGCTATATGGGGTAATAAGATATTATTATAAACTAAAAATTTTCGTTGTGTTTGAAGTTTTCAACATTACATCCAGTGCATGCGATACACAGACGAATCATGGATTGGCGGACACACTCAAAAACGTATGGATTTGCTTGAATGTCTGTAGTAGTGCTAATAAATCTTGCAGCCAGATCTATTTAAAACACGACTGGGTTTTGTACATAATATCTTTCAGAGTGCCCCCTCCCCTATAAAGAAAATTCGGCTTGCAGAACACGATGTCGAGAGCCTCCTACGGCAACAACGGTGGTACGTACTCTGGTACTTGGATTCCTCTGTATGGCATCCAATACATTCCTTCGGTAGTAGTCATACGAATCCTTCGTGGCCTACACATCTGTCACACCTTAGAGATCTATATTCGCAGAAATAGTGATACACACGGGAAAAAAAAATCATGTCCCGGTATTTTTCTATGTGGAACCGTTCGTGATGCATTCGTTCGGCTTTTCGTATATTGTCTTCTACCACTCTATACACGTAGTGCATGCCTTCCAACTCTATATTTGTATTACAGTCGGCAGCAAAATTATTGAAGCACACATCCACATTTTTTCATAAATTTGCTTTTAGTTTGGTCGCTAATTTTTATCATCAACTGAATTTTTTATAAACAGTATACGATTAAGATCAAGATTCGACAAATAGTTACTTAACAAAACACTATTAGGTGCCCATCTTTTAAATAGGAATTATTGCTAGTGCTTCAATAATATTGCTACCAACTGTATGATCCATGCTTTTTCACTGCGTTATTCTCGGATGACGAATACTGTATGAACACTTGTAGTATGCCTGCTAGATTTTCCAATTCATTTATAACGATGCAAAATAGATTTTCTGTTGAAGGTTTGCTACTGCCCGTGTAATTGTCTGCAAATTATTTCGGCCAGCGTAACAACCAGTGGCTTCCGATGTCTTGTAAACTCATAAGCGCCGGATGTTTCCTGTTTTTTTACCACTAAATTCCACGGGTACGCACAATTGACGGTTAACGAATGTAACATAGCTGCCAACATTTTAATTTATTCCGGAGTATTTTTAGCCCCACTTTTATTTCATATCACTTATTTTTTAAAGAGCATTAATTTCCTATTTTATCAGTTATATATTATAGAAAGTTTTGCTATAAATAAAGTGGGGCCAAATAAAGGCGGGGCTAAAAATACTTTGGAATACATTAAAAAGGTTGGCAGCTATGATGCGGTAGTTTTTCCCTCTTTCTCACTTCGCCTACATTACATTGTACATTACAAAATTTTGTGCGATATATGCTTTCACAAAATCATACACAATATTTGTATTAGTTCAATCAGTACTTTCAATACATCGGTTAAATACAGCATTATTACTATAGATGTATTTTTTGTATTTTTTCACGGAAGAATGAAAAAATACAAAATTCATCATTCAGATGCTGCCTTCATATCGGATAAAAGTAATAAAAAATAACCGGTTCTTTAAAAGTTAAGATGATATTTGCGTTTATATATGTTTCTATGCAAATCTGAATCTTTATAATATGCCCTATATCTCCTTAAAGTTTGTCACTGTACTTATGGAACATCCTCTAGAAATATAGTGGAGAAAGTGTCAGGGAAAATAATATGGATAATTGCAACCCTGTAATGGATTACAGATTGCCAAGTAATAAAATTTTAAGCCTGATTTATGATTTAAAACAAGTTTTTCGTTTGCTCGCAAAGAAACATTTCATAAACCGAAATAATTACGCAATTGGAAACCAAAGAGTTTCTATTCATTTGAAAACACTCTTTATTTTATTTAGTTTTTACTTCCACTATGTAATTACTACAAATTGGATCATTGTATTCGATACAATATTTGACATTTAGCTTTTACCATATTTACTTGTTTTGTCTCTTGAGCATAGCTGAAAACATCCTAATTAATATTTAATAAAATTGCTTGAACGACCCATTTTTCTGATAATATTTTATTTTTAGAGTAATTCTCGCACAATACATTTACGATTAAATAAGAAAAACTCTAAAACAGACTGATGAAAAAATAAAAAGAAGGTACTAGCATTATTATGAAATATTAATTAGGATGTTGTCAGCTCTCTATGCCTATACTCGCCAACATCCTAATTAATATTCCATAGTGTTGTTAGTCCCGCCCTTTTCTTCACAATAACAGGGGTCGTAATCTCCACCCTTTTCAGGGCACTCTCAAAGAGAAGAATTTTTTGTCTCTTTAGCCAGCACTAACTTTATGAAGAAATTTGTTTATATTGATGTGCCATGACTAGAGAAAAGTGCATAAAATACTGATAGCAATAAATTTTAAAATTTTTCATTCTTGAGAGTGTCCTGAAATAAAAGGCAGAGAGTACGATCCCTGGAATAAATTATAGAATAATATTTTTCCAAATTTAATAACGATTAAATATGGAAAAAAAAAAAAAAAACTTTAAAAAGATACTGGTGTGAGAGGCAGGGCTGACAATGCTACGGAATATTAATTAGTATGTGGGCAAGCCTGAGGTGAAAAAAGAATTCTTTAGAAAATTAATTTTTGTATTTATGTGGAAGAAAGCGATATTCATTATCAGAGCTGCCATCCAAATCCGGCAAATTGTTAGTACCGCCCCTTTTTCTACACCACTTCATTTTTAGAGTAATTCTCTTCAATTATATTTACGATGAATTAAGAAAACAAGTGGTCTAAAAATTAAGTGGTGTTGAAAAAGGGGCGGTACTAACAATTTGCCGGATTAGGTTGGCAGCTCTGCATTATTCTCCAAACTGAAAATTCCATAACAACAAAATTTTAGAATTAAGATACGTCCAGTGAACAGGTGAGTTTGGCAAGTCTGGGGAAAAATTGGAAATGGGACTAAAATTGAACATATCACAAATGATTTTTTTTTTTTATTCGTTATATAAACCGACATTTAAATTTCTTTCGTATTTATTATTTAGTTTAATAAAAATTTATATTTGTCCTAATGTATTAGGTTAATTTTAGATTTTGTTAATAGCAGTCACGGAAGATAATTCTTCCGATTTTCTTCATTTTCGTGTAATTAACTTTCTTTTAGATGACCTTTCCTATATATTGTTAGTTATTTCAGGAAATTTTGGTAGGCGTGTTGAATAGTAAGGTCCATTTTATAACTTCTTACTGCACTTTCTTCAGACAAATCATAATAATAATAATAATAATAATAATAATAATAATAATAAAGTAAAAGTGGGCAATCTTATATTTATGATAGGTGTATGGAATAAGTGATAGTTTTTGGTCAAATAAATTTTTTTTTATTGCAACAATAAAGAGACAAAATATATTTAACTATCTCATTTCCTATTCCTGTCCTGGATTTAGAAGATTTCAACTGTCTTGTTGTAAGAGCACGCCCCCTAAGAATTTTAGTTAATATAGAGCTCGAAGTCTCCGCCCTTTTTCTCAAGACATTTACAATATTAAAAAATTTCTTTCTTTTTTTATTGGGGGGGGGGGGGGGGGGCTTGAACTACATTTATTTGATTTATACCACTACTATTTTATTTTATCACAGCTATCATTGCTAACGGGATACTTGCCAACCATCTCCGTCTCGTTATGAAGCTTAAACTTTTAGTACCCGCCTTTCTTTTTTCACCAGTCATTTTTTAAAAGCAATTTTATTCTTATTTAATCGTATCAACATTTGGAGAGAATTACACTAAAAATAGTGGTTTAAGGGGAGTGAACAATTTTACGCTTATTAATGAGATAGTTGACAGGTATGGTTATATGTTATCATCTGACAATTTTTAAGAAGTATGTTACTCTCTCTAATTGTCCTGAATTAAGTTTTGCCATCCACTTCAATTTTCTTTTAAGACTATCTGTTAAAAATTTCATAAAATGAACTAAACACAAATTACTTTTTCTAAAACTAGTAATTTGTACGTCTTTCAATATTTCTAAAGTATTGTGAAATGTTTTATGAAAAAATGAAAACAAAATCGAAGGGATAACGTAATTAGTATTTCAGAATGGCGAAAATTTCAGAGCTGTGTTTTGCACCATAAAATAAATAAATAAATAAATGTATAATATTAAAAACAACATAACGCGCTTCCCTTCTTTAATTTATTAATCATGTTTAAGACGAAGGGCGTTATGTTTTATTAACATCACAGCTTAAAAAATTACAATACAGGAAACCCGTGTACCTAGGGCCATCATGTACTTAGGGCCACCCCACTTTATTTGAATAATATTTAATTTTAAGTTTTAATATTCAAATGGGCGAGTAACAACACCAATTGCTACTTTTACAACTACTTTGGAACTTATGAGGAAAAAGTTTTGACAAGTTACATGTACATAACGAATTTTCCTAATTTGAAGTAAAATTTTGTAGCTCATCTCTTTTGCTATTTTACAAAGGCGAGTCAAATATTTTTCTTTCATTTTTAGTGTATAATTTTGCTTGTTATATTGAGTAATAAATGAGATATTTAATTAGTTCTCTCTGCATGTGGATTTTTTAGCGGAAGGCATTTTGAAAGAAGTTACCAAATCTCGTACCTAGTTCCACATAGCTCCCTTGTACCTAGGTCCAGTGTGTTTGGACCTTTTAACACTTTCGCGACCGCATATTTTTGTCTTTTTGACAGTAAGGTCCGCCTATGGACGTTTTCCTCATAAGTTACAAATTTTCAAAACAAATTTTTCCGTATTCACCTTTATATTACAAATGGATATGCATTATAATCATACTATCTCTAATCAAAGTATTTGCATCCATAGTATACTGGTTATACAAACAGGGCTCGATTAAGCTTTGAAGCTAGGGGAAGCTCAGTATCATTTCGGGGCCCTCTTTCATTTCAGAAAATCCTGTTACATATTGTAATATAAAAATGCTATAGACCAAAAAATTAGTGTGTGTTTATATTTTTTTTTTCATTCATATGTCTGGGTGGTTACTACACTCAACATTAAAATCGTATAACTTATTAATTAAGAACATTCATGTTTTTGAGGTTAAATAATAGATTTTTCTCGAAATAGTGAGTATTTTATCTTGCTTTAGGCGAATTTTCTCAGAAAAATTCAATCTCAGTATGAAAAAATAAAACAGAAAATTCAAGACCCTATTTTTAGTCATTTTGGGGGCCTCTCTTAAATTTTAGAGGGGAAGCTTGTGCTTCCCGAGCCTTTTTGGTAATCAGCCCTGTGTACAAATATGAATATTGTGTATATTTTTTATAAATATGGATGCTGGTAAACCCTGGTAAACCAATCACTAAATATGACGTCGCTAATAATGTTGGCAAGTCCTATCCGTCGGACTTTACTCCTGTAAACATTGTATCGGGCTTTCGTGTATCTGGCATAATGCCAATGAATCGAAACACATTCACAGACGATGAATATTTAAGTTCACGTGTGACTGAAAGACAAGATCCCTCCATAAATTAAAAAAAAAAAAAAAAAAGATTTTCCAGGAAGAAGGTGAAAAAATAATGATAGAACTGGATGTCTCTGTTTCGTGTCCTAATGAAATTTCGAAACCTTCAACATCTAACATCTTTTCGTGTGTCATGATTTAATAGGTACGAACCTAGCAAAACCGTTACCTACAGTAAAACCTCCCACATCAAAGAAAAGATGCGACCGAAAACCAGAGAGATCTAGAAATCCATGAGACACTCCAGAACAAAAATAAATTGAAGAAAAAAAACATTCTGTTAGAATATCCCCAAAGAAAAAAAAAAAAAAAAAAAAAGAAAGAAAAAGAAAAAAAAAGTGAAAAATTTCGTGTTTCAAATTAAGGCAACAACGTAATTATTATATGATAAATAAATATATTACTTGATATTGTTTCTTTTATAAAATACATGTTTATATGCTTATTTTCTATTCATTACAAAGTGAAATCTAAATTTGAGAGAATGGCCCTAGGTACAATGAGGTCTGGCCCCAGGTACAATGAAGGTGTTGTAGCTAGGGCCACGTGTGAAGTTTTTTTTTAAACCTTCTATTTCTCGGAATTTATTATTCAATTGGAAGTAATTAGTCCTAAAGATATGTACATATTAGTTTGATAATTTTAAATAGATCAAAGGCTCTGTTTTTGGCATTGAAAAAAAGCGGCCCTAGGTACACGAGTCTCCCCTATATATTTTTATGGCTCCTCATCCCTGTCAAAATATATATTTTCCTATTTAGAGAAAATTTCAATAATCATTATTTAGAAAGATATTTTTCCTTTCTTTCTTTTCCTTTTATTTATTTATTCATTTATGTTTTATAAACACCCTGGGTTAAAACAATAATTTATCAGGGAACATATGCGCAGAATGGGAATGAAATGCACACACACACACAAAAAAATAAAATAAAATAAAATAAATAAATAAACACAAAACATAAATTATCGTTAACTGTTAACTGTTAACGCAAATTACAATCTGTATAATTTTTATTTGAGGGTGAGATTCCTCCTTCCTTAAGAATACGTCTGATTAATATCAGATTCATAAACAAAGAAAAGGAAAGAAAAAAAGGTAAAATTTTATGCTTATTTAGAAAAAACTTTTATCTAACTATGTGCTTGTAATAGCCATTTTAAATAACATCTTTTACTCTACTAATGTATACTAATAATTTTGTTGGTTTTCATGGATGAAAGCCATGATAGAAAAAAAAAGACAATTCAAATGATTATGTTATATATTTTTTACGAGTTTAAAATGGGACGTAAAGCAGTAAAAACTGCTCACAATATCAACCAAGCATTTGACTAGGTGGCCATCAGCGAACGTGCAGCTCAACAGTATTTCAAAAAATTTCGTAAAGGAGACGACGAGAACATTGTAGATGAGGAGGTTCGTGGACATCGTTCTGCGATTGATGACAACTAATTAAGGGTTATTATTGAAATGGATATCAGTGATGTAACACCGGTGCAGAATTCATACCACTATCAATTAAACAAATTTTCTACTTCTTAAATCAACGATATTATAGACAGAGAAATTTCTTTAAAAAATACCGGTATGAGTACTGCGTTCCGTATTCTATCCCGGGATATATGTAAAATAATTCGAGGAATTGCAATAGAACAAAATGTGAACTATTGCAGAGTCAGCACCAAATTGAGGAAAACAAAAACTTGATAAGTGGGTGCTTTATGAGCTGAACGAACATTAGTAACTTCGCCGATACGAAGATTGCTCCGTGCTTCTTCTTTGCAACAAAAATTATCCGTTTCTTGACCGTATTGTGACATATGACGAGAAAGGTATTTTATGCGACAAATGACAGCTATCTGCGCAGTAGCTAGAGAAAGATTAAACACCAAAACATTTCCCCAAACCGAAGCTGCATCAAAAGAAGGTTATAGGTACTGTTTGGTGGTCGGCACTTGTAATCCTTATTACAATTTCTTAAAGCCTAGCAAAGCCCTCACATCAGAAAAATATTGCCAAGAAACCGAGAAAATGCAGCAGGAACTTCAATATTTTTACCAAATATTAATCAATGGAAAATGATGAATTCTTCTCAGTGACAACACCATACCACATGTTTTACAAAAACTTAAAAGCATTAGGACTCTCTACGACACTCTACCTCACCCAGTTTACTCTCCAGACCTCTCTCCACTCGATTACCATTTTTTCAACCACCTCGACAACTTCATGCAAAATTAGGTCTTCAACAACAAAGGAGAAGCTCAAAACGCCTTAAAGGAGTTCATCGGTTTTAGAACTCCAGGATTCTATGCTACCGAAACCAAAATAGTTTAATTTCTCGTTCGCCAAAATGCATAGCTTGTCATGGATCTTATTTTTATTGATAAATTTAATTCTAAGCTGAGATATACTGATTTAAAGTTGCTATTTTGAAAAAAGTAATTATTTTAACATCGACCTAATATAACAATTGTTTAAGTTCATACTTTTATCTAGATATCTCATTTCTAATTAAAACGTTTTTTTTTTTTTTTTTTTTTGTCAACATTTGCCCATTTGTTTAAAATTTTGACTCAGTAAAAAAAGTAAACTGTATTTATTTTCAGGTTGTGTGTGTGTATATACGTTAGAATGCAAATAATGCTTTTTTTTTCATTCCAATTTGCTATAATTCATTTAGCTTTTACTTTATTTCTTTTTTGGTTTGATTTGGGTGGTATTCGTTTTTGATCAGAATAATTCCTTGAATACTGAAATCAAATCATCTTTAAATTTCAAATGTTTGCACTGATAATATATTATTACTGAACGTTCTGTTTCTCTATATGTATATATATGTATATTTGTGTGTGTGTGTAATCATAAATACGTTAAATTTAAACAGCAGAATTTTAAACTCCAACATAAGTGTATTGCATAAACCTTCTAAATTTATTAAATCATTTACACCACTATTCTTTCATGAAAAGGATTATTTATTATTTTGGCGATCATGTAGCAGCTTTCGAAGTTTATAATAAAACCAATAAAAAATGAGGATGAACGCCTGAAGCTGCCTTCAAACTCTGGTTTCAGTACAGCGTCAACGGCGACCTGTTTTCATATTCCATTGATGTGGTATTTGAGTCGACGCTCGTTGGAGTCGTCGCTCACAAACTTCTTAGTGCGATAATTCCATAGGTACTTGGGTCTCTTTTGTAAAAGAGCAATAAAAAATAATGTCTTTCATTATAAACGTGTGCAAAATTTTTAGGTCACTTTCAGACAATGGATAATTTATGACTTTGACGCTCTACTTCTGTTGCCAGAGCTTGAAGGCATATTTAATGCTGTTCTTTCATTTGCTGTAGATGTTCTTTAACAATTGTGGTTTACTATACACCCGTAGGCAGTTATCAGACGAAGTTGCACATGAAAAGCAATAGCACATAGTATCTCATAAACAGATTTTTCATGGGGGAAACCGGTGAAATACTACCGTTTGATATTTTTGCCTCACGCATATTCTTCAATCACGCACTTGCGACTGTTAGGATCACATACGGTAGATTTTAGAATTAAATCATCCAATCAGAGGATCGCAATTAAAGGGTATCCTTCATTCTCATTCTTTTCAAACCTCTGAGAGGGGAATTATTGCCAAATATTGCTCACGTTGTTTACATTTGTGGATTTCGTTTACACTTAAAAATAACCCTTAACTGAACTCAAGAAAATCGTTCGGTAGCTTTGAGATGCAATATATTATACTTCAGAATATATGTTCTATCATCTGATAGCAGCTTTATACTTTGTATAAGGAAGCATAGTAAAATCGATTTGCGAAATAGATTTTATAACTCGTATAGCTCAAAAACAAATGGTCGTAGAATTTATATTCGTGTCTGTCATAACGTATATTTGTCTACCTGCAACTTTGGTCTTTGTCCAATTTCCCATTTTAGAGATATCTACGACGTTACACGATTTTCCGTGACGTCTGTATGTACGTATGCGTGTGTGCGAGAGAGAGAGAGTGCAAATTTATCTCGTATAACTCAAAAACGATTGAACGTAGAACATTGCAAATGGTTATATAAATTTGTTATAACATCTAGTCGCACATAAATATCGCAAATGTGTTTGATATTTATTGTTTCGTTACTACACTTGTGAAACTCAAAAATCATGCAACACTAGATACATATCTCTTTTGGTATTTGGTTGGCTATTTTACCCAAAATTAAGAAAAAGTAATAATAATAAGATTTATTTATTTATTTATTTATTTTTACAAATAAACAAGTCACTTTAACATTCATACAAATGTCTTTGACGTAACCAATAAATAAGGTAAATCATACAAAAAAAAAAAAAAAAAAAAGAAAAGAAAATTATTCCTATTAAAGCTTTAGTTGATTTACACAATTTTTGCTGGCATTAAAATTATCATTACCGACTTTTTCAATTTCCATGTTTAAAAACGGGTGTTTAGAAATTTCTCATAAATATTTTCTTTTAAAACATTCTATTTCAAATTGAAAACATTTTAAATAAAAAACAACTAAAAATTTGTAATAGGTCATTAGCAATCTGGAAAATAATGACAAGTACTTAATTAGAACAGAAATCATTTTGCCAAAATTTTCATTCAATTTTCCGAAAAATTTCCATTGCATTTTACTATATTATAATTTCCACAATAATTTACGTTGATATTTCTAGAAATGCATTACTTACACTACTCGCATACATGCATATTTATTTCATATATCACATTTTAGCGTTCATGCAAGTGGATTCATGTTAATCAGCCCTCCTAATTAATTATAGGTGCAAATATAAGCAAAAAACTAGAGATTGCCAGAATCCCATTAAACACACTTAACCAGTACCGAATTATGACATCTAGCGTAATATATCATCCAACAAAGTACTTATATTATTCCAAACGTATATCGTTTTGACATATTTTCGGGAAAACTGTATGCTTAATGCACAGAAAACTGGCTCATTAATTCGAATCTATCAGGCACAGAAAGTGTATGTTTTAAACAACAGCATGCAATCGTCAGAGATTTATGCCATACTAATTTTCGAGATCAGAATATCCATCATTTTAACTGAAATGGAAAAGCCGTGTTATTATTTTATTTAGCAGGCTGTACTTCCGCAGATTAGGTAAGTCTTTTATTATCTAGTTAATCATAAATTGTGAGAAAGAGTTAAGTGTTTGTAAAGTGAGTAAAGAAAATCTTTATGCTTTATTCTGCAACATGTTTTATTATCTAAAATTATTCATGAAAAAATTATATTTTGTAAATATTTAAAATAAATATATTTTCAGAGAGTTATTTCGCTATGGATACTTAACTATATATATGTTTGTGCCTTAGATAAATCTCTTCAGATAAGTACTTCTTATCAAACTTGTAAATATAATGCTAACAGAAACATACCTTCTTAATAAAACATACAAATGAAATATTTATTTTCATTCGTTTACTTATGGGCTGTTTTCAAAATGAGGGAACATTAAACGTTAACATCAAATAAATGCATTAAATATGCTTTATTTAAAGAAAACAACTAATTATTTAGAAAAAAAAATGCACCAATTGTTTTTATACATTTTAGGATATCAGATCATCAGATATCTGGTCATTGTTATTTAATATGTTTCCTTAAATAAGAATTATTGCCATTTCATATGCTTCGATTGTTACAGTATTCGGAATTTCTTATTTCAGAAAAATGTATTGATTGAAAAGAAATTTTACAAAAATACATAAATTTTAGAATAAAAACATTTAAGAAATTATTTTAAATAAAGATAAGAGTGTTTCGATTCATTAGACATTAGACCTAATACTGTTTGTGTTAAAATATCATTGTCTCGATCGTTACTGTTGGACATAACAAAGTGCAAAATATTTTCATTTGTAATGCTGTTATTACACGGTATTCCTTCAAGCGACAAAAATTGCCGCAACAAAGGGTCATCGCGCCTCCCTCCTTCACGACTTTTCGGGCGATAAAATTGTTGCGACAGAAAAAAGTTGCTTGTTTTGAGCAACACATTGGAAAACCATAGCGTAGGTATCGCCGGTATATTCAAGCAACTTTTGACGCTCGTGTAATAGGAACATAAAAGTCCAGTTTATTTTCGAAATATCATCAAACCAGTATTGTTTGTGATAAAGCAATTATGTCACAATCATCACTTCCCTATGCCTACCCATTATTTTCCGTTAGAATCACCCGAAAATAAATTATAACTATTTTTTGGTGCTACATCTTGAATCAGTTAACGTTTTGGATGTCCAAAATTCACACTTTTAATCCAAAATAATAAAATCTTAAGATATTTACACAAATATTTTGCAACAAATTGTATCAATTCTTGTCTTTGAACAGAATTAGGATTCCAGTGGGAAAAAAATGAAGTCAGTGAGAATACATTTATATTTATTATTAAAGCTTAAAGTTATGGTATGTGTTCTGTGCTCACTTTTGATAATTGCCCTTATACATTTATTATAATAACAGTAAAAAGAAAAAAGAAAGAGAAATTATTGCTTGTTAATACATATTTTCAATTATTTAATTTAATAGCGTATATATTCACAGAAAATAATTAATTTTACGTAATATACGGTAGATATCTTTGTAATAAAATACGCAATAGAATTTTTTTTTAAACACTGTTTGCTATTTCCACTTTCTTCTACATTCAAAAGAAGAAAGTATTGGATTCGTAAAATTTTCGACCTCGGGTTTTTGATGGATTTACATGGTTTGAGAGCTGTAGAACACGATTTGACCAATTTTAGAAAATGTCTGCCTCTCTGTCTCTCTCTCTCGCTCTCGGTGTGTGTGTGTGAATTCAAAATTTTGTGGCGACTTTATCTCAGGTACCACTGCACAGAAATTTTTACAAATTGATATGGTTACGCATTGACATAATTTAGTGCCTATCAACTTTTGGTAAAAATTGTCCAACAGCTTTGCCACTCCGCTTTTTCTAAAATTTTAACATGGTGGTATAGGAAAAAAATTTGTATAAATGTCAATAATGAGAATTATTTTTTAATAATCATTTTGAAATTTCAAAGAATTATTTGTAATTGAGATAGTAAACCGGGAAAAAAAATTTGTGTATGTAGGAGTCTCGCCTCCTCACCTGGGGTGGGGGGTCCCCCCTCGAGGACAGTAAGTTTTCATGACGGGTTTCCTTCAAAGGAGCTCGCCAATACCTTTAAAACGAATAGTTCAACCGTTGATCTGCGATAATTTAAAATAAAGTTATTGATTTCTTTCATTTTTAACTTTTTTTTTTTTTTTTTTTTTTTTTTTTATGTAATATTGAGAATATAATTGACTTTTTTTGGATATTTAGTGTTATACTACTTCTCTAATATGGAAATCGTCTGCATTATCATGGAAGATAATTTTTTTATATAATAATTTTAATAAATAATTTTACTGTTTGATTTTGTATAGGATAATACAGAAGAAAGTCATGTGGTGGCCGCAACATACTAGTCAGAAAATGTCTGTGTGTGTGACAAAATTTTGTACAACTGTATCTCAGGAACTACTGCAGAGATTTTCATAAAATTTGATATGTCGTTGCACCTTAACATAAATTAGTGTCTGTCAACTTTTGGTGAAAATCGTTGAAAAGGTGGAGTTGCCACCCAGTTATTTCTAAATTTTTAACATGGCGGTATAAGACAAAATTTCGTATAAATATGCATGAAGAAAATTATTTTTTATAAGCATTATGATATTAAGAAAATATATTTATAATTGTGATAGTCAACTGGGAAATTTTTTTTGCATATGCAGGAGCGCCGCTTGCCCCCTGGGGGGATCAGATTTTCGTCATGGTATGTTTCAAATGAGCTCTTCAATTTTTTAAAACGAATAATGGAACCATTGTTCTATGATAACTTAGAATAAAGTAATCAAATTTTTTCATTAAAAAATAAATAAATAAATAAAAATTTGTACGATTCGAATACAAATATAAATAAATAATTCTCACTACTTGCATTTATACGAAATTTTGTCTTATAATGCCATATTAAAGTTCGGAAAAAAAAATATCGATACTGTCCGTTTCGATACTTATTACTGTTAGTTAGGACTGAGGACTATTAGTCTCAATCTACGGATATTTACGATACCAGTTTTACGACAGGTGCACATTTATTGAAAAGGAAAATTTATCGAAAATATAATTGAATAATTTGAAGGAGAAAAAAAATAGTCCTCCGTACTGAACTAAATTCTAGTTTTGCTAGAATTTCATCAAAATCTTTTTTTTTTTTTTTTAGAAAAAGAAAATTAATAATAATCAGTTTTGAAACGGACAGTATCGAAAAAGTTTTTTAAAAATAATTTTTAATTAGGAAATAAAAAACTCGCGGGCAAAATGAAAAAAAAAAAAAAAAAAAAAAGATTTATAAATACACAATATTTAAGCTCGTGGACTCAGTTCAATGATATAATAAGAAAAAATTACGACATTAGTCAAATGAGATCAACTTTTTACAATTTATTTATTATTTTTTTAAAATTAACATAATAAATGAGGTGATTCACATTTCCCACCATCGCTGCCGCTACTGACAAGTACAGAAGAGTTACAGTTTCTCATTTATTTATTTTTAATATTTATTTGAATTTATACTGAAACAAAAGTTAAATTCAATTAATAATGCAGTAGAAAATAATTGCTAAATTAAAACTTACAAATGGCAAATTATTTGTTTTAAACAATTTTTTTACAGATTTATATATATATATATATATATAATCTGAAATAGACTTAACGGGCATTGAACCCGGGTACTGTTGGTCCGAAACGAAATCCTGTAAGTCCAAGCCATGCCTTGCTTACGTTATTTACTGCAGAGTCCTTAAATTAGTATTTTTACAATTATTTTATTATGAACGATTAATTCACATGATTTAATTTAGAATTTGTAGCTCTGAGGAAGTCAAAATTGATTATTTTCAGAAAGTTATTCTTTAGTCTTTAATTTTAGGGTTTTTTTTTTTTTTTTTTTTTACTTTCTTCTATATGTAATATAGAGAAAGTATTGGATTCGCGAAGATTTTCGACCTCCGTTTTTTGACGGATCTACACGTTTTGGGATGTCCTGAACACGAATTGATAGTTTTTAAAAAATGTCTGTCTGTGTATGTGTGTGTGTGTGTGTGTGTTTGTCTGTGGTTTCGTGTTTTCACCGTATCTCACGAACCAATGGATGAAATTCAACCAAACTTGGTACATAGTTGGACCCTGGCGGGCCATTGTGCTGATTAGATTTGGGGATCAATAGCCCAGCAGGTGGCGCTGTGATTGCATTTTACGTAAATTTTTAACATGGCAGTATAGCACAAATTTTCGTATTTTTCACCGTATCTCACGAACCAATGAATGAAATTGAACCAAACTTGGTATATAGTTGGACTCTGACATGGAATGGTGCTGATTAGATTTGAGGATGAATCGCCCAGCAGATGGCGCTGTGACCGCATTTTATGTAAACTTTTAACATGGCAGTATATGACAAAACTTCGTATAAATGTACATAATGAGCGTTATATTTAACTTGTGATTGTAAAATTAATATGAATTATTGATAATAGTAGTAGTTAACTAGGGAAAAAAAATTGTGCATGTGGGGGCACCGGTTCCCCCCTGGGGGGGAAGTACCCCCCGGGGGCAGTGGCGGATCCAGAACTTGACTTTTGGGAGGGGCTAAGATTTTTCAAAGTGTTATTCTAGACCAATAAAAAATTTACAATTGCAAAATTCAGTTATGAATGACAGTGTTTTGGGGGGGCTTCAGCCCCCTAGCTCCCCCCTTAAATCCGCCACTGCCGGGGGGGAATTTTCAAGATGGGTATCTTTCGAAAGATCTCGTCAATAGCTTTAAAACGAATGGTTGAACTATGAATCTGTGATAATTTAAAACAAAGTTATCGATTTTTTTACTTTTAACAAATATATATATATATATATATATATATATATATATATATATATATATATATATATATATATATATATATTAACGAAATTTAACCAAACTTGGTATTTAGTTGGTCCCCGACATAAACTGGTGCTCATTACATTTGGGGATCAATAGCTCAACAGGTGGTGCTGTGATCTTTTTTTTCTAAATTTTTAACATGGCAGTATAGGACAAAATTTCGTATAAATGTACATAATGAGAGTTATTTTTAACTTGTGAGTGTAAAATTAATATGAGTTATTCATAATAGTAATAGTTAACTAGGAATAAAATTCTGTGCATGTGGGGGCATCGCTTCCCCCCCTGGGGGGAAGTACCCCCCGGGGGGGGGTAATTTTTCAAGATGGGTATCTTTCGAAAGATCTCGTCAATACCTTTAAAACGAATGGTTGAACTATAAATCTGTGATAATTTAAAACAAAGTTATCGATTTTTTTTTTTACTTTTAACAAAAAAAAAAAAAAAAAAGAAAAGAAAAAAAATCGTATTTTTTTTTTTAAAGTATTGTTACTGATTGAATATGTATTACTTTTAACAAAAAAAGAACTTGGGAAAAAATCGTAATTTTTCTTTTTTTTTTTTTTAAATATTGTTACTGATTGAATATGTATATAGGAAAATAATGAAGAAAGTCTTGTGGTGGCCACAACATACTAGTTTTTTTTAATAAATCATTAATTTCTGAAAACATTTCATTTAGAAAAGAAAGAAACGGAAAAACGATTTTGATGAAATTCTGGCAAAAGCAGAATTTAGTTTAGTACGGAGGACTATTAGTTATTATAATTATTATTATTTTCCAAATTATAACATCACTTTCAAATTATTCAATTATATTTTCGATACATTTTAGATTTCAATAAATGTCCAACTATTGTAAAACTGGTATCGTAGAAATCCGTAGATTGCGATTAATAGTCCTCCGTAAAAAAAGAAAAAATAAATAAATAAATAAAAATAAAAATAAAAAATAAAAATAAATAAATAAATCGCATTTTTTAAATATTCATACAGTAAAAACAATTTGATTTTCTTTGGATATTTAGTGTTATACTACTTCTCCAGAATGGAGATCGTCTGCATTCACCATAGAAGGTAATTTTAATAGATAATCCTTTTTAAATTTATTTTTGCTCAATGAATATCTATAAGTAAATACAGAAGAAAGTCATGTGGTGGCCACATCATACTAGCTTTATATTGTAAGGATTAGTCACAGTAATTAAATAGTAAATATTATAAAAGTTTATTTTTTCGATTTTCTTGTATGATGAAAATTCCATGAATAGAAATCGAATGTTCAGGAAAACATTAGAGATATAGATATTTCATGCATAGAAACCATCTTCACTACGCATATTTTTTTATAGTTAATTATATAAGAAAATATACATTTTTAAAAGCCATATATTTTTTCTTTATTAATTTATGTATAGAAAATACATAATCTGAAATTATTCTACTATTATATATTAAGGGGGCTTAGCACGACTGAAGTTTTCATATCAAAGCTTATATATCCATTTAATACTTATAAATTAAACTATTATAGGTATGATCAATGAAATATATATTCAGGCAACAATTCTGATGGTTTATGATATACCTCTTACAAAATTTAAATCTTTAAATTCCGTTTTCTCATTTTGCATTTTTTCGTGGTCTTCAAGATGCTAAATCTTCTACAGAAACTTCAGAAAAGACTTAATTTTTTGTTTGTTTAATAGAACATATTATGGATTTTGCATTAGCTTTAAAAGAAAAATATTAAAAATAAAACATAGCAAAAAACATGGGTTTTTTTTTCTTTCTTTCTTTTTCTTTCTTTCTTTCTTCTTCTTCTTCTTTTTTTTTTTTTTTTTTTTTGTCATAGTGATGTATTTTTCAAAATTTTTCCCAAAAATTAATTAATAAATTTCAAACTTCACCCCTAATTCCTTTAAATAAGTTCTAGTAACCATCCAAAAGAAATAGATATTAATTCTTTTCTTAAATATCTATAGATGTTTTAGCATTTTGGACATAATGAATTCATGAAAATTGCAAACCAAGAAAACTCAATTTCAAGACTTCAAATTTAAAAAAAAAAAAAAAAAAAAAAAAATGTATCAAAAACCATAAGAATTGTTTCAAGAATGTATATTTTTTGAACAAACATAATATAGTTAAATTTATAAATGGAAATAGTATAAACGTCTATGTTAAACATTCAGTGGTGCCAAGTCACCTTTAGATAATTACAAATATTAGCATTTTAAAACTTCTTGGAAGTATATATATGTAAAATTTACGATTCATGTACTTTGAATTTTTTTCAAACTTTTAAGTTTTTGACTAATTCTATCTCTATTGTAATGATCTGTACTTCAAGTGATTCTTCTTTCAGTGCTATTTTTCTCGAATGTCGCTGGGTCGGTTTTAACATAACTCTCTATAGGAAATGGGGCGTATCCAATTTCATATGCGCTAATAAAATATCTTTATATTTTATCTCAGGGCATGGTAGTTTTCATACTTTCCTCTTTAAAATCAATGAACTATCAAAGGCACTTTGTAAATGTAAAAAATAAGGTAGCCCTTTTTATTATATATTCGAAAAATATTCATTAATTAAAAACAATTTTAAATTTAATAGTAATAAAACAATAAGACAAAACTTAAAAGCAATATTATTAAATCCAGATATTTATAATAAGCTAAAACATGTTTGTAATTCCTTAAACGAACATTACTCACTTAATAAATATAAATTTTAACACTAAATCCATTGACTTACTTTTCTCTGTTAATGATATGTAATCTGGTTAAATGTAATAATAATAATTATTATTATTAGGACTGAGGACTATTAGTCTAAATCTGAAATTTTTGCGGTGTCATTATTTGTCGAAAATATAATTAAGTAATTTGCAAGCGATGTTATAAATATTTAAAAAAAAAAAAAAAAAAAAAAAAAAAAAACTAATAGTCATCCGTACTAAACTAAATTCTGCTTTTGCCAGAATTTCATCAAAATCATTTTTTTTTTTTTTGAAAGAAAAAGAAAAGAAAAGAAAATTAATAATGATCAGTAATCGAAGCAATCACCATCGAAAAAGTTTTTTTTTTTTTTTTATATATAATTTTGAAAAAGAAAAAAAAGTGCGCGGGCAAAATGAAATAAAAATAAGCAAAAAAAAAAAAGTGAATTTAATGATTTAATTTTTATATAAAACATGATCGCGTGCTATGTTAAAAAGTAAATGTAAAATTTAAAGTTTATGTGGTGCGTGTGGCATGTATAAAAATTGTTTTAAGAAATAGAATAGAATAAAAAAAGCAATGATGTTGGTTGCATTTTGTTATATAGTTTGATTTTTTTTTTTGTATTATATATATATATATATATATATATATATATATTAATAATTCAGTGATTAAAATAACTTTGCTTGTACTTTTACTATATTTTTATTTATTTATTATTATTATTATTATTTTTTCATTTTAAGCTTTCCTAAAAAAAAAAAAAAAAATATGTACAATTTTCTACATCTCTCCTATTAATAAATTTAACTACGGTCTTCTGCCCTAGCAGGACCGTAGGCAATTTTCTTTCTCCTGTGGGAACAAAAATCCTTACAACCACGCGGTTTGGGACCCACAGTGAGAGACCAATGTATCTAAAGTTTACAAGAATACAATATACAAGAATTTTAGTAATATATATACCATTTATGGATGTTTTATAGTCGCAATCTCTTTTTTAAATTTTTCTGTTTTATCTTTTTCAATGTTACTTGTTTTATCTATTCAATGTTTGAAAAGGTTTTCAATATATATATATATATATATATATATAGTATTCCTTAACTGCAATATTGTTAGTTTCTGAGTCAGAAACATTATATATTGCTTTTATAGACAGTTTTAAAAAATTCAATTCTCATAATGTGATTTAAATTAATACTATAACAATAACAACAATAATGATCAATAATGATTTTATGTGGTGTTTTTCAACTTTATTACATCAATTTTAGATGATATATAATTGATTAATTAATGCTTTCTACAATAAATTTATGTATACTGTTATAATTTTGTAAAAAAAAAAAAAAAAAAAAAAAAAAAAAAAAAAGCCGACTCGCTGTACAATCTTAATATTTAAAATGAAAAATAAATAAATAAATAAATAAAAACAAGATTTTTAGTTGATATATAATTAAATTATGAATGCTTTCTACAGTATATTTATGTATACTAATATAATTTTGTTTAAAAGGAAATCGATTCCTTGTACAATCTTAATATTTAAAATAAAAATTAATTAAGTAATAAATAAAAAAGCATCGAGAAATTACTTACTTCAAACATTTCTATAGAATAATTATGACATGTTTTTATGTCTCCACATTTGTATATAGTTTTTGAAATTCTAACATAAATATTAATTCACTAACTATTACTTGAGTAGTGTAAATTTCGACGTAAAACCTTCATTAATATATACTTCATATGTGTATCCGACAAAGAGTTACTATGAAATAGATTTAAAGCGACGACTACACGATTGTATAACAAAGATGCCAATAACGGTATGTTTCAACCCATTTGAAATACACACAAAGACCGTCACATTATGGGAATGGTGTGTTAAAAAGTAATTATTACACACTATACACGCAGGAGACATGAAAGGGTGTAATATAAGATAGACAAATGTAAAGCAATGATAACGTTAAGCTGTAAAAATTATATTACTGATTAAAAAAAAAAAAAAAAATGTATTATGAATGTTGTTTAATCCATTAAAGGGTGGTTATACATGTTTTATCACACTTATTTTAATTTTCAACTGACATATTTCGTACCAGAATTTTCAAATAATTTTTTTCTTCTTTAACCTGACGGGGAAGAAACATCCTTTCTTAAAATTTAATTTAATTTTTAAATTCTGGTGAGTTTCCATATTAAAGAAACGTAATTAACTTATTTTCAAGAGGTAAAGTGCAGTTGTTATAACTGAAAATGGAATAATTAATACGTAAAATGTATTTAAATATTTTGTATAAAGGTGTAATAGCGAAAATATGCTAATATTAAATGACAATTACGGAGACGATAAACGTATGAGTAATCCATCTAAAATTAATTTGAGGAAATGCACATCTCATGATAGTTGTTGTAATTTATAAACTAAATTTAAATTGCTGACCAGGAATAAAATCTGAAAAAGGTTAGGGCAAAAGAATTACTTGAAAACAAAAAATTATCTGAGCACGTAATGTCATCAATCTTTTGTAGTTTTATTCGAAATGAATAATAATAATTAAAAAAAAAAAAAAAAAAAAAAATTGATATTTTTAGTATCGATTGGTAGCAAATATATTAAAATAGTATGAAAAGAGGCGAATAAAGGTAAATAGGCAATTTGCGCCCAGCTTTAAAACTACCTATTGTTATGATGTTATTTATCGTATGGTGATACAATATACGTTAAAATATGTTGTTAAACAAGTAGACGTGTTAAAAAAATAAGAATCATTGTCACACGATATATTTATCTCAGATACTGATTATATTATAAATTTAATAAAGCAAAGATAATTTTAGGCCATTCAATACTGTATGGCATTATCTCATGACTTCAATAGTATGGTTATAACTATCGTAATGCATATAAATACATACTAAACTAATTTTTACTTACATATATAATTACAGCAGAGAATTTATTTATTTATTTAATTTATAAATTTAATATTTTATGTTTTAATTTTATAAAGGTACATATCATTTAGTTAAAGATACAGTCCCTCTCATTTAATTTATCAGGACGATTAAGCACATCGTACGTGAGTTAATGCATTTAAAAATAAAATAAAATACAATAAAATAAAAAACTCTCAAAATAATATTAAGATTTTTTTAATATAAATACTTTTCAAATGTAAGCTTTTTTAGTATTCAAACAGAAACATGTGGATACTTGGCCCTTTTCCCCCCTGTTTTCTACATTCTAAAGTACGACGGCTTCTGCCTGCCCATCCCCGCTACCGCCGAGTCTTATATTAGGGGAGAAGTTACTAACCCTCGACGATAGCTTTTGGGCTTTGAGCCCATTCATTTCCGATCTTCAACTACTTTTTCTAGTTAATTTTGACCTTATATTCTTTCAACACACTTCTGATTGCGAATTTTTTCGTTTTCCCCTCATGCTATTTCCTATATATTTTTGGCCTTTTTCTCCTGTTTTCTACATACTAATAAAGGATCACGTAATAAGTAATCATACAGGATAAATAATCACATAGTCGACAAAAACATATATATATATATACACACACACACACTCACATATATATATTAAGGTGTTTGACTTCAAAATGTGCAAGAAATGTGAAATCCCACAGTTACAAAGTTTATAAAACATAAAAATTATAAATGTACACTGTATAAAAAGCTACAGTAAAATTACGGGCAAAGCCCGGCTTCAGAGATTCCAGACAAAGCCCGTAAAAAAACATTTAGACGATGAATGGTGTATCGCCAGTAATTTTACGTTCTGATGAAACATACAACCAACCAGTAAAAAAAGTAGTATTGACCATAAAGTTAAAAGTTAAAGTTTGAGTTTTTCGAATGCTTTAAAAATATTTCCTGCAATTATTACACATGCGTGCAGGGAGAAATCCACAGCACTAAGCAACTTCCCTATTTTTTTACACATAAAATTTACTTTATTTACTTTTTCATGAGAAGCAAACGGTCTTGGGTAGCCCGGAATTCGAACTCACAATCTCCTGTTCCAGAGGCCAGCACTTTGCCAATCGTGCCGTTGGGGGTCACAGTGATTTTTCTTTATAAAAGCAGATAAGGTCAACATCAGTACTGATTGGTTGATAAATCATGTCATTACGCACCAAAAGACTTATGGGAAATTTTTGATTCCGATTTACAGCACAATGTGAAGTAAACAATCTTCAATTACTTTTACAGAACCTAGCTGTATAATACAGAACTAGATGTATAATACAGAACTAGCTGTATAATACAGCAACCTAAGCTGTATTTATGTTAAAAAAGTGCTTTATTTTTAGAGAAATTTTTTACAGTGATTGAATATTGTTAACGTTCAAATTATGCATAAAAATTATTTTCTTTTAAGAATATTTTAAAATCTAAATTTGCAAAGAAGTCAGTCAATTCTCATATTGGAAAAACAAAAGCCTTTACTTTTTTTTTTACTTCCTTATACAAAGTATGAGGCAGTATAGTAATCCCGATTTGCGAAATGGATTTTGTATTTCACATTGCTCGAAAACGAATGATCGCTGAATGTTGCCAATTTATACGTGTGAGACTGTCATGATGTCTAGTTGTACACCTGCAAGTGTCGTCTTAACACGAGCTCTCATTTTAGAGATATCAGCGACTTTACACGATTTTTCGGGACGTCTGTATGTGTGTGAGTGTGTATCTCGCATAACTCATAACCGGTTGGACATAGAACGTTGCGAATTTGTATATAAGTTTGCGATAACATCTAGTTGTGCACCTCCCTTTTTGGTCTTTCTGCGACTTTTCGTTTTGGAGATATTTACGAAAACTATATTTCTGGTGAGAAAAAAAATGCAAAGGTTCTGGCCATTACATATGACTTATGATAACAGAGATTTCAAAACAAGTTAAGGATAGAGCTCGTAACGATATTGTGATGAAAGTTGCCGACATTTTTACATATAGTTAAGTTATTCTTGAAGACATAAGCAGGTTCAAGACGGTGAATGCATTTTATTTAATGAATACTCAGCCTGTAGATAGAGCACTTAATCGTATTATTTTGAAGGTTGTCTACATTTTTCCGTCTAGAAAGTAATTCTTAAAGACATAAGCAGGTTATAGTCGACGAATGGATTTTATTTAATGAATATTCAACCCGTAATAATATTGTTATAAAAGCTGTCGACATTTTTGCATTTAGAAAGTACATAAGCAGGTTCTAGTCGTTGAATGCATTATATTTAATTAATATTCAGCTCCTAGATAGAGCCCGTAATGATATTGTTATGCAAGTTGTCGACATGTAATTCTTAAAGTCATATGCAAGTTCTAGTCTATCAATGCACTTTATTTAATGTATATTCAGCCCGAAGATATCTTCCGTAATGAATCCGTCATGAAAATTTTCGACTTTCTGGCGTATAGAAAATAATTCTTAAAGACATAAGTAGGTTCTAGTCGATGTATGCACTTTATTTAATGAATATTAGGCCCGTTGGTAGAGCGCAATATGATAATGTCATGAACGTTATCTACATTTTTTCGAAAAGAAAATAATTTTTAAAGACTTAAGCAGGTTCCAGTCGATGAATGCATTTAATTTAATGAATATTCAGGATACAGTCGAATAAAACGGTGCTACAAAAATGAAAAAAAATAAATATTCTCAAAACAATTCAATAAAACAGTCATTCTTACTGCAGAAATGAAATAAACACTGCTAAATATTCTACAGAGCAGCAATTTTGCTAATTTAGGAACAACGGAAAGACTGAATGGAATTTGAAATCATCGAGAGTATAGTCACAGTGGTTTATAGACTTTTCGAAGTAGTTCTGCGCTAGAAACTAATGAATCATTAAAAAAAATTCTAGAAATCGATTTCTATTGAAGTTAGAGTTTTCAAACTTTGGTAATCCGAAACTGTCCCTTTTAGCCCTATTGAAATGGGGCGAAATTTGACGCTATGTCAAAGCCCCCCGACATGGAATTAAAAATTACCACATGTTTTCCTTTTTACTGTAATACAGTATAGAAAGTAGCACGTAAAGTTATAGGTAACTTCTAGTTTACAATCGTCAGTAACCACTCTCCTTTTTATATAGTTATGTTAGCCATTTGTAGAATTTACAAAGAATTTGGTTCTGTGCTATAAATCAATGAAAATTTCCCGAAAGTTCTAGAACTCTGTTTTTGTTGAAGTTAGAGCATCCAAACTTTGACAGCCCTAAACTATAAATTTTCACCTAATTCGGTCGTTAAATCACCAAATTCGATGCCAAACTGCTAAAATCGATGCCAAGACCAAATCTGTGTTAGCTACAAACTTGGCGCCTTGGAGAAATTAGCGATCAGATTTGAAAACTAATATTATTTCAGGGCAGCCGGGATTAGTAAACCTTTTCTCAATTTCAACGCAGTTAATTGTTTTGGTAAAATGTATCGTTTCTCGCTACTGATTTTCACCAAAGAGAACAATAGTAGGTGTTGATTCATGGGAAGCGGTAAAGGCGACAGCCGATCAGAAGTAGACAGTCATGTGACCAGAAAGAGAAACAAAACTCATTCTTTTTCTTTTTTTTATTATTGATGCTTTTTTTTCTCTCGGAACTATTCGAAAAAACTGAGTAACTTTTTCTTGAATTGACATTCTAATATTCAGTCTGAATTCGTACAGCCAAGTAATCCATTAATTGTTATATTATTAAAACAATAAGTATTATTCTGTTTATTCTTTATAATTCATTCAAGGCATAAAAAAAATGCCTTTTTACGTATTCTGAATGTTTAAACCTGTGCTAAAATTTGTGAAAGATTCTGTTTTTATTCATAAAATTCTGAAAGAAAATCTCTGATTAAAGTCAACTATAGTAAGCAATCGGATTTCATATTTATTGATTTGTATGGTCTAAAATGTTTCTTCAAGCGACCACAGGAAATGCAGGAGAGAGGTGAGTTAGCTTTTCTTAATATTATGCATGCTAAAACTTAGTTTCGTTTTAGTAAAATGTTTTTGATGCAGCTCAATTCTTTATGCATGAGTCTAGTTATAATTAATCAACATGCTTTTGGTCCGTCCTAGAGCCATGAGTCTATCGATGATTTATATAGATATATAAAAAAAAAAACTATATATATTTAATATGTATTTGATATTCTTATTCTTATTCTGATTCGTAATCATTTATTCTTAAAATGATTTATTTTTGTTCTTGAATGTTTGTTCTGTAATTCGAAGGCCTATAGTTATGTGTATTTAAACTTATATATTCTAAAATGCCGAAATTATCTAAGCAAGTTTTATTATTTGAAAATTTGTGTAAGGAAATCGATAGTTTTAGAGATAGAGTAAAGGGGTGTAGTAAAGATGAACAATCTAAGGTTAAATTATTAAAAACCAAAGTTCAATCGTATGATCATGAAATCGCGGAAATATTTAAAAATTTATCCGCTAAAGAGAATGAGGATTATATGGATATGTATTTGAGATATAAGGGAGTGGTTTTTGATTTACTGGTGGAGTTAGAGGACAAAACAGAAGTAAATGCGTGCGATCCAGATACTCACGCGGAAAATAAAGATGAGAAAAATGGTAAATCGTCTCTTATTAAATTACCTAAATTTGATCTTCCAAAATTTTTTGGTGAAACCGAAAATTGGATTTCTTTTAAAGAAATTTTTAATTCGACAATTCTACAAAATAATCAATTATCCAAAATTGAAAAATTGCAATATTTACATTCTTCAGTGCGCGGAAACGCAGCTAAATTAATTCGAGGATTCGCTCTAAAAGAGGAAAATTTAGATCAATGTTGGGAAATATTAAATGAAAGATAAGAAAATAAGAGACAATTAGCATTGAGTCAAATTAACAAAATATTTTCTATGAAAATTGTAAAAGCAAACAATGCTAAAACTTTACTTCAGTTATTAGATACTTGTAACGAAGCCGTCAGAAACTTAAAAACTTTGGGTTTAGATTCTAATGCGTTAAGCGACTTAATTATAATAAAATTCATGATGGGGAAATTGGATGAATCGTTAAAACAGAGATGGGAATTAATGTTGGATAGTGATAAATTGCCTGATCTTGATCTTTTTAGGAAATTCGTTGAGCGCGAAGCGCGCGGTGTTGAAGAGATAAAATGTAAACAAGAAGTAAAATTCACTAATTCGAAGAAATCAAACGTATTGAGTACAATTGTGAAAAAGGAAAATACGTGCATTCTTTGTAATGAGCGTCACGCGCTTTTTAAATGTCCGACATTTAATTCAAAACCGGTTAAAGAAAGATGGAAATTTGTTGAATTAAATAAGTTATGTCAAAATTGCTTACGCCAAAATCATAGGCTGGAGAATTGTAGGATAAACATTAATTGTAAAAATTGTGCAGAAAAACATCATACGCTATTGCATGTTTATGGTAGAAATTCAAATTCTGAAAGGGCGAATCATGTATCGCCAGATATATCAGTTTCTAATAGTGCTCAGTTTTATTCTAGTAATGTTTTGTTATCTACAGCACTAATTAAGGTTAAATCGAATAAAGGCAAAATTATGCATTGTAAAGCTTTGATAGATAATGCTAGTCAAAATTCATTAATTACTAAGGAATGTGCTAAGCGACTAAATTTGCCCTTACGGAGCACGTCGCATAGTATAATAGGGATTAATTGCGTTTTAGCAGAAACTGCTCTCAACGAAACAGAATTTAAATTCACTCCGCATTTTTCGTCGGAGTCATTTTCAGTCAGCGCTTTTATAGTTGATAGGGTTACCTCACCTCTCCCTAATTTCCAACTACCGCAACATGATTGGCCACACATAAAGGGATTACAACTAGCTGATCCCAATTATTATGCTAGTGGTCCCATCGATATTCTTCTTGGGGCAGAAATAGTCGCCTCAATTTGCAATGGCAGTCCAATTCAAGGGCCAGCTGGAACTCCTACAGCATTCCCCACAAAGCTGGGTTACCTCCTTTCAGGACGAATAAACAGTTTTCAATGTACAAATATCAGTTTAACTTGTCATATGACTATTGATGATGATATCAACAACACTTTAAAAAAATTTTTTGATACAGAATCAATTCCAAATGTAGAATCAAAAAAGATAGAAAATGATCCTGTGGAAAATATTTATGTGACCACAACTAAAAGAAATAGTCAGGGAAGATATGTCGTTCACCTACCCTTTAAGCCAGATAAGGCACTAGGTGACAGTAAGTCAGGTGCTATTTCAAGATTTCTTTCCATTGAAAATAAAATTAAAAAGAACCCACAATTAAAAATGGAGTATTCGAATTTCATGAACGAATATATAAATTTGGGTCATATGACAAAATTAAATCCAGCTGAAATTAATGAAACGCCACATTATTATTTACCGCATCATGCGGTGGTAAATGAAAACTCTGAAACAACAAAATTACGTGTAGTATTTGACGCCTCGTTTAAAACAACAAATAACAAATCTTTAAATGACATTCTATATATTGGTCCTAAACTGCAGTCGAATATTTTTGACAATTTAGTAAAATTTCGAGCCAACCCTGTAGCGTTCAGTGCAGACATAGCTAAAATGTATCGGCAAATCTTAATTGAAAGGAAACATAGAATCTACCAAAGAATTGTTTGGAGAGAATCTCCCAATGACCAATTATCTTTTTACGAATTGAATACTGTCACCTACGGAACAGCTTGTGCACCCTATTTAGCGTTACGCACCCTTAAGCAATTATGTGAGGATGAGGGACAAAATTTTCCATTGGCAGCAGAAATTGCCAAGGAAAATTTTTACATCGACGACTTATTGTCAGGGGCACAATCCCTTCAATTAGCAAAAGATAGAATAATGGAGCTGCAGGCTCTAATGCAAGCTGGAGGGTTTAAACTTAGGAAATGGGCTTGTAGCCATACAGAAGCGCTCTCTGATATTCCAGAGGAAGATAAGGCTAATTCGGTCATTCATTTTTTTGAGGATAAAGAAAAAATAAATCAAAGAGTACTAGGAATGTTCTGGGATTTAAGTGAAGATACTCTTCAAGTTAGAACCTTAGCTGATCAACAAATTAATACAAAAAGACAGTTGCTGTCCGTAATTGCGCAAATTTATGATCCCCTCGGAATTATTTCGCCATCTACTATTATCTTAAAAATCATTCTACTAAAATTGTGGAAGTTGCAATCAACGTGGGATGAGCCTATACCTCCAGATATTTTGCAAGAATGGAAAACTTTTTATAATGAAATTAATGAGTTTAAATCTATGTCCATTCCACGCTATGTAGGTTCAAATACTAAAGATTGTACAGTTGAACTGCATGGCTTTTGTGATGCCTCTCCGAGGGCGTATGCGGCAGTCGCATATTTAAAGATCATAACGAACACGATTCAGGTATATTTAATTGCTGCTAAAACTAGAGTCGCACCCATAAAAGCACTCACTTTACCGAAATTAGAATTGTGTGGGGCTGTACTCGTAGCTGAGTTAATTTGCAACATTCAAAAATCCCTTAAATTTACTCATTCGACATACTGGTACACTGACTCTTCTATTGTATTAAACTGGATAAATAACCCTTCAAACAAAGGAAATAGTTTCGTGGCCCATAGAGCTACCAAAATCAGAGCTCTTACTCAACTAAAATCCTGGAGACATATCCCAGGAAAAGAAAACCCGGCCGATTGTGCCACACGCGGATTGTCCCCGGCTAAGTTGAAAGCTAGAACTGAGTGGTGGGAAGGGCCAAAATGGCTCCATAGTTTTGAGCTACCACCAATGTGCACATTACATTCAGTTTCCGTTCAGAAACAAACTCATCAACATTCGACAGATTCAAGTTCTAAGCCTACACTTTCTAATAACACTTTCATATCACATATCACGAAATACTCTAACTATCTAAAACTTTTAAGAATTCTAGCTTATGTTTTGAGATTTATCAATAAAATTAAAACCAAATCAAAGGAAAGTGGTCCTTTAAAGCCCATAGAGCTAAATCAAGCGGAAATGTGGCTTGTAAAAATTATTCAAAATGCAGAATTTAGTGATGAAATTGCCTTACTAAGGAAAGGCAAACTTTTAAAACCTTCACACCATCTATTCTGTCTTGATCCTTTTCTGGATGAAGCAGGCATTCTTCGTGTTGGAGGACGCCTGCGGAACCACCCATCCTTACGATTTCAAGAAAAACACCCCATATTACTTCCCAAAGCAAATCACGTTACTTCCTTGATAATAACATATTATCATAACTTAAGCTCCCATGCTGGTCCCAATTTAGTACTTTCACTCCTTAGAAACAAATTTTGGATTCCCCACGGACGCTCCACCGTAAAATCAGTATTAAGACAGTGTATACTCTGTTTTCGACTGTCAGCTAAGCCAAAAATTCCAAAGATGGGGGATCTACCCTCAGAAAGAATCACACCCATTCGGCCCTTTTCGAAGGTTGGTGTCGATTTCGCGGGACCAGTAATGACAAAATGTCAACATAAACGAAAAGCGACAACCTTTAAATCATATATTGCCCTTTTCATCTGTATGGCGACAAAGGCAGTGCATCTCGAATGTGTTTCAAATCTTTCTACAGAAGCCTTTCTCGCAGCCTTGAAACGCTTCATAGGTAGGCGTGGATACCCCTCTGACATATTTTCGGACAATGGCAGAAATTTTGTCGGAGCCCATTCTTACCTAAAACAGCTATTTTCTTTATTCAAAGAAGAAAAATTACAAAATTTTGCTTCCCAATACCAAATAACCTGGCACTTTATTCCCCCGTATGCTCCAAATTTTGGGGGACTCTGGGAAGCGTCGATAAAATTAGTCAAACATCATTTGGTAAAAATCACACAAGGAGCAATATTAACGTTTGAGGAACTTTCCACCCTTCTATGTCAAATAGAGGCTGTTATAAATTCGCGGCCTCTAACACCATTGTCCAATGCTCCTAATGATTGCGCAGCTTTAACACCAGGACATTTTTTGATTGGATCTGCATTATTAGAATTGCCAGAACTACCATTAACAAACAATTCTCTTAGTCTTTCTTCCAGGTATAAGCTCTTATTGCAGATGAAGGAAACGTTTTGGAAGAGGTGGAAAGCACAATACCTGCCAACATTGCTGCATAGATCCAAAAGAACCAAAAACCACCGTCACAACTTTTCTCCAGGGGAACTCGTCATCCTGAAAAATAAAGCATCACCTCCACTCCATTGGGATCTCGCCAGAATCATCAAGTTGATTCCCGGACCTGACGGAATCGCCAGGGTCCTGCAACTTAAGACCTCTTCTGCTGGAACTCTGATTCGACCGGTTACGCAGGTGATCCCTTTTCCAAGTATTTCGACTCCTGCTCCGGTGCCTTCCCGCCCCGCCCAGCCTGTTGATTCATGGGAAGCGGTAAAGGCGACAGCCGATCAGAAGTAGACAGTCATGTGACCAGAAAGAGAAACAAAACTCATTCTTTTTCTTTTTTTTATTATTGATGCTTTTTTTTCTCTCGGAACTATTCGAAAAAACTGAAGTAACTTTTTCTTGAATTGACATTCTAATATTCAGTCTGAATTCGTACAGCCAAGTAATCCATTAATTGTTATATTATTAAAACAATAAGTATTATTCTGTTTATTCTTTATAATTCATTCAAGGCATAAAAAAAATGCCTTTATACGTATTCTGAATGTTTAAACCTGTGCTAAAATTTGTGAAAGATTCTGTTTTTATTCATAAAATTCTGAAAGAAAATCTCTGATTAAAGTCAACTATAGTAAGCAATCGGATTTCATATTTATTGATTTGTATGGTCTAAAATGTTTCTTCAAGCGACCACAGGAAATGCAGGAGAGAGGTGAGTTAGCTTTTCTTAATATTATGCATGCTAAAACTTAGTTTCGTTTTAGTAAAATGTTTTTGATGCAGCTCAATTCTTTATGCATGAGTCTAGTTATAATTAATCAACAGTAGGTCATCTATACTCGAATGATTTTCATTGAATTCAAGCTGTTCGCTTGTCAGTGAAAGGTTCTATAATAATCCGTGGAACACTATTCCTGAAAAAATTAGTATATTTGTCTCCGTGGTATATTAATTAAACTGTCGTGACTTTTGTAACTGGAGTAGCAGTTTTTTTGTTTTTCGCTTGCTTGTTTTCAGGAATTTTCATAGTCTGTTTATATACAAATCAGTTATCTCACAATAAAATTTCAATATTTTCATAACAATATATATATATATGTAACATTCTATTTTCACATGTTACTTCAAACTAATTAAATTAAATAAATACAACTTAAAAATTTGAGGAACCACGTATTGTAGGTGTTTATTGTTCAACGTCTTGACTCCAAAGATGCAGATGCAGAATATACAAGCTAGTAGCTATAGATTACGTCTACATGATAGTACATGTACATTTTAGTTTTTATTTACATTTCATAACCGTATATGGTAATGACAGATGGACAAAGGATTGGGCATCTTACGCAATCATCTTTTTCGACACGTGGCAAGGCTGACGCAATATCTAAACCCGAATGGAATATATAGTTAAAATTATAAATTCTTAATAAATAATGTTGATTAAATTAAATTAATTTACCCAGATTAATGTGACATTAATTTTATCATTACATTTCCCCTTCCGAGAGAATTACACCCTATGCGTCCATAGGGTGGAGGACACCCAGGAGCAAATATATTAAATCTTAGAATAACCTCAAAATTTTGAAAAATCCTAAAACTACAAAAATTTCAACTTCCAAATCCTTTATCCATTTAATACTAATGCGTATAAAAACATAAAAATAAAAACGAAATTGGATAGTGATAATACAAGAAAGGAGAAAATTTCTCTGGCAAGAAGATACCTAGGTTTTGTCCTCTTACCGTCATGCTCACAATCCCATCCTGAATTAATCTTCAATTGTATACAATGGATAAAAAATAAAAATAAAAATAAAAAAATCATAATAATAATAATAATAATAAACAGCATATATCTTCAGGGCACTGTAAAAAAGCACTAAATTACAGTCAAAGTAAATATACGCGAGCGCATATGAAATATTACAACAATTATTAATGAGTACTCATAAAAAGAAAAATTAATACAAAATACTACATTTTTTGTTAGAGGTGCACCTCTTGATATTATACCTTTACACAATACTATTTATCACAAAAGAAATGTATCTTTATGATCACTAAATCAATATATTATGCAAACAGTTTATACAGTTTGGCAGACTGAACCATAATTATTGAAACATAATATTATAACATTTTTCTAATTACACAACGTAGTCACTCAAATGTACTTTATTTTCTCATTGAGTTAGTTATGAAGTTCGTAAACATTATGCTTTTACAAAATAAACAATTATCATTATTTTCATATTCTCAATATCTAATCATTCTCAATACAATTTCAAAATGCTGGAAATATAATTCACAGAAAATAAACAAACTAATGAATAATCAAACAGAATTGTCCCATATGATCACAATTTTATGATATAAAGAAATTCAGATGAGTATTTTTACTTGTTTACAGATAACTTATAAGAGCATTTTTTTTCTCATGATAATTACTGTAATTTAAGCATTTTCCACTTGAAAATATTCCAAAGCTTTGTTTTCTAAGAGATATGTCTATAAACCATATTTTTTATACATTTACTTCAATCGTATTTTTAATGCATTTACTTCTCTTAATGAAATTTAAAAGTGTTATTCAAATTCACTACTGGATGTTTTTTGTAGAAAATGGAATACCTTGTACCATTGGTTTGTGTACAGGGACACCCGAAGGTGATTCAAAGCATTGAGTTTTATGAGAAGTATTTTTAATAATCAAACTGAAATAACTTTACTTTGCACCAATCTGAATGAAATTGAAATATGTTATTCATATGCACAGAAGAATGCTTTCTATAAAATATTGTACGATTAGTATTAGATTTACAGAGCTACAAAAACGTATTCAGTTACATTAAGCATTATCACTGGAAACTTTCTAGAACTGAATTTTCGTTTACATTAAGCGTTTTTAGCACTTTCTAATAATATTTTTGTGTGAATATGGTTTAAATTTGTATATCTATCTGTCCGACTGTCCATCTGTCGATCTGTCTGCCCCCAATGTAAGTAAATATTTTCAGTTTTTTTTTTTTTTTTTTTTTTTTTATGATATATATTTTTATTAATGTTCAATATGGTTCCCTTATTTAAAATGACATTAATAGTTCTTGTACAACTAAATTGTGAACAGTGATGCCCCCAAAAAATTTCATTGCTTTTTAGGACAGACATTTTTATAAGTCACATTTAAATAATTTTTTACGGTAAAAATCATAAAGACATTTATTTTTATTCTTAATATGCTAAAATAATGTTTTGTATGGAGTATGATAGGATTAAATTTCAGATTTTACAGGGTTTCATTAAAATATTCAGATACATTAAAGGCTGCAATTAAAACATAAGGGCTGTATTTTCCTTCGCTTTAATAATTTTTAACACTTTCCAACAATATCTAAGAGTGATTTTGAATTCAGTTAGTTTATCTGTATGTCTTCCAGTCCTTCTGTCTGTCCGTTGTGTAACGTAAGCGAGGAATATTGAAAGTTATGCGATACACCTGGGACATACAGTTGGAAAGTGTTAATAATCAATGCATACCACATGATTGTTCGTTCTTTTTCAATAATTAAAAGAGTTTCAATCAGTTCTCTTAATGTTTAGTGCCGATTTTAAAATTGTTTTCACTGTCATGCATTCAATACAATTTTTAAGCATTCTAAAGGAATAATTTATTAAACGATTCATAAAACATTTTCATAACCAAAAAAAAATACTTATTTTTCTTAATGTAAATAAATTTGAATAATATTATTTACAATTGTATTATGATTTTTATGCTATAAAATAAAATAACATTTCTTTTTACTTCCATTACCCTACTACCGTTGGTAATGGAAGTACTGTATTCGGTCCAAAAATTCGATACTGAGTTTTCACCTGATTTACACGTTTTAAGCCTCCTCAGTCCAAAAAAGTAATTTTTGGCAATTGGTCAGTGTGTGTGTGTCAGTGGGTGTGGAATGTTTTGGCTATCATATCTCTGAAACTAATAAAAATTGAACTACGAAACTTCACAGCTCATACAGATCTGGTGTACAGATAGATTTCTCAAATTTTGGTGGAAATTGGAAAACCGAAAGTGGGTCATCGGAAACCGGAAATTGGACCGTAAGTCCGTATATCAAAAACGGCTCTAACAATTTTCTTCAAAGTTGCTATGTAAAAACTCTATTAGATGCCCTTTTGAATGATATAATTGGTTAGTTCAAGAAAATTGATAGGCGTCCTGCATAAATAGCTCAATTTCAGGTCTCGCAAGTGCATTCCTTTAAAAACGGCTGTACGGATTTTTTTCAAACTCGCCATATTAACCCCCTTTTAAATATCCTTTTGTATGTAATTATTGTTTTCCGGTCCATAATTGCGAATACGAAGTTTTGGTAAAAGTTTGTATCTCAAAAACGGCTCTAACGATTTTCTTGAAAGTTGTTTCATTAATTCTTTTTAGGTTCCCTTTCTCATAACTTGCTATATAAAATCTGTTTTATATGTCTTTATACGTGTATTAAGTTTCTCTTACAGGAAAATTCCAAAAAATGCATATAATACATGTAATTGTGGGTAATGGAAGTCGTGTGATTGTTTCAGACCATATTTGTTTGTTTTTTTACATAATTCATAACTTTTTAATAGTCCAAAAGGCAACAAAATATGAAGAATTTTGTTTTACAAAGAACTTATTATAATTCAAATAATTCCAATAACATTTATTTTCGACAAATAATTTCTAAAGTCACTTTATTATGATACAAAACAAATGCTCATTTTATCTATAATAACCCTCTGTAGATATACTTATTTGAACCTTAAGCATATTTTTTCTCCGGAAATAAGTTTCTTTCGATTATTTCCAGTTAATTACTTTAGAGACAATTGCATTACATTCCTAGTATATATATTTAGATTATATCTAATTTCTTCAGTATCCTTTTTGTGTCTTTGAAGAAATAATCCATGTGTCTATTAGGACGAAAACTGATATATATATATATATATTAAGATACTGAATTTAGCAAAAAAGGATTATTTTTTATTTTCTGTGCATGCATTATACAAGGAAAGTATTGTAATCGCAAAAAAATCGACTATGATATTTTGGGTATCTATATATTTCGAACTCAACGTGTTCATTTTTGCTATTTTTTACTGCAATGTGTGTGAGCGAGTAAACACAATAACGATTGTTTTAATGCTCTAAGCGATTGATCTGAAAGTTACTAGATATGTTATAGGTCACAATCGCACGAACTGCATAAGTTTTGATAAGTCTAGATTTTATAGTTTTCTTCTTCTTTTTTAAAATCTAAATCATCATTTACAAAAAAAAAAAAAAAAAAAAAAAAAAACACTTAACGCTCGTAGTTCATATTTTCTATTCTGTTCAAAATATACATAATGATGCGCAGACTTTTCCCATTTTCCACGCATGTTATATTGTACTAAGTTTAAATTATATGTATAAATTTCTTTCTATTTGTAAGAGTTTCTGTTTATTAAACTACAATTCAAAGACTTACTGACTATAGTATATGCAAATCAAATTATTGTATGTGGAATCACTTACAACAGAAATGTAACATTAATATAATATTTTCAATTCAAAAATTCTATACCAGTGGCGGCTTTAAAAAAGCTGTTTAACGATTTAAAAGTCCCCCCCCCCCGCAAAATATTTAAAAGAACCTCCTACTCAAAAATTAATACATTATTTTTTTTTATTAATTAACATTTATCAGAACCGTATGTTAATGCAATTTTTACCTTGTATACGTGCGTTTTGTAATCCGAAAAGAAGGTGCCATTTAAAGATTTTATTTTTAACATGTAATTGCATACTTTATTTTCAAATTCTTCATTATCATATTTCGTATTTATATTCTATTTATATATAGATTTTATTGTTGTCCAAGTGTTATTTCGAAATGTTGTAAACTATTTCTAAACGTACGGTATTTATCTCCCTTCTGGGGAATTTCCACACAAGAATTCCCAAGTACATAAGAATTTCAGTAAGGAATGATAATGTTTAATAACGTTCCCGAGCAGATCCACTTTTCTAATAAACATTTGAATAAATGAACCCTTTTTATCTTGTGAATACTGCCTTTTATCCAGTTATTCTGCGTTCGTGTTTTTATCAGTGGCCACATTAGTGAAAGAGAAGTTTTGCATGTAATGCCTGTAGTTGGTACATACCGAGCTAGACCTACAGCCCGTTCGACGTTTAACCGTTTGAAGTTTTCCTTGTTTATCTCCAAAAAACGCGTAAAAATGGACTAGGATATTAAAATATATGCGTATTATGTATGCAAAAAAGGGCATTTCACGTAGACCTAGGTCCTCGGAATAGACAATCGGCTTTTACCCTCACACTAACACCAAAAGCTTTATTCTATTGGAACATTAGATATGTCATATGATGTGTTTGTTACGCAAATATTTTCTAGTAAATCTTTGATTTTTTATGAGGTAGACAACATGATTGATTCCGCTGTAAAAACGTAATTGCTTGGCTCTAAAAAATATATTGGTATACTTTAATATTGATTTTAAACTTTAATATTAATATTATTTAAGCTTGATGTTCTGAAATGATTTGGATTCTGAAGAATAGAGTAAAAGAATAAAAATGTTAGCAAATGTTGAAAGATTATGGTGAATCATGTATGTAATTAGTTTCTTTAGTTTATTGAATCTAAAAGGAATTTAAATTTATTCTTAATTATTTCTACCACACATTTATGAATATGCATTAAATTTATTTATTTGCTCATACTTCCATGACCCGACTAACGCAGGTAATGAAATTATTGTATTCGCTCCAAAATTCGATATCGAGATTTCTTCTGATTTATGCGTTTTAAGGTCTCCTGAGTGCAAAAAAATTAGTTTTTGGCAATTGGTCAGTGTGTATATGTATGTGCGGAATCTCCTGGTTATCATATCTCTGAAACAAATAACGATAGAACTACGAAACTTCAGAATTGAGACAGATCTTATGTACAGATGCTTTTTTAAAATGTTGGTAAAAATTGAAAAACCGGAAGTGGGACATCGGAAACCGGAACTGGGCCGTATGTCCGTATCTCAAAAAAGGCTTTACGATTTTCTTCAAAGTTGCTAGTATATAAACACTCTATTAGATGTCCTTTTGAATGATACAGTTGGTTACTCCTCGGAAATCTCTGCCTTTCTGTCAGGTAATGGCCCCATCCCCAATTACCTTCACAGATTTCATCGCCGACGATCACCCTTATGCTCATGCGGCGAGGAGGGACTGCACAATATTAGTACTTTCACTGTCAACTTACAATACCTTACAATTTAAGGAACCCTAATCCTAGACGAACAAATTAGCTGAACAATATAATAACTAGAAAGCCCCTACGGCTCAAATTAAAGCGCACCTATGCCTTCCTTCAAGACTCAACAAACTAAATTCTTTCTCTATCTTTTCTTAAATTTTTCCTCCTATCCTACATGGCGAATACTGGTCATGTCTGATGCTACAACATTCCATGAAGTGCTCTCGAGAAGCAATCATCCAGCGCATGATGTTTCTATTAACCAACATTGTTCATAGGTTGTTTGGGTTTGGTATAAAGACTGTGTGAACTTTGTACATTACCTGTATGAACTTTGTAAATATACTACCAGTCGGCTCCGGTCCTCTTCACTTTCATGTAACTGTGTCGCCTTTTGTCGCGGGAGAGCTCTGCTGTCGCGACCATTGTATTTTTTTTTTGTTGTTGTTGTTTGCTTATGCAATAAACAACTTTGGAGACGGGCTCTTTTGAATCTCCACAGTGGTTTTGGAGCCCCTCTCTAAAGGTTAAAAACGCTCAAAACAGCTTCATAGTGGTGAGCGGCCTCCTTCCGTCTTAGAATCTTAGAATCTTACATATAGTTGGTTAGTTCAGGAAAATTAATAGGAATCCTGTATAAAGCGCTCAATTTCAGGTCTCGCAAGCGAGTTCCTGTAAAAAAGGCAGTAAAGATTTTTTTCAAACTCGTCATATTAACTCCCTTTTAAATATCCTTTTGTATGTAATTATTGTTTTCCGGTCAATAATTGAGTATTCGAAGTTTCGGTAAAAGTTGGTATCTCGAAAACGTATCTAACGTTTTTCTTGAAAATTGTTACATAAATTCATTTTAGACATCCTTCTCTTGTATTACGTGGTTATTAGAGGGAAATTAACAGTCATCTTGCTTAGGTAAGTCAGTTTTAGATATCGGAAATAGGTGTTTCAAAAAATAACTCTACCAATATTTTTTTCTTTAAAAATAAATAAATAAATAAACTTGCTATGTAAGCCTTGTTTTATATGTCTTTACATGTGTATGAAGTATCTTTTACCGGAAAAATTTTAGGTATCTACTTCGTTAGGTCAATTTTATGTCTTCTGATCACATTATCTCAAAAAAAAAAGAAAAAAAAATGCATATAATACGTGTAATAGTGGGTAATGGAAGTCGTGTGGTTGTTTCAAAACATATATATATATATATATATTTTTTTTTTAATAAATCATTAATTTCTGAAAACATTTCATTTAGAAATGTTGTTTATCTTTATATATATACTTTATGCTTCACTTTTCTTTACATAAATTGAAATATAAAGTACACAAAATTACTTCTTTTTTTTTTTTCTTTTTAATAATGTCGAAAGAAGGAAAATATTAAAATTTAAAAGACATAAATATGTTTATAATTATAAAAGTATGATTTTTATTTTATTTTATTTTTATTACATTTATTTAATATATAATTACTAAAAACAGATTAAAATTCATTTTTTTTTCTATTTACTTTCTTCAGCAATAAAGATTAATATGAAGACAAGTAATTTATTAAATATAGTTTTCTAGTTATTAAATGAGAAATGAATGCAAGATATATGTTAGGAATTATCAGAAGGTCTGTCTAAATAAAACAAAATAACAAATTCTTATCCATAAATCACAGGTATAAAAAGTTTTAAATAACGCAATAAAAAATAATCCAACCACCAGAAACACTCTTTTTACTTAGCAAATTATTAAGCTTCGCTGAGGCACAGAAAATGTACCCTTAATATTTCCGTACTTCAGCTCTTTGAAAAACGTTTCCATGGTTACGGTATTTGGAGAAGTACTTTATTTTCTTTCATTCATTCGATCTGTCTCGCACTGACGAAATATTCAAATACGTACATGAATGAAATCATTTTGAATTTATTTTCTGTATAGACTAAAGAAGGACATATTGAGTTTTTACTAAAACATCTGTCTACAGAAGTAAATATTGACGATTTTCCTATTTTTTCACTTGACATGCCCTTACAATTTTTTATCATAAAAAAGCAGCACCGGTTGTCCGAAATCTACCATTGCATTTTTAAATACTAGCTAAAATTTTGCAATGCTAGAAATGTATCTTTACACTTTAAAAATAATTTAGTTATAAGATAAAGAAGTTTTTATATACTACGTTTTTAAATTTCCTGTTCAATCATATAAAGTTGACAATTTTATGTATTAATAAATACTTTAAAAAAAAAATGATGAATAATCCAATCAACTTGAAAGAAAATTATCAAATGTGTAATAAAGAGAGCAATTATAAGAAATTTTCAAACATTTATTAATTGAATAAAAGTATTAAAAGAATACATTGTCATTGTATTCTGCGCTATTCTAAAAGTTTCAAATGTCTAGTTAGTCGGGAAGTTAGTTAAAAAAACGATTGCAAGACTTTTACTGGACAAAAAAGCACACAAACAAACAAACAAGAAAGCGAGTTAATAAAAACATGGTAAAATTAGTTCGTAGGTAGATTGTGCTCAGTTTCCTATCATATATTTGTTCTCATAAATTTCTGCTACAGGGATATACTATATATCTCTATATATTGCACTATATTCATTGATACTGTCTTTATACACGATATCCATGTACTAAACTTATGTTAAGAGAAATAAATTTGACCGATTGCTTGAAATGGTGACAGACTGAAATGCCCCATCTAATAGGTTATCCTAGTTCGATACTCTTAATTAGTTTTAATGCAATTCTATACTATTTCCAATACAATGACACCCAGAATGCGAGTTTATGCAATATTGCTCTATTCTGCTATGATAAGGAAACTTACTTAATAAATTACGAAATTTTTAAATTAAAACATTCATAGTCAGTTATGAAGACAATATCGTAAATGGTATTTTAAAAGTGGTCTGAAATCTTTTCGTCGGAAATGTACCTTAAAATAGACGTTAATGCAAAATATTATCTTATTCTGTCCTCTTAAAAAAAAAAAATGCGAATTTCGAATAATTAACAATTATTTTAAATTAATTTATAGTCAATGAAGTTCATGTCAGTATCTTATACGATACTTTAAATATAGTCTGATATCTTTACAGAAAATAATTACAAGATAAAAATAACTTTTATACACCATGTTTTTAAATTTTCTGTTGAATCATATAAACGCTACTGAAGGCAGCGAGAACCCGAAGAAATCGAATAAAAGTATTAAAAACATTCCTTGCTATCGTGCTTTAAGCTATTATAAAAGTTTCAAATGACTATCTAGCCGGGAAGTTAGTTAAAAGTTGATTGCAAGTTTTGTACTGGTAACGCTGCCGAAGGCAGCAGGGTCCCAAAGGAATTCGTTAAAAATATTTCTGAAATGCATTTTCACCGTATTCTGAACTATTCTGAAAATTTCAAATGCCTAGCTACTCGGGAAGTTAGTTAAATAAATTTTCTGTTGAATCATATAAACGCTTCGAATACAATAGGGACCTGAAACAGTTGACTAAAAGTATTAAAAACAATGTATTGTCACCGTGTTCTGAGCTATCCTGAATGTTTCAAATATCTAGCTAGTCGGGAATTTCATGAAAAATCGATTGCAAGCTTTGTACTGGTAACTCCGCCGAAGGCAGCAGGAACCCTAAACATTTGGTTAAAAATATTTTAAAAATGCATTTTGGCAGTGTTCTGAACTATTCAGAAAGTTTCAAAGGTCTAGCTAGTCGGGAAGTTAGTTAAATAAATTTTCTGTTGAATCATATAAACGCTGCTGAAGGCAGTAGAGACCTGAAACAGCTGACTGAAAGTATTAAAAAAAATTATTGTCACCGTGTTATGAGCTAGCCTGAAAGTTTCAAATGTCTAGCTAGTCGGAAAGTTAGTGAAAAATCGATTGCAAGCTTTGTACTGATAACGCTGCCAAAGGCAGCAGGAACCCGAAACAGGTGACTAAAGGTATTAAAAAAATGCATTTTCACGGTGTTCTGAACTATTCTAAAAGTTTCAAATGTCTAGCTAGTCGGGAAGTTAGTTTAAATTTTCTGTCGAATCATGTAAGCGCTGCCGAAGGCAGCAGGACCTGCAGTAATTGACTAAAATTATTAGAAAAATATATTGTCACCGTGTTGTGAGATGTCCTGAAAATTTCAAATATCTATCTAGTCGGGAAGTTAGTGAAAAATCGATTGCAAGCTTTGTACTGATAACGCTGCCCAAGGCAGCAGGAACCTGCAATAGTTGACTAAAATTATTAGAAAAATATATTGTCACCGTGTTGTGAGCTGTCCTGAAAATTTCAAATATCTAGCTAGTCGGGAAGTTAGTGAATAATCGATTGCAAGCTTTGTACTGATAACGCTGCCGAAGGCAGCAGGAACCCGAAACAGTTGACTAAAGGTATTAAAAAAATGTATTTTCACCGTGTTCTGAACTATTCTGAAAGTTTCAAATGTCTAGCTAGTCGGAAAGTTAATTAAATAAATTTTCTGTCGAATCATATAAGCGCTGCCGAAGGCAGCGGGACCTGCAATAGTTGACTAAAATTATTAGAAAAATGTATTGTCACCGTGTTGTGAGTTGTCCTGAAAATTTCAAATATCTAGCTATTCGGGAAGTTAGTTAAAAATCTATTGCAAGATTTGTCCCTGACAAACACACAAACAAACACACAAACACACAAACACACAAACAAACAAACAAACTAACAAGAATCGAAGTTAATAAAAATATGGTAAAATATTCCTTTCAATGCACTTTTAAGTGAAACTTTGCTCTCTTATGATATGAAAATCGTAAATTTCATATAACTTAAGAAATTCTTAAATCACAATGTTGCAAATATATGGGGTTCTTTCGACTATCATAAGTGAAATTTAAAAACTAGTTAGACCACTATGTGAACATTTGTTCTTGAGATATCGTGTGCACAAACTAAATAATAAACAGTCTAACACACTGCACACTGATACTCTACAGACGGACACCATACGTATATTGTGATTTCGGATACGAGGAAAAAAAGTTAAAACTCCATAGAAAAACGGAAAAAAAGAGTCAAAATTCCATAGAAAAAAGCATAGGACGAAAACAAAAAAACTCACAATGTTAATTTTTTGGAAAAAAAAAAAAAAAAAAAAAAAGGAGGAGCGGTAGGGTAAGGTTGGGGCATTAAACCTATCGTCGAGGGTTGATACGAGTCGCCTAGTATAAGCATGGGAAACTAATAAACGAACAAGGAGATGCACATTCTGTGTTGCATATTCCATAAAGTATGTTTTTCAATGTATTGTTACGCGATTTAAATTAGTGCACTATAAATCCTGCTCGACAATTTGAGTCTATACAAGATTTTTAACCACTTTCTATGAAGCATTGTAGAATGATGCCAATAGCAATAAATTCTTTTATTTAATTTTACAGTCAGGATTTGTCTGATTCTAATTAAAAGTTATTATTATTATTATTATTATTATTTTGCTTTTTAACACTAAAAATAATGCAGCGAGATAAGCATATGAAAAGTTCACAAGCGTCGAATGAACTGATTTTGCCTTCTATTTATTGTTCTTTGTGTGAAACACCCTCACACATAATTTCAGACATCTAACTTCAACGATAAGGGGGTAATGGGGATATTAACCCAAAATATCAAAACTATTTTTTTTTTTAACTAATCAAGATAATATCTTATCGAGATCGAAACTAATTTATAAATGTCTGTGAATTACATGTTGGAAATATTTTTCAGAATTTTCGCCCAAATTTAAATTGTGGAAAACGACAAGTATATTTTGGGGGAGCAATTTTTGATACTATCCATCGAAGTGACACCTACGAAAAAATAAAGTTTATATGTTTATTAGTTATCTATTACATATAAAAATTTACAGGAGTGTCAAATAGCGGGAACACAGTGAAAAAATAATAATAACTTAATTATAAATAATAATAACCATGAGATAATAGTTATTAAAAAAAAAAAAAACAACTTAAACTTAATTAATAAACTATGCAAGCAAATATAAAAATGATTTATTAACATTCGTTATTAAAAAGTAACGATTAGCAATAAACCAGTATTCGATGTATTTATTAGCAGGGGTCGTACACGCCGCCCCGTCTTCAAGACATGCTCTACTCTTTTTATACATTAGTCTGTATTCTACGTAATCACGTTATATTAGTATAAAAATACGATAAATATTTCGTTATGAAAATAGTGGTATCAAAGAAGGAGGAAATTTCCCCCGTCTCTGAAAGAGTTGTTGAAAAAGATGGGTGCGAGGAAAACGAGTCATATTATCAGCTTCAAATATAGGGTAATGGCACCAGTGATTGATACTTTTAGAGCAATCTCTGATGTTTTAATGTTCTAGTCATCAGAAAATATTTTTAGAAATCTTAAGTTAGTACATATGGCATGAACAACATTCAAAATCACATATATGTTAAAATGTATACATTTGATAACAATTATTTTTTTTATGAATTTTTATTTGACACTTACTCAGTGTTTCAGTAATTGACACTGCCAGTTTTTCGTTTTATCAGTAATTGGCCCCCTATGTTCCAGTGTTTGACACTGCTAGTTATTCATTATACCAGTTATTAGCACCCTACACTCCAGTGTTTGACATAAAATGTTAAAACTCTTATATGTAAATTACATGATTTTCTTATTTTTCTTATTTATTTATTACTAGCAGGCTACGCCCGCTTCGCTGGTCACTATTTTTAAATGAATCACAATAATTAATGAATTCTCAAAATTATTTAATTTTTATCATGTGATAAAAAAAGGGAAAAAAAAAATTCTGATCGGGAAAAATGTCGCACCGGGTCCCCATAGCCTTCGGCAGCGTAGACCCGTGGGCTGCGCGCACGAATTCCTTCACCATCCTTATGACTTTTTAAAATTCCATGTTATTACTCATAAACTTTCATTCTCAAGAAAAGGAATTAAAAAATATATCATTTAGCATCGGGTAAAAACTCACACCGGGACGCCACTGCCTTCGGCAGTGCAGACCCATGCGCGCTGCGCGCGCACGTTTGAGGATATATGTGCGCTGTACACCTTCTAAACTCAAACTTTTATTATTAAGAAAATAAAATTAAAAACAAATCTTTTATCATCGGGTAAAAACTCGCACCGGGTCCCAAACCCATGCGCGCTGCGCGCCTATTCCTTCCCCACCGTTCCAGCCCCTCCTAATTAACTTGCATATACCAATTTTGAACGGTCTTACTCAATTAGCTGAGATGCAAAAAAAAAAAAAAAAAAAAACCTGATCAGGACACTTTAAATTGTAAATCAGGTGAAATCTCGAATTCCACTTTCGACAATGTAAAAGAACTTTAAAATATCTTTCGAATGATGTATTAAAAATAATTTAATCATAATTAGAATATGAACTATTGAAATTTAAAAATATTCCAGCGCCATCTGGCGGTAGAAATTTCAGTAATCTATTGTTCCATTCCAGATCAACAAAGCTTTCAAATGATGTATTACTTATGAAATTATTTTAATTAGTAGATGAGATACAAAAGAAAACCTAATCAGGACACCTCAAAACGTGTAAATCGGGTGAAATCTCGAATTCCATTTTCGATAATGTAAAAGTACTTTAAAATGTGTATCAAGTCAACAAAGCTTTCAAATGATGTATTACTTATGAAATTTTTTAAATTAATAACTGAGATATAAAAGAAAACTAATACAGGACACCTCAAAACGTGTAAATCTGGTGAAAACTTTCGATAATTTAAAAGAACTTTAAAATATCTTTCAAATGATGTATTAAAAATAATTTAATCATAATTAGAAATTGAAATATTGAAATTTGAAAATATTACAGCTCCATCTGGCAGTAAAAATTTCTGTATTCCACTGTTCGATTCCAAATCAAAAAAGCTTTCTAATGATGTATTACTTACGAAATTATTTTAATTAGTAGCTGAGATACAAAAGAAAACTAATTCAGGAGACCTCAAAACGTGTAAATCTGGTGAAAACTGTCGATAATATAAAAGAACTTTAAAATATCTTTCGAATGATGCATTAAAAATAATTTAATCATAATTAGAAATTGAAATATTGAAATTTGAAAATAATTCAGCGCCATCTGGCGGTAGAAATTTCTGTAATCCACTGTTCGATTCCAAATCAAACTAGTATGTTGTGGCCACCACGAGACTTTCTTCTATAATTTTCCTATACAAATTCACTTAGTAACAATAATAAAAAAAAATAAAAAAAAAAAGTGGGACTTTGATAAAATTTTGGGTAAAATGTGAAAATTATTCTAAGTTTGTCAAAACACGGAAATCGTGGGACTTTGACAAAATTAGGGGAAAATGCAAAAATTAGTTTAAGTTTGTCAGAACACGGAAACCGTGGGAGTTTGATAAAATTAAGGGGAGAGAAAAAAAAAAAGATTTTTTTTCTAAGTTTTTTTTTTGTAAAAAGTAAAAAAAATCGATAACTTTGTTTTAAATTATCACAGATTTATAGTTCAACCATTCGTTTTAAAGGTACTGACGAGACCTTTCGAAAGATACCCATCTTGAAAATTTTTGCCCTATATCACCCTGTTAAAAATTTAGAAAAAGCGGGATGGCAACGCAACCTGTGAGACGATTATTACCAAAAGTTGATAGGCACTAATTTATGTAAAGGTGCAACTACATACCAATTTTTATGAAATTCTGTGCAGTAGTTCCAGAGGTACAGTTGCCACAAAATTTTGTCACACACACACACACAGACAGACAGACAGACAGACAGACATTTTCTAAAAATGGTAAAATCGTGTTCTACAGCTCTCGAAACGTGTAAATCCATCAAAAACCGAAATCGAAAATTTTTACGAATCCAATACTTTCTTCTATTGAAGATAGAGGAAAGTAAAAAGCTTTCTAATGATGTATTACTTATAAAATTATTTTAATTAGTAGCTGAGATACAAAAGAAAACTAATTCAGGAGACCTCAAAACGTGTAAATCTGGTGAAAACTTTCAATAATTTAAAAGAACTTTAAAATATCTTTCGAATTATGTATTAAAAATAATTTAATTGGAATTTGAAATATCGAAATTTTAAAATATATGGCGGTAGAAATTTCTGTAATCTACTGTTCAATTCCAAATCAACAAAGCTTTCAAATAATGTGTTACTTATGAAATTATTTTAATTAGTAGCTCAGATACAAAAGAAAACCTAATCAGGACATTCTAAAACATGTAAATCACGTGAAAACTCTAATTCCATGATCTACGGTAGTTTTATTAATGGAAGTAAAAAGAAAAATAAATATTTTTTATTTCCCCAAAACCTATATATACCACGGTAGTCGGGTAATGGAAGTAAAAAGAAAAAGAAAAAGTATTTTTTAGTTCCTTCAAATGTATTTTGTTGCTATGGAAACTCCTGTCGTCTATTGAAAGATAGATTACGTGTTAGAATAAAATTTAATTTGCAATAGAATGCCTCTTTTTAAGCAATAAGGATTTTTGGTCATTTTTCGATCGACATGGGTCAACATTTATATCTCCGAAACTAATTAAGATTTTTAAATTCTGTTTCGAGGAAAACATCGGAAAGGCTCCAGAGTATCCGTATGTCAATTCTTGTACTTCTGCGTACAATAGGGGCTGAACGTATAAAAGAACAGACAGACAGACAGACAGACAAACCTTTCCATTTATTATTATAGATTTCGGGATAGATGTCAATTACTGGAGTACCTAACCTACCTATAGTTGCCAACATCCTAATTATTAATCTGTAGTATTGTTAGCTCCCGCCGTTTATTTATTTTTTCTTATGCTCCTTCTTTAGGGTATTTTTCTTCTTATGTCATCGTAATTACATTTCCAGAGAATTACTCTAAAAATTAAGTGGTGTGAGGAAAAGGGCGGGTACTAACAATACTACGGAATAATAATTAGGATGGTGGCATTTGTAGGTATATTTGCAGCTGATAACATGTCTCGTACTCAAAGCCCCCAATTTTTAGGATACTTTCAGAGATGGAGAAATTACCCGCCTATATTTCTACCACTATTTCCATACAGAAGTATTTGAACAGGATGTCGACAGTCGAAATTTCCCCCCTGATTCTTCCACCAGCATTTTACTTTCGGAAACTTTAGTAGTAAGTTTACATGATCAATTCAGTAAAAAAAAAAAAAAAAAAAAAAATATTATCTAAATATATTGGTGGAAGAATCAGGGAAAAATTTCGACTGTCGGCACCCTAATTAATCGTATTTTTACAGTAACGCAACGTGATAGAAAATAGTGGTAGCAAAAAAAGAGAAAATTTCTCAGCCTTAAAAATGTCTTGAAAAAAAGGGAGGGGGTGTACGACTCCTGCTAAGATTTACATGAAGTATTTATTTATTGCTAATCATTACTTTCTAGTAACGAATGTTGATACCTCTTTTTTGTATTTGCTTGCATAATTTATTTATTCATTTTTCTTTCTTTCTTTTTTTTTTTTCTTATAAATATAAATTCATGAGTATTATTATCTATAACTGATTATTATTTTTTCACTGTTCCCGCAATTTGACACTTCTGTAATTGTTATATGTAATAGATAACTAATAAACAATTAAACTGCATTTTGTTTTGGTAGGTGTCACTTCGTTGACACTTCTGTAATTGTTATATGTAATAGATTACTAATAAACAATTAAACTGCATTTTATTTTGGCAGGTGTCACTTCGGTGGATAGTATAAAAAAATCGTTCCTCAAAAATGTACTTGTTGTTTCTCATCATCTAAAATCCAGCGAAAATTCTGAAAAATATTTGTAATATGTAATTCATAGACATTTATAAATAGTTTCGGTCTCGACAAAATATCTTGAGTGGTATTACAAAAAAATAGATTTAACATTTTGGGTTGCCATCCTAATTACTTTCTTATCATTGTGGCAGTGTTGCCAGATTGGGGACATTTTTTATTCAATATTCACCACTAAATATGAATTGTAACGGTAGCGTAATCACTTCGAAGATTGGTCATCTATTATGTATATCAAGTATCAGTTCTCAAATTTATTGGTGGCTATTGAATAAAAAATGTCCCTAATCTGGAAACACTGCGTTAACAATTTTAGGACCGCTGACGTGTATTCACGTCATTTGAAAATCTGAAACTCCACCAGTGGACGTTTGTTTAGGTTACGTAGGTTTCATCATTTCTTAACAATATAACAAATATTCACATCTGCACAATCAAGTCATTATGGATACAAATATTTTGATTAGAAAGAGTATAATTGTAATGTATATTCATTTATATTATAAATATGAATACAGAAAACATTGATTTTAAATAATGTAATATACAAGAATAACGCCCATAGGCGGAGCTTACAGCTAAAGTGACAAAAACATCCGGTCTTGAAAGTGTTAACAGTAGAAGTTTGAAATTATGTGTAAGGATGCATACCTACCAGTATCCTAATTAATATTCCGTAGTACTGTTAGTCCCGCTTATTTTTTCACACAAGCATGTTTTTAGAGTATTTTTCTTCTTATTCAATTGTGATTGCATTTGACGAATATTACTCTACAAATTTACTGGTGGGAAAAAAAGGGCGGGACTAAAAAATACGTAAGTACATATTATTGTTTGTTTATTTACAGATATTTTTTAAAAGCGAAAGATACATTTTGGACAACTGATATTTAAAATCATTATCTGAAGACGGAAATTACCATTAACACGTTGAGCACCATGTCATCCATTCTAGATTCTAGACATTTGGTCATATATCTCTAAAATTACTGAAGGAATCATCTTGAAACTTTAGGAGTGTGCAGAACATGTTATACTTCAAACATTTCAGTGAAAGTTTCACCCCAAAAGTAAAAGCAGTACCAATAAAAATTCAGACGTTGAGCACAATGACAGCCATCGGTAGCTGACAGTGTCAAATATGATATAAAGCCGTGTCAACCATCGATGGTTGACAGTGTAATAAAACTAAAAATATTACATTATTTTAAGTAATTATTGAAAATTTGTAGAAAATTGCTTATTTTTTATGATTTACAGGAGGAATCATTATGGAATTTTAATGGATTTTAAGAATTCGCTTGGTGATCAACGTGTTAAAATTTTAAGAAATAAAGAAAACAATGTGTCTTGCATAGATTCAGACTTTTTTAACTGAACTTACCTATTACTTCAATTAAATTTTAACTTTACAACCTTTTTGGAAAATGTTAAAAACACATAAAATAAACAAAAATGTACATGCATTTTGTAATGAATTTCCACTAAGTATTTATTTGATTATCTTGTGCGTCTCTGTAAAGAAATGACTAATAAAAATCATACTCTGTTTTAATCACGCTTTTGTGCATTTGATTAATACACTTTTCACTATTTTGTTATGTTTTATGTGGTATAAAAATATTAAAAATTGCTTTAAAAGGTACTTCTTAAAAAATGTCATGTATCCAAAATATTTTATGAGTTTCTATACACAATTCGATTGCATTATTTTAAGCATTCTCCATAACAAACAAATAAACCTTAATATAGGGAGTCTGAAAAATATGCATTTTAAAAATGTTTGTGGACAAGAGAGACATGGACAAATGCACAGGTACACAGACAAACCGAATTATGGAAAGGGTTAAAAGAAAATTTCATTATATAATTATTCAGCTAATTGTGGAAAACATTTTACAGGAAGAAAATTCCCTTTTTGCGAAAAACCAAGATAAAAATTCCTCATACTTGTGTATCTATCCTCAACATATTACTTCCATTACCCGACTACCGCAGGTAATGGAAATATTGTATTCGGTCCAAAAATAATCGATATCGAGTTTTCCCCTGATTTACACGGTTTTAGGTCTCCTGAGTCCAAAAAAGTAGTTTATGGCAATTGGTCAGTGTGCGTGTATGTATGTACCGCACGTACGTGTGTATGTATGTATGTATGTGGGGAATCTTCTGATTATCATATCTCCTAAACTAATAAATCTAGAACTACAAAACTTCAGAATTAAGGCATGATTGGTGTACAGATGAATTTTCCAAATTTTGGTGAAAATTGGAAAATCAGAAGTGGGACATCAGAAACAGGAAGTGGGACCGTAAGGCCGTATCTCGAAAACGGCTCTAACGGTTTTCTTCAAAGTTGCTATATAAGAACTCTATTAGATGGCCTTTCGAATGATATAGTTGGTTATATCAGGAAAATTGAAGGGCGTCCTGTATAAGTAGCTTAATTTCCAGTCTCGCAAGTGCGTTCCTTAAAAACGGCTGTACGATTTTTTTTCAAACTCACCGTATTAACACCTTTTTAAATATGGTTTTGTATGTAATTATTGTTCTCCGATCATTAATTGTGTATGCCAAGTTTTGGTAAAGGTTGGTATCTCAAAAACGGCTCTAAAGATTTTCTTTAAAATTGTTACATAAATCCGTTCTAGATATCCTTTCTCATGTATGACGTGGTTATTACAGGAAAATGACAGTCATTCTGCTTAGGTAGGCCTGTTTTAGATCTCGCAAATTCGTGTTTCAAAAAATAACTATTTTTAATTTTTAACTCGTTATGTAAACTCTGTTTTACATGTCTTTTTATTTATATATTATGTCAGTCGAACTTCGTTAACGTGAACACTGTTAACGTGAATTACTTTTAACATGAACTGTTTCCACAATCCCCGTCAAAATGAAGATTAGTTACTGATAGCATGAACTACCGATAACATGAACAAATGTTTTTGCCATCCTTGAAATTCACGTTCGCGAGATTCGACTGTATATATATATATATATATATCAGCTTTCTCTTATAAAAAATCTGTTAGGTGTGTACTTCGTTTGATCACTTTTATGCCTTCTGATCACATTGTTTCTAAAAAATGCATATACAAGTTTAATAGTGGGTAATGGAAGTCGTGTGGTTCTTTTACACAATTTTTTATTTTTTATTTTTTTTTATACAGGGTGATTCCTAGTTCATGGAATAAACCTGGAGCGGAGGTAGAGAGCATCACAAGGATTCAAAAATGTATAGGGAGGCCGCGCAGCGTTCCCAAAATGTTACGCTAATTTTCATACACTTACACCTTTATCTTGAAACATTATATTTTCACACAAAGTTTACACATGTTTCAGCATTAAATTTTAAAAGCAAAATTTCTTATAGACGATAGTGGTGACAAAAAATAAAATGAAAGTAAAATTTTAGGAACGCTACGAGACTTGCATTGGAACCCATGTCCCCAAACGTCATTTTAATTATTTAAGAACTGGATATTTTGTGCTGCTGTGTACTACTGTGCAAATTTTGAATTCTTGCATGCTTCATTATTTCGCAAAATTATACACAATATTCGCATTATTACAATCACTGCGATATAAAACATATTAAAAAAAAAAAAAGAATCTATTTATTAATAGCATGTAAAAGCTTTTTTATTTATTTATTTATTTATTTATTTTAAGTAACATTGGAGGGCCAAATCCATATCCATGAAGAATGACCCGGTTATTAAAGGGTTAAAATGACGTTTGGCGACATTTCGTACACAATTCTGAATGCTGTCTGAATGTATTTCTCTACCTCCCCTCCAATTTATCCCCACAACCTCGGATTCATCCTGTATATGTAGCTTTTTAGTTAAATGTAATGTTTCCTTAGCCAAAATATACTAAACATATCCTTCGTCACAGTTTAAATCTCTCTTAATACAGAGATTTCTCCTAAATCTTAAAACACACCAAACAAATATAATACAAATCATTTCGTTTAATTTGTGCTCAATATTTCTGAACATTTTTTTGTTAAACCAAAGTATCGAATTTTGTTTTCTGGAATACAAATATTTCACTCATTGTAAAAATCATTAAATATTCTTAACTATTGCATAGTGACCAACATTTTAATTTATTCCGGAACATTCTTAGCCCCGTCTTTATTTCGCACCATTTTATTTATAGAATAATTTTCTCTAATATATAAATACGATAGAATAAGTAAAAAATACTCTTTAAAAAAAAAGTAATATGAAATAAAGGTGGGTCTAAAAAAAAATGCTATGGAAAAAAATAAAATGTTGGCAACTCTGATAATCTCTCTATTGTTAATCTGGTTAAAAATGAGCATTTTATTATTGACTGATTAGTATTTAAATGCGAAGGCAAATCGCTAAAATTGTAGTGCTATGTGTTTCCATTTAAAAAAAAATCTATTTAACCGATTTAAAAAATAATGTGCATAGATAAATAGGCATTGAAAAATTATCAAGCATATAGATGTATGATACAAAAAATTGCCTTATCTTCAAGACTAACTTATTTATATAATATGTATATATATATGTAACTGTTCCTTCAGTTACAATTTTTTTTTTTTTTTTTTTTTTTTTTTTTTTTGCATTTAACGAACTAAATCTAAAATGAATGATTCAACTGCTTTAAATATATATATATTTAATCACTTATCTTAAAACAAATATTTTAATTTTTAGTGGATGCCAGGTCTTTCGACAAATATGCAAATAAATTCTTTAAAAAAAAAAAGAGAGAGAGAGAAAAAGCTCCTTAATAGCTTTTGACATTTCTCATCTTGAAAAGACTTAACATTAAGCTTAAAATATTTATCTTTAAAGTTCTTAAATGTTAAGAATAATTATAACTTATTTTGTGGCTTTTTTCCAGTATTCTTCTAAATAGAACAGAAAAAATACAAAACTAAAGGAAAAAAAAAATAGGAAAATTATTAAAAGAGAATTTTAAAGGTTTGGTAAAAATATTCTAATGAAAATAAAGACTTCGTAATAAGTTATGCTTTGATTAATTTAGTTTTTAACAGCTTTGTTTATATTCAGGAATCAAGTAAAAGGCTGAATTCTTAAAACATGTAGTATTAAAAGGTAGTATTGACATTAAGTTTGAGAACTAATATATAACTGCAACTCTGAGCTGTTTTGACCATAAGAACTTTTGAATTGTTGCAGTAAAATTTTGCAATATTGCCAAAATATTTATAGTGTGTAATTACTATTTTATTACATGAATAATGACTAATGCACACATATTATGCACATATTAAAATATTTTCAGTTTCAATGATTTCGTTTTCTTTTTTCTTTCTTTTCTTTCTTTCTTTCTTTTTTTTTTTTCTTTTTTAAAATTGAATCTTGACAATTATGCACCAATGTCATTAACTGAAATTTGCAGAAATTATTTACAACGTTTTTTAAAAAATTCCATTTAAATTATAAAATTATTATTTCTTAGTCATTTTATGGAAATAAAGATATTTTGATTTATTATAATGAGGGTTTGAACATTAAAGAACAGTTATCATTATACAATTACGCAAACGCAAGTAACTGGCACAAGTGCTTCATACAAAATTAAACGCCCATGTGTAGTCGCCAACTTAGCACCTTTTGGCTGCCGGAATATATAATGCCGGAATTATATTATAATTTTTAATATAATATAATTTTAATATAATTAATATTTTTTTTTTTTTTTACTTTATCAGTGAAAACTGTTACAGTTCGCTGATTATATAAAATAAATTTTTCTATTAAATTTTACGGGTAGCCAAATGTTACCGACTTAACAAAAGTGTCCGAACACTAGCAAAAATTCCTATGTAAAAAAAGCACGCTTAATATAGTTTTGCTAAATAAATCCTTGTCGAAGCCCGTTCTTAGACTGACTAAGAACAGGATTCGACAAGGATTTATTTAACAAAACAGTATTAAGTGTACTTTTTTTATATAAGAATTTTTGCTAGTGTTTGGACACTTTTGTTACCGACTGTAACTTATATAAAACTATATCCAAAAATGGGAATTAAAATCGGGAGATAATTTTCTTTAATGTTTAAAATTAAACCAATTAATGTTTAAAATCAATCCAATTAACAATTAACATAGAAAATTTTTTGCTTGGCCCCACGGACGGTCAGTGACGTCATCACATCGCTTGCGCTTAGTAATAAATTCATTAAAAAAAATATTTTATAATAAATAGTCAATTTCAGTTAATTGGAATGCATTACGTTTTTGCTTAAAAATATGTCTTCATATTACAGCTGCGTAAATCACACACACACACACACACACACACAAAAAAAAAAAAAAAAAGTAAAGAAGGAAGAAAATAAAAATGAAATTAGACTTTAATAAAATTAGAAAGAAAAAACAGAACTCTCATAAATAAAATCCTTTTTTAACTTGCGTTTATTTTGTACAGTATAAACTTTTGATCTACCACTCATGTAATCAAATTTCTGCCATCTTAATGGCTGTTTTCTCATAGAATAAAAAATCTATAGTCGAGAGTATACGCAAGCGAAATGTGACGTCTCTGACCGTTAGTGGGGCCTAGATCCCCTTAAATAAAATATATAGGCCGGCTGCCTCGGATGAGGGCAAAATTCCCGCTTGGCCTCCTTATCGCTTAACTAGCGATTTTAAGAAATCTTGATCTGAAGCTACGATCGGTCAAGACGGTCAAGAGCAATAAGCAATATCCCTAACAACACATTTATATACAGTATATTCTTGGTATGTTTTTTCATACTCAGAATATTTTGTGGGTGTACTGGGGATAAGATGTGTTGTTAAGACTATTTCTGTCTGTTTCAAATACAAATCATAACTTTTTGAAAAAAAAAAAAAGTGCTTATGTTTACAAGCGGAAAATCTTTATTTATTTACTTGCTTTTTCTGCTATTTCTAGCATATACTATTCATTTAAAAAAAAGAACCTTAAAATAAATGTAATTATGACATGGAAATGAAATAACTTTGGCGACCCCAGAAAATGTCGCTAAAACTGAAACGCACAGGATAAAAGGTCTTCTTTAATTAATTTATGGTTATTAACATAAATATTATGATTAAAATAGCACATTATTTGTATTTTTACATTTGAACATGTGAAAAACACAGAGAAAAATATAAGTAAATAAAAGTTATATTATTTTATTCTTTCTAAATTATCTTATGGAAATCTGAACATTTTATGTTCTTTTCTTGAGTGATTATAGAAATTTTTCACTAAACTATCTCCTATATGATAATTTTCCGAGCTAAAATTATGAAATTTTTTTAAAAAGTAACTCCAAAGTAACGCAAGACGATAGAAATAATGGCTGCCGTTTGTTTATCTATGGAAATGCTGGGTACATGTGGCAACCCAAAGGCAACAAAATGTTTGATGCGCCAGCTCGTATATATAGGAGCCTTAGTGGGGCCAATGAAAGGATGTCCTATGTTAACTACACTGCGCTAAAAAACAAAAAATCGACGCGTGATACCATTCTTGCTAATTCTTCTGTAAAATGACCTCCTGAATCCGAATATGACTACCATTTTGCCAAGGCATCCACCGTTTTCTCGGGACACAACCCCCTCCCCAAATTTTTTTATGACTGGTAATTTTATGGCCATGAATTTGATTTGGAGAATTAAAAAGAATTAATTATTACTTAAAAACAAAATATATATATATGTATACACACACACACACACACACACACATATATATATATATATGTGTGTGTAATGTTTAATAAATAACATTAATAATAGATTAAAAAAATATAAGAAATGTAATACATGATTTCAGTGGAAAATCCCCCCACCCCCTAAATTTTGCCCTTGCCCCATATGTTGATGTTTTAGAATTTTTCAACTCTGTAGCCCCTCAGAAGATATCTAACAGTTAAAATATCTTCCCCCTTCCTAAAAATCAAATTTATAGCCATGAAATTACCGAAAAGTGATAAAAAATAAAGGGCCGTCGCTAAAAAACAGTAGGTAATAGGGCAAAATTGACGTCATATTCAGATTCAGGAGGTTATTTTACTTAAGAATTTGCCAAAATTGTGTTGGGGCAATTTTCATGCCAAGCAGTGTTATCCATTGGATTTTTTGGAATTTTTTTTTAAAATTAAGGAAAATTATTTCTTGATTTTAATCCCCATATTTGGGTATAATTATAAATTAGTTATCGTGCGCATGTGTTATATTAAGTTACTTTTAATAGCAGGAGACTTGGCGTTGGAATATTAAAACAGGAATAAACTACTACGTCAGAAACGCCAAAGAAAAATTATTGAGGTGCATACAGCTGTTTCGGTAGACTAAAGCGTACCGTCATCAGTGCAAAAAGAATTCTGAATCTGGAGAAGTGCTCATATATATAGGAGAGGGACCGGATTTAGTTCAACCAATAGGATTACGGAAGAGGTGGGGAGTGTGGCCAATAGGAATTAAGGAATGTGTAGCTGTGTAAACAGTAGAAAAATTAAGGAAATGTGGACTGAATGTAAAATTTCCAACAATCAGACAAATAGGGAACAGCGAAATCACAATTTACAAGGTTTTTAAAATTTTTATAAATATGAAAAGCTTCAAAGAAATCGAGTTCATGAATGGATTTAGGTCTGCAAATTATTTTAGCTGAATTAAATTTAAAATTATGATTTTCCTCCCAGCAATGTTTAGAAATAGCCGATTTATTGGTTTCTTGTTTACGGACGTAATTCATATGTTCTTTTAGACGGAATTTAAGACTGCGTTTAGTTTGGCCAATATATGATAAACCACACTGACAGGAAATACTATAAATGCCCCAAGAATTATGCATATCAATAGGATCTTTTAACTGAGATAAGGTGAGTTTATTGGAAGGCGAAAATATTATTTTAAAATCATATTGTTTGAGAATTTTAGCTATGGTTTGACTGGTTTTAGAAAAATAGGGTAAAACAATGCTGATATTAGATGTGACTGATTTAGTAGACGAAATACGAGGGAGTTGTAATTTTTGGATAGCTTTGTCTATAATGGAAGGGTCATAACCTCTGTCAATTGCGATGGCTTTCAGGTATTTAATTTCAGATTTCAATAAAATAGGATTTGAACAAATATTAAGGGCACGGTTTACAAAAGTATAGAAAGCAGCCATTTTTTGGTTAGGTGGGTGACATGAACGCGCATGGGGAGGAAGGGAGACTGCAAAATTTTTACGATAGACAGTGGTTGAAAATCCATTTACAGTGCGAGAGACGAGGGTATCAAGAAATGGAAGGGAGCCATTGTTTTCTATTTCATATGTAAACTGGATATTACTGTCAATTGAATTTAAGGTATCTAAGACATGGTCAATATTGTGATGAGATATGTCGATAAGTGTGAAGGTGTCGTCAATCTGCTATAAAATCTTGCCCCTTGTTATTGAACTCGACTAAATCCCATCTTATCCCTTCTATTGCTAATTGTGCCAGATTTTATGCTTTACCAAAAGTTCACAAACCCAATATTCCATTTCGTCCAATAGTCTCTAATATCGGTACTGCTTCCTATAATCTTGCTAAATTTCTCACCACAATGTTTGCTCCACTTCTTGCTGCTAATAGTTATACTGTTATGAATTCCATAAATTTTGCAAAAAATATTCAAAACTGCCCTCACACTAATCTCACTATGGTTTCTTTTGATGTAAAATCTCTTTTCACTAATGTTCCAATAAGTGGCGCCCTCTGCTGTCTCGAAAATAGATTAAAAGAGTTTCATTTCACCTCTTTCGAAATACAAGAATTAATTTCTCTTACCCGCATTTGTTTATCACAAACCACTTTTTCTTTCCAAAATAAATTCTATCGTCAGTCTGAAGGTTTAGCCATGGGTTCCCCTCTCTCCCCAATTCTCGCAGATATTTACATGCACTATTTCGAAAGCAAGCTTTTTAAGAAAATATCTTTTCCTTTTTGGACCCGTTACGTTGACGACACCTTCACACTTATCGACATATCTCATCACAATATTGACCATGTCTTAGATACCTTAAATTCAATTGACAGTAATATCCAGTTTACATATGAAATAGAAAACAATGGCTCCCTTCCATTTCTTGATACCCTCGTCTCTCGCACTGTAAATGGATTTTCAACCACTGTCTATCGTAAAAATTTTGCAGTCTCCCTTCCTCCCCATGCGCGTTCATGTCACCCACCTAACCAAAAAATGGCTGCTTTCTATACTTTTGTAAACCGTGCCCTTAATATTTGTTCAAATCCTATTTTATTGAAATCTGAAATTAAATACCTGAAAGCCATCGCAATTGACAGAGGTTATGACCCTTCCATTATAGACAAAGCTATCCAAAAATTACAACTCCCTCGTATTTCGTCTACTAAATCAGTCACATCTAATATCAGCATTGTTTTACCCTATTTTTCTAAAACCAGTCAAACCATAGCTAAAATTCTCAAACAATATGATTTTAAAATAATATTTTCGCCTTCCAATAAACTCACCTTATCTCAGTTAAAAGATCCTATTGATATGCATAATTCTTGGGGCATTTATAGTATTTCCTGTCAGTGTGGTTTATCATATATTGGCCAAACTAAACGCAGTCTTAAATTCCGTCTAAAAGAACATATGAATTACGTCCGTAAACAAGAAACCAATAAATCGGCTATTTCTAAACATTGCTGGGAGGAAAATCATAATTTTAAATTTAATTCAGCTAAAATAATTTGCAGACCTAAATCCATTCATGAACTCGATTTCTTTGAAGCTTTTCATATTTATAAAAATTTTAAAAACCTTGTAAATTGTGATTTCGCTGTTCCCTATTTGTCTGATTGTTGGAAATTTTACATTCAGTCCACATTTCCTTAATTTTTCTACTGTTTACACAGCTACACATTCCTTAATTCCTATTGGCCACACTCCCCACCTCTTCCGTAATCCTATTGGTTGAACTAAATCCGGTCCCTCTCCTATATATATGAGCACTTCTCCAGATTCAGAATTCTTTTTGCACTGATGACGGTACGCTTTAGTCTACCGAAACAGCTGTATGCACCTCAATAATTTTTCTTTGGCGTTTCTGACGTAGTAGTTTATTCCTGTTTTAATTAAGTTACTTTGCTGTCAAATTGATAAAACTTTAATTTTAAGTTTCAAAACACTGTGGTCCTTGGCGTTTTTTGTATTTGACGATCATAAACGTAGTACAAAAATATGCATACCAGATGTATATTTTCGTAATATCTGTTGCATGAAATATAGTTTCATATTATTCATTGCTCTCTTAGTATACGTTGTTAAAATAACCATGATTTTTGAAAGGAATTAAATATGTTCGCCAGATAATTTAGCGATCTATTTTTTTCCCTCCGCCAAGAACAACAGATATCAAATCTATTCCTCTGGAAACTGCAACATATTAGTATCTTATACCAGATACTTTATTTAGACATTTGAAAACAAATTTAACTTCAAACTATGATAGAATATTTACCATTTTCCTTTTATTTAGTATATTAGTTATATATTTATTGTGTAAATATCACCTTTGAAATGAAGTGTTTATGTTTACATTCGAAACTGGAAGTTTGCCATTTTTTTCCCTACAGTTTTGAAATTTGAATATTAAAATTTTATCAATTTTACAGCAAAAATAACTCAATCTAACACATGTAGACAGTAACTTATATATAACTATACCCAAATATGGGAATTAAAATACTGAGATAATTTCCGCTAATTTTTAATATTTTTTTACAAAAAATCCAATGAACGATTAACACAGAAAATCTTTTTCGTGGCTTCACGGACGGCCAGTGACGTCATCACTTTGCTTCCGTATAGTGATGCTACATTATACAAATTACTGTGTCTATGGTTTTATTTGAGTTTTATGAAATTGCCAGATTTAACAACTTTCTACTTTTAGGTATTTTGTAATGTAAAGGAATACGTATATGAAAGGGGAAAATGCATGTAAATAAAAGTATTTTTAATTACCTTCTTGACATCGTAAGAAAATAATATTTGTAATTTTCCTCATCTGGCTAACCATACCTTTCGAATGATACCATTTTCAACCTTATACTTCCATAATTAATATGTTAAAAAGGGACTACAAATTTTATGCTTGCCTATTAATATATCGATACTTACAAGAATGGAGATCCTCCTGCAGATGATAGAAGGTAAAACATTTTACTTACAAGGAAACATTCAAAAGATGTCATCTTCAAAAAGTATTGAAAAAAATATATGTGATTCTACTCTTCATAAAAACCAGAAAATGAAAATATTATCGGCTGAAATTAATTACAGCGGCCACAAACAATTATCAAAATTAAGCATATTTGGCGATTTAGCGCTGTTAGGCGATACTTTTGCTAGCACCGAGATTGCCGTGTACCAACAGAACCGTGTTTTGCTTTTCCGCCAAGTACTCAAAATCAATCGCCTAGCAGTGTGAAATCGCCAAATATGAGTAATTTTGATAATTTTTTGTGGTTGCTGTAATTAATTTCAGCCGATAATTTTTTCATTTTCTGGTGTTTTATGAGGAGTAGAATCACATATATTTTTTTCAGTACTTTTTGAAGATGACACCTTTTGAATGTTTCCTTGTTAGTCGGTTCTGAGAAAATAAAATAAATTTAATATATGTTTTAATTCCTTTTCATTTAATAATTAAGGAAGACTTAATAGAATTAAAGTGATTTAAACGATGACTGTGTATAATTCTGAATATCTGTATTTTATTTGATCGAAAATAAAATCATTCTAATTTGAATAATTCTCAAATTTATTTAAAGCTAATTTCTTTTTTTTTTTTTTTCTCTTGAAACAGCGCAATGTATACGACTATTACTTACATTTTTAAAATAAAAAAATAAAGAAAATTTCAAATAAATTAATTAAATTAGACCCTGAGTACTTCGGCAATTTGGGGGTATGTGTATCTTCACTTATCTAGCATACTTAACATCGTTTCTCATTTACTTTTCTTTTCTTAAACTATTTAAATTTTTCATTTTTTTCTTCAAGCTTACTTGATAAAAAAATCGAATTAATATCAGTATAAAAATTACAGTTATGGAAATTGCTACAGTTCTAGAAAATTCAAGTAATGGTTTGAAAAAAAAATTCAGTTTTTATGTTCATACGTTTATTTATTTAAAAATTATGTGCAAAAGAAGAAACGAGAAAACTGATCGTGACTTTAATTTTGGATATGAGTGTATATTTTTCAATGTTCTTACGTCTGTAATTCACACTCTCCGAAAAATCAGCAAGAACTTTTTAAGTCATTGAAACAAAAATGAATATTAATATTTATTTTAGTTATTAGAAAGGATTTTATATTTATTTCTTACTAGAAGTAAAACGAAAAATTAAAGAGCAATCGACGTAGCTTACTTATGAGAAAATTTTAATTAATATCAGTTTAACATTTTTTGTTTATGTTACAGTTCTAGAAAATTCAAATAATGGTTTGATACATAACACGCCATTCAAACTTCATGTTCATGCATTTATTTATTTAAAAACTATGTGCAAAAGAAGAAACGAGAAAACTGATTGTGACTTTAATTTCAGATATGGGTGTATATTTTTCAATGTACTGTGCCCGTAACTCACATTCAACGCAAAAACAGCAAGAACTTTTTAATTCATTGAAACAAAAATGAAAATTGATATTTATTTTATATATTAGAAAGGATTTTATATTAATTTTTATCAGAAATAAAACGAAAACTTAAGAGTTATTGACGCATGTAATTTAATGAAAGGTCTGATCGTTTTTTGTTTAAAATAATAATAATAATAATACCACTTACAAAAGTATGGCATTTAAAAGTTTTTTTTTTTTCCTGGATACTTTTAGATATTATGATTGCTTGACCTTATCATGTCTGAATAATGATCTGGAGATAAATGTCAGATGTTTAAACTCAAATATCCGAAATCTGGGGCGTCAACTTTCTGCCATTTTACTTATTACGCTTTTTGACAAAAGTAAGCTTATTAAATTGGTTGATATATGGCAAAGGGTGATTCTCACGTTAAAAAAAAAAAAAAGACTATCTGTGAAAAGTAATAAAATACGTTAAAATATTATATTTTACTATTATTCAGCAGCTGAAGTTGCAAAATGCTGTCAGGCCTTTTATTTTCCGTAGTGAAATAATAATTACATAATAGTAAAACAAATTTATTTTTCTTAACATGTAAGATAATTTTAAACGCCATACAACTATTAAAAAAAAAAAAAAAAAAAAAAAACATTACCGTCACCAGTTCAGAGACGTTCGATGTATTTCATTTGTGCTACATCAGGTCATTTAATTCGTAGGAAAAGAGATGAGAAAGGGAAATTTACAAGTCATTGTAAATGTGTCAGATTTCGGATCGCAGTTTTTAACGTATGCTAAATATATGACTGAAAAATATTACTTTGATACATTCATAATAAAATTACTTTTTAAGAATATAAATGAATGGTTTTTTTTAAGGCTATGATTTGATTTTAATTTGTGCATAATTGCCAAGTTGTGCGAATTTTAAATACCACTATTTTAATTTTTCTTTCTTTGTCTTTTTTAATTGAAGAATCTTAGTCTTTAAATAAAACAAAACAAAAAAAAAAAAAAAAAAAAAAAAAAAAAATTCTATAAAAATAGTGGTATACAGAATGCTCAAATGTTGGCAATTATGTTAGTGTTTACTGTTTTAAGATTAATTTATTAAGCTTAAAATTCTGTTTAGTTTATGTTTATTGCTGATTTTTCATAATAGGTAGAATACAGGATGTCTGAAAACAACGTTAGTTTGGACTGCAGAAAAATAATTCTATTTTTTAAATAAAACGGTTTTTACTTTCCGAACATATCTTTGTAAGTAGTATTGTAATCATGACAAAAATTCGACTTTGACATTTTGGTGTATCTATATGTTTTAAAGTAACGCCTGAGTTCATTTTTGCTATTTTTAAAGTGATGTATATATTTGTATGTGTGTGGGTGAACATGAAACTCTTTGTTCGAATGAACTGAATGTTGGTACGTATGTTATAGGTCGCCGAAACCCTAACCCTAATGTTTTTGGTGAATGTAGCACTTATACTTTTTTTTTTTTTTTTTTTTTTTTTACAGGGACACAAAGAAAAAGTCTTTATCATTATAGGCTCAAATTATTTAAAGTGCAATAGCGTCTAAATACCTTATTCGATAGAGCTAAAAATTTGTATATAGGTTATAGGTCACTATCTCCTGAATAGTATAGATTTTGGTGAATTTAGCACTTAAAGATTCAGAGGGACACAACAAATTATTCTTTATCATTATGATCTTTGCGTTCAAATTATTTGAAGTGCAATTTTATAATGTATTTCCAAAAACTATAGTTATTCAATTGTAACTTTTAAATGACTATTAATCTTAAACCCAACAAAGCGTTAAATCAGCCTGCATTATTATTGCCATTCACTGAATGGCAACACCTAGAGTGGCAACTTCTGCTAAGTTTTGATTTCGCATGTTCTCAAAAATAGTGTTAATCTGTGTTTTAATGCTAAAAACAGGATGATTACATGAACGAACAGTCCGTTTAAAATTTATACCACGAATTTTCAAGACTTATATTTAGTATATACTACAAAAGTAAACTGTATATTTTATAAATAATTTTGTTAATTTTTGTTCTAAAGACATAGTTGCCAGCATTTTAATTTATTCGGGATTTTAATTTATTTCGCACCACTTTATTTATAGAATAATTTCTTCTGATAAATAACTTCAATATAGCAAGAAAAAATCACTTTAAAAACAAATGTAGTATGAAATTATAGTAACGGGAAAAAAAAAGTACTCCGAAATAGATTAAAATGTCGGCAACATTGCTAAAAATACAGTACATTGTTGTTTACAATTATTAAATTTCAAAATGTATAATTATTAAAAAAATATGTATACTTATTTCTTGAAATATATATATATATTAGGGTGCATCGAAAAACGCGTTTTTTCTGCAATTCAATTCTAATAGCGCGGAAAACTTGCGCATAGGCGTCATTATAAATGAAAAAATATTAAAAATTTTTTTTTTCAAAAATTGAAATCGCGCAGAAGGCCTAAAGTTACCAAAAAAGCCAAAATACCGGTAAATTAAAAAAAAAAAAAAATGCAAAAATTACAAAAAAATACATTTTTTGTTCTAATAGTGAAAAAAGTGTTTTTAAGAGTGTCCTTAATGCATACAAAATATAATTAGACCCATTCTTGTTTTACTGAATTCGCGCAAAAAGCCTAAAGTTGCGGGTTGTATCGTAAAAAAACGATATTTCATGATTTTCGACGATTTTTAAACGTGTGCCAAAACCCATAAAAGTTTTATTTTTAATTTGTAATAGTGTAAAAACCATTCAAAATAGTTTTCCCAATCCAGAAATAATACTTTCAGACCTGTTATTCCTTAAATGTATTCGCGCAAAAGGTCTAAATTATAGTATAAGTTAAGTTATAGAGTCCCGTAAAAATGCCGTTTTCCATATCAGATGAGTGTTTATATAACACATTAAGGTTTGTAATAAGACAAACAAGTGATTTACAAAAAATGTATTAGCCAAACATATCATATTGCAGCTCTGAGCTCATTTCAACATTTAATCTGTGCTGAAATGACCCAGGACTCACGGCGAGGACGTGGCTGCAAGGCGAGTCCCACCTCCACCCTACCCAACTAACCAACCAGGGTGAATTTTATTTGCAATATTTACAGTAACTATTTACTTTGTACAATGCATATATGTTCGTTGTAGGCTAAAGTTTATTTACATAGTAGCCCCTTTGAATTCTAACTTTGAATTAAATGTGGGCATCAGCTAACTTGATTTTAAAGTAGCTCTAATATAACCATCTCGATTTTCATGCCCGCACACTTTTTCTGCTGCTTCTGTAACCAGTTTTACACACATCTCAACTGACTGGTTGTGGCATGGGAATTTGAGGTAGTTAAACTCTGGTAGCGCTTTGTCTTTCAATAAAGAAGCAATGTGTTCAGTTGGCATATTGGACAGTAGTGGCGGCGGTGTTAACTTGCAGATTGACCAATCAATTAGTTCGGTATAGTCGTTTGAACTAAAATTTATTAAAGGTATTTTGGAGTCTCATACATAACCTTCAGCTGATGGCTCATTTCTGGATTTAAGGATCCTCCTGTAGTCATATGCACCTGTTTGGTTTGATATAAAGAAAAACTACACTGTGAAAGATGGACCGAAGCATATTTTGAAGGTAGTTGAAACAACCAGGCATCTACTGGACAATATCAAGCAAATCATTGATCCAGTAATTCAAAGGAATGCATCCTTCTGCCACCCTGAAAATATGATGTTGGCTATGATAATGGATGAGAGACCACACATTAGAGAACTTGGCTACAGGAGGATCCTTAAAACCAGAAATGAGCCATCAGCTGAAGGTTATGTAAGAGACTTCAAAATACCTTCAATAAATTTTAGTGCAAACGACTATACCGAACTAATTGATTGGTCAATCTACAAGTTAACACCGCCGCCACTACTGTCCAAGATGTCAACTGGATACATTGCTTCTTTATTGAAAGACAAAGCGCTACCAGAGTTTAACTACCTCAAATTCGAATGTCACACCCAGTCAGTTGAGAGGTGTGTAAAACTGGTCACAGAAGCAGCAGAAAAAGTGTGCGGGCATGAAAATCGAGATGGTTATATTAGAGCTACTTTAAAATCAAGACAGCTGATGCCCACATTTAATTCAAAGTCAGAATTCAAAGGGGCTTCTATGTAAATAACCTTTTGCCTACAACGAACATATATGCATTGCACAAAGTAAATAGTTACTGTAAATATTGTAAATAAAATTCATCCTGGTTGGTTGGTTGGGTAGGGTGGAGGTGGGACTCGCCTTGCAGCCACGTCCTCGCCGTGAGTCCTGGGTCATTTCAGCACAGATTAAATGTTGAAATGAGCTCAGAGCTGCAATATGATATGTTTGGCTAATACATTTTTTGTAAATCACTTGTTTGTCTTATTACAAACCTTAATGTGTTATATAAACACTCATCTGATATGGAAAACGGCATTTTTACGGGACTCTATAACTTAACTTATACTATAATTTAGACCTTTTGCGCGAATACATTTAAGGAATAACAGGTCTGGAAGTATTATTTCTTGATTGGGAAAACTATTTTGAATGGTTTTTACACTATTACAAATTAAAAATAAAACTTTTATGGGTTTTGGCACATGTTTAAAAATCGTCGAAAATCATGAAATATCGTTTTTTTACGATACAACCCGCAACTTTAGGCTTTTTGCGCGAATTCAGTAAAACAAGAATGGGTCTAATTATATTTTGTATGCATTAAGGACACTCTTAAAAACACTTTTTTCACTATTAGAACAAAAAATGTATTTTTTTGTAATTTTTGCATTTTTTTTTTAATTTACCGGTATTTTGGCTTTTTGGTAACTTTAGGCCTTCTGCACGATTTCAAATTTTGAAAAAGAAATTTTTTAATATTTTTTCATTTATAATGACGCCTATGCGCAAGTTTTCCGCGCTATTAGAATTGAATTGCAGAAAAAAACGCGTTTTTCGATGCACCCTAATATATATATTTACATGTTAATTAAAGTATCTTTGTATGAAAAAGGCAGCACTAAAAATTATACGAAAATTATATAATCTTAAATAGAAAGTAATAAATAAGTGTTAAAGTTTAAGATAAGTGGGCGTGGTTAACAAAAATTAAAAATAAAAAATGTTAATAAATGGAAAAACAACGAATTAAAGTATCGAAAAAACATTTGCAAAATAACACTTCATGTGAAAAACACTAATAAGGAAGCAGATAGGTGTTTTTCACATGAAATGTTGTTTTGCAAATGTTTTTTCGATACTTTAATTCGTTATTTTTGTATTTTTTAATTTTTTTTTAATTTTTTTTGTTAACCACGCCCACTTATATTTAACTCTTACACATATTTATTACTTTCTATTGAAAACTATATACATATATAAAGAAAAAAAAATTTTCAAAATGTACACAAATAACTTTGCATATATTTGGCAGTTTTAAACATATCATCAGCAATCTCTCCTACAACGATATTCTAAATAAGTTAGAAATATCTTCCTCAGAATTTTTAAAAGTTTATTAAGCTACATGTGACGAGTTATTTTTCTCTTTTAATAAATTTATCATTTTTAATAGTCAATTTACATTCACTCCAAAAGAATAATATTTCTAATTTTTCTACTTCTCAACAAGCAGAATCTTACAAACATTAAAATGCATAAATTAGTCAGACTGTTAAATTTCCATTTTATAAGTCTGATGTGAAACCGTTTCGCTAAGAATATTTAAACAAAGCAATCAACGTCAATCCTCTTTAAAATATAAGGTTGTAGTTAAAATTTCACTCCCTCTAAAAAGCTTTTAAACTGCCAACATCAATTTTGCCATTTAAATTCCTTTGCTTTTAAACAAAGAGTTCATGAGCTTTTAAAGAGATAAAAATTAAGATGTTTGTGTTTCGAAAACAGAATTCGGTGCGAACGACCTGTGTTGTAATAAAAAGGTTGTTTAATTACGCAGCATTTTCGTTTATTATTTTCCTTTTAAGTTAGTTTAAATGTATGTTGATTTGAAGGAGTCTTCAATTTATTTCCTTTTTTCTTCAGTTAATCTGAATATTACGACAGATATATATATATATACCTTGTTTTTCGTCTATTGTTAATATTGTACCCGTTTCTGAACGGAGTTAAATATTTTAAGTTAAAAGAGAAAAATCAATAAATCAAGAAGTTTATATTAGTTATTTACGTAGTTTAGTAACAAGGGCAGAAATACATAAATATAAAACTATGATTTTTTTTTTTTTTTTTTTTAATAATAAGAAATATTGTAATCGGCATTGAGTGTTAATGGCAATTTTATACACAAGGGAAATAGGCATGAGAGGTATACCATCCGTAGATGTCCTTCTAATTTTATGTTATGGAAAAGTTTATAGATTTTTTATTTTTCATTTGCTAATATTTCTCGCAAATACTTTTTTAATTACATTTGCTGAAGTGAAGTAAATAAAATATTATATGTACTACAGTTATAATTTTTATGGTTTATAAACTTCGTAACTGTGGGATTTCACATTTCTTGCACATTTTGAAATCAAACACCGTAATATATATATATATGTTTTTGCTGTGCGATTATTTATTATGTATAATTATTTATTACGTGATCATTTATTATTATGTAGAAAACGGATGGAAAAGGCCAAAAATCCATAGGAAATAGCATGGAGTGAAAACGAAAAAACTCGCAAGGCGAAAAAGGTCTCGAGTGAAAAGGGTTAAATGAGATGCATTATATCTTAACGTAAATGATATGTACATTTATAAATTTATTATCTATATAATATTTCTCTAACGTGGACCAATTTCAATTATTTTTTGTCGAAAGGATACGACATTGGTGTAATCAATAAAATACGCGAGGATAAAAAATAATATTTAAGCACGCGGAGTTAGCTCAATGAACTAATAAAAAACATGACGACATTTGTATGATGACATTATTTTATGGAAAAATGTGTTTTTAAATGTTGCTTTTTCAGAATTTTTGCAAACGTCATTTAAAACGTAGCAATATTTTAAAGATATATACAGAATCTATATAATATTTCTCTAACGTGGACCAGTTTCAATTATTTTTTGTCGAAACGATACGATATTGGTGTAATTAAAAAATACGCGAGGATAAAAAATAATATTTAAGCACGCGGAGTTAGCTCAATGAACTAATAAAAAAAGAATGGCGACATTTGTATGACAGAAAAATGTATTTTTAAAAGTTGCTTTTTCAGAATCTTTCCAAGCGTCATTTAAAACATAGCAATATTTTAAAGATATATACAGAATATGAATTATTATCATAGATTGAAAAAAAAAAAAAAAAAAAAAACACACACACAATCATAAAAAAATATAATCAAAATAGGATTTTTTTTTTTTTTTTACAAAAAATTATGCCAAAATAAATAAAATTTCATCGCACTCTTGGCGTTAAAAATTTAAAAGGCGTCATAGGGGGTTCTTCTACTGTAATTATATATGTAAGTAAAAATTAGTTTATTATGTATTTCTATGCATTACGATTATTATAACGATATTATTGAAATCATCATATAATGCCATACAGTAATGTACAACTTAAAGTTATCTTTGCTTTATTAGATTTATGTTATAATCAGTATCTGTGATAAATATATCGTGTGACAATGGTTCTTATTTTTTTAACACATCTACTTGTTTAACAATATATTTTCACGTATATTGTATGAGAAAACCATAATTAACTTCATAACAATAGGTAATTTTAATATTTTTAAATTTAAATTTAAAATTTAATTTCATTACCCTACTACCGTAGGTAATGGAAGTATTGTATTTGGTCCAAAAATTCGATATCGAAATTTTACGTGATTTATACGTTTTAAGGTCCCCTGAGTCCAAAAAAGTGGTTTTTGGCAATTGATCAGTGTGTGTGTGTATATGTGTATGTATGTGTGGAATCTTCTGGCTATCATATCTCCGAAACTAATAAAGATAGAACTACAAAACTTCAGAATTAAAACAGGTCTGGTGTACAGATGAATTTTCCAAATTTTGTTGAAAATTGAAAAACTGGAAGTATGATATCGGAGACCGGAAGTGGGATCATAAGTCCGTGTCTCAAAAACGGCGCTAACAAATTTCTTCAAATTTGCTGCATAAACACTTTATTAGATGTCCTTTCGAATGATATAGTTGGTTAGTTCAGGAAAATTGATAGGCGCCCTGTATAAATAGCTGAAATTCAGGTCTTGCAAGTACGTTCCTTTTTAAGCGGCTGTACGGATTTTTTTCAAATTCGCCATATTAACTCACTTTTAAATATCCTTTTGTATGTAATTATTGTTTTCCGGTCAATAATTGATTTTTTGTAAAAGTTGGTATCTCAAAAACGGCTCTAACTATTTTCTAACGTTCTATTTTCTAACGGCTCTAATCTCTTTAGGTCACTTTTATGTTTTGTTATCACATTATCTCTCCAAAATGCATATAATACGTGTAATAGTGGGTAATGGAAGTCGTGTGGTTGTTTCACACCAGATTTTTTTTTTTTTTTTTTTTTATGCAATTGTCTATTTATCTTTATTCGTTTCTTTTTATAGTATTTTAATATATTTGCTATCTATCAATACTAAAAACACCAAATGTATTTTTTATATTCATTTTGAATAAAACTGCAAAAGATTCATGTCATCACGTGATCAGATAAATTTTTGTCTTGAAGTTATTCTTTTACCCATCTCTTTATCAGATTTTATTCTTAGTCGGCAATTTAAATTTAATTTTTATTAAAATCACACATCAACTGTGGAAGAAAATCATATTTATTCAAAATTAAAAAAAAAATATATTTAAATTATTTATTTAAATTTAGTTTGTAATTTACAATAACTATCATGAGATGTGCATTTCCTCAAATTAATTTTAGATGGATTACTCATACGTTTATCGTCTTCGTAATTGTCATTTAATATTAGCATATTTACACTATTACACCTTTATATACATTTTTTTAAATATATTTTACACATTACATATTCAATTTTCAGCCACAACAACTGCATTTAACCTCTTTAAAATAAGTTAATTACGTTCCTTTAATATGGAAACTCACCAGAATTTAAAAATTAAATTTTAAGAAAGGATATTTCTTCCCCGACAGGTTAGAGAAGAAAAAAATTATTTGAAAATTCTGTTACGAAATATGTCAGTTGAAAATTAAAATAAGTGTGACAAAACATGTATCACCACCCTTTAAGGGATTAAACAGCATTCATAATACATTTTTTTTTTTTTTAATCAGTAATATAATTTTTACAGTTTAACGTTATCATTGCTTTACATTTGTCTATCTTATATTACACCCATTCATCTCTCCAGCGTGTATAATGTGTAATAATTACTTTTCAACACATCATTCTCATAATGTGACGGTCTTTGTATGTATTTCAAATGGGTTGAAACATACCGTTATTGGCATCTTTGTTATACAATTGTAGCAGTTACACGTTAGTCGTCGCCTTAAATCTGTTTCATATCAACTCTTTGTCTGATACACATATGAAGTATATATTAATGAAGGCTTTACGTCGAAATTGACACTATTCAAGTAATAGTTAGTGAATTAATATTTATGTTAGAATTTCAAAACTATTTACAAATGTGGAGAAATAAAAACATATCATAATTATTCTATAGAAATGATTGAAGTAAGTAATTTCTCGATGCTTTTTTTTATTATTTATTTATCATTATCATTATTATTATTATTATTATTGTTATTTTCATTTTTAATATTAAGATTGTACAACGAATCGATTTCTTTTTTACAAAATTATAATAGTATACATAAATAGTATACATAATAGTATACATATTTTTTATATATTTGAAGTTTTGAAATGGAGTTTTCTCAGTTTGCAATTTTCATGAGTTCATGATCTTAAAAATGATAAAACATCTACAGATATTTAAGAAAAGGCTTAATCTATATATTTTTGGACTGTTACTAGAACTTGTTTAAAGGAATTAGGGGTGGATTTTGAAATTTATTAATTATTTTTTTGGAAAAAATTTGAAAAATACATCCCTATGAAATAAAAAAAAGAATGAAAGTAAGGAAAGAAAAATAAAACATGTTTTTTGCTCTGTTTTCATTTTTTATATTTTTCTGTTAAAAATATTGCAAAATTCATAATATGTTCTGTTAAACATTCAAAAAACTAAGTCTTTTCTGATGTATCTGTAGAAGATTTAGCATCTTGAAGACCACGAAAAAATGCAAAATGAGAAAACGGAATTTAAAGATTTAAATTTTGTAAGAGGTATATCATAAACCATCAGAATTATTGCCTGGATATATATTTTATTAAACATACCTATAATAGCTTAATTTATAAATATTTAATGTATATATAAGCTCTGACATGAAACCTTCAGTCGTGCTAAGCCCCCTTAATATATAATAGTAGTATTATTTCAGATTATGTATTTCTATACGTAATTTAATAAAGAAAAAATATATGGTTTTTAAAAATGTATATTCTCTTATATAATTAACTATCAATAAATGCGCGTAGAGAAGATGGTTTCTATACAGGAAATATCTATATGTCTAATGTTTTCCTGAACATTCGTTTTCTATTTATGGAATTTTCGCTGTACAATAAAATTAATAAACTAATGTAATATTTACTATTTAATTACTGTGACTAATCCTTATAATATAAAACTAGTATATTGTGGCCACTACATGACTTTATTCTATATTTTATTGTAGAAATTAACTGAGCAAAAATAATTTTAAAAAGTATTATTTATTAAAATTATCTTCTGTGATAAATGCAGACGATTTCCATTCTAGAGAAGTAGTATAACACTAAATATCCAAAGAAAGTCAAATTGTTTTTGTAGTATGAATCTTTAAAAAATGCAATTATTATTATTTATTTTTTTCGATAAAAATGAAAAAAATCGATAACTTTATTTTAAATTATCACAGATCAATGGCTCCACCATTCATTTTCAAGGTATTGACGAGCTCTTTTGAAAGATACCATAACGGAAATTTGATCTCCTCAGCGGAAAAGCGACGCTCCTGCATATGAAAAATAAATAAATAAATAAATAAATAAATAAATAAATAAAATCGCAGTTGACTCTTACTATTGTGAATATATTTTTTTAATATCGTAATGCTTATTAAAAAACTAGTATGTTGTGGCCACCACAAGACTTTCTTCTATATTTTCCTATACCAATTCACTAAGTGCAAATAATTTATTAAAACTATTATTTATTAAAATTATCTAACATGATGAATGCAAATGATTTTCATCTTAGAAAAAACTAACACTAAATATACAAAGACAGACAGTTTTATTGTCTATAAATAACATCTTAAAAAGTGCGTTTTCACAATGGTTATCTCACATAACAAGTTTCGTACAGTTATGTTCCAGTTGCGATATAGCGTTCCCGTTATCGAGGAAATTTCCAGTATAAAAGCACCATCTATTGGTCTATAAGCATCCAATTGAATCAGCATAATGCCTTATAATGGCCTTCTCACATATCAAGCTTTGTTTGATTATACGCAATAGAACTTGAGATATAACCTTTCCTTTGTTGTAATATCTAACCTCAGAACAATCTTATTAACATTTTTTTTGTGTTCCGAAACTATTTCTTCCCGACAACTGATTGTTTCATACACCTGCCTCATCACGTGACGATAGGTCGCGTCACTCTACTACTACTGTTTTTTTCCTTTTTTTTTAATCATGTAACATTTTTCTGTATTAGAAGGACGTTTTTTTATTGAGTCCTCCTTGCATTATTTTTTGTTCCTAAGATATTAAATAAATTTAAAAAGTAAAAATCTAGGCAATCCTTTATTACGCAGTCAATATCTCAATTATTATAGAAAGTAATTAATCTACATTTCTTTTACAGAAAAAATAAGTAATTTCGTTTGTCCCAGAAACAGAAGTTGTTTAAACATAATATGTGGATAATTCATCCAATATTTCAAGCATCAATACTGCTGATAAAGTGTCCAGATTTGTCTTCAATAAAATAGAATGCTTAGTACCTGTGCTGACCCAGGTAAGACAAACTTTTTAATTATTTGACTGTTGACTATTAAATAAAGAATTATTTATTATAAAAGTATATTTCGTAATAACTAATTGAGGAAGATCAGAACTTATAGCCTAATAATTTTATCAGATTATGATTCTGATTTTTTGAATTGAAATTTTAGATTTATTCTTGACAAAGTTTTTTTTCTTTGCATATTTGAAGAAATTGCTACATTTAAAATAATAAAAAAAAAAAAAATGTAAGCGAAAATAAACACTTTTTATTTCTTCAAAACGTAACAATATGAAAACGAAAGTATAGAAATGTGTGTAAACATTAAAAACAAAAGAAGTGAAAATAAATATAAGAATGTTTAAAATAAACATATCAATGTTTAAAAATAAAATTTCAGTTATTATATTCTAGAAAGAAAACAAAATTGAAATATTAATATGAGTATCACCAAGGGCACAATTATTGAAAAACTCAATTCACAGAACTATGAAGTCTGAAAATTTAAATTGGAGATGTTTCTCCAAAAAGAAGATTTATATTCAGTGGTAATAAACGATGATCCCGATCCGATTACTGACACATGGAATTCCAAAAACAGAAAGGCTCGCGCCATAATAAACCTCTTAATAGAGGACAATCAAATAATACATGTGAAAAATATTCAAATCGCTAGAGAATGCTGGAATGCATTAAAAGCTGTACATGAACGCTCCACCCTCAGCAGTAAACTATTTTTATTAAGAAAGATTTACTCTACGAAATTAACTGAGGGTGGAGACATGATACAACATTTAACCTCTTAACGCGCGCTGTCCTCGCTGCGAGGAAGCAAAATTTAAGATCCATCTGCAAAAATTCATCCCGGAAATTTTTTAGCAAATATTTGCGTTTATAACATAGCAGAAAAGGCCAGTTTTTTTAACCTTAAAATTTCTTTTAGTTTGATTTAGTGCATGAATTCTGGTGGCAATATAATTTAAATGATCCGAATTGTCTTGCGCCGCAAAGGGTTAACACATATTTATCAGCTACGAGATAAACTAGTATCAATCGGTGAAGAAATAAATGACAGGCACCTTTCAGCACTAACGGTCTGTTCCTTGCCTCCAAGTTATGATGATAAAGCATCACTGCTTTAGAATCTCGAGACGAAAAAGATTTGACACCAGGGTTTATACGCTCAAAATTAATTGATGAGTTTTCTAAAAGAAAAGAAAACAATTCTGAAAATAATTCAGTGTTAAAGGTTAAATTTAAACCAAAACCAGAAAATTCAAAGTTCTGTCGCTATTGTAAAGAGAAATCGCATACAATTGAAGAATGCTGGCATCTTAAAAATAAAGAAAAGACTCAGAAAAAAACAAAAACCAGCAATGCCAGATCAACTTTCAAATCTGGTATGTACTCTCAAGACAGACATAACGCGGATAGGGGCTCTTATTACTGAGAGTGAAAATAAAAAACCCAATGACAAAATATTCACTCTATTTATCAGTGAATTGGTATGTAGACTCGGGTTGTTCAAAATATGTTTGCAATGATAAGAGTAAATTTCAGGAATTTAATTACAATAATTCACGCGTAACAATCACAAATGGACAGGAGATCCCTGGGTCATGGGTCTGTGAAATTAAACACCATAAATTCCAATAACACACATAATACTATCATATTGAAAAACGTTTTATATGTACCAGAAATAGAGATAAATCTCATATCTGTAAAAGAGGCTACTGAAAATGGTTGTGTAGCAATATTTGAAAACATATCATGGAAAATAATGCATGAAGGAGAAACATTCATTGAAGGTTATATTAATAACAATTTATACGAATGCAAAGTTAACTATGATACAACACACACTATAAACATGGTAAAAACGTGTGAAAATAAAAATTGTATTGATAAATGGCACATTAAATTAGGCCATAGAAACATTAGTCATATAAAGGATTTAATTAACAAGGACATGGCTGTGGGTATTAAATTAAATGATTGCAAACGTAATACTGAATGTAAAACATGCATCATGTCTAAATTAGTTGATTCACCTTACCCCAAAGCTGCACAATTTAGAGCCTCCGTACCACTCGAACTAGTCCACACAGACTTATGTGGCCCTATGAAAACCCCCACTGTAGGTGGAAAATATTACTTTCTTACATTTATCGATGATTTTAGTCGTTATACTATTATATATTTGCTAAGAAATAAGTTTGAGGTATTTTCTGAGTTAAAGGAATATGTGGCTATGACCGCAAACAAATTTGGCCGAAAAGTGCAAGCAATTCGCTCGGATAACGGGGGTGAATACACTGGTATGGAAGTAAATGAATTTTTGAATAAAGAAGGATTTGAGCACCAGTTTACCGTTCCTTACTCTAGTGCTCAGAACGGCGTGGCAGAACGTAAAAATCGTACTCTGACCGAAATGGCGCGCTGTCTGCTTAAAGACAGTAATTTACCAAATTCCTTTTGGGGGGAAGCCGTAAATACTGCGAATTACATACAAAACAGGCTCCCAACCTCCTTGTGCGACTCAACTCCTTACGAAAAATGGACCGGCCGTAAACCCGATTTATCAAATATAAAAACATTCGGATGTCGCGCATATGCATATGTACATAAGATACATAGGGGAAAAATGGATAGCACCGCTCAAGAAGGAATTTTTGTGGGATATGATAATCATAGGAAAGGCTACAGAATTTGCACAAATAATAAAAATGTAATTATAAGCAGAACTGTAAAATTCTTGGAAGATGAGAATACAGAATCCCACAATAGTGAGACATCACAAATCAATAATGAAAATTCAAATGATGAAATTCCGGTGTCCAAATTACAAATATTAGATTCCGATATAGATATAACGGGTGATAAAGATAGTCCCGATGACACTCAAACTTTGCCGCGACGATCACAACGATTAAATAAAGGGGTTCCGCCCGACAGATTTGCATTTGCAGTAAATGACAAAAGAATTGATGAGCCTAAGTGTTTTGACGATATACTAAAAATTCAAAACCCAGCAGAAAACGGAAATTGGCTGAACGTCACACTCGACGAAATGAATTCACTCAGACAAAACAATACTTTGGAACTTGTTGACGCTCAACCAGGGACCAAAGCAGTAGGGTGTAAGTGGGCGTTCAAGGCCAAATACTATAGCTAAGGACAAGTCGAGAAATATAAAGCCAGGCTAGTCGCCAAGGGTTTTTCACAAAAATACGGGGTGGACTATGACGAAACGTTTGCACCAGTTGCATCGCATACCACTCAAAGAAGTTTCTTGACCATGTCGCTGTACAAAAATTTGAATTTAAGGTATGTAGATATCAAAACTGCTTTCTTACATGGAAATTTGCAAGAAGATGCATTCATGCAACAACCCGACGGTTATGTTGTCCAAGGCGAAGAAAATAAAATATGTAAGTTAAACAAAGCGATATATGGCTTGAAACAAGCCGCTAGGGCGTGGAATTTGATAATTAATGAATCATTGTGTAAATTACGATTTAAATAAAGTCAGCATCACAAATGTTTATATATTTGTAAGAAAGATAACACAGAAACTTACATTCATGTCTACGTCGAGCTGGTAAAAATCACAATATTGACATATCAACTTAGGGAAGAATATCCATTAACTGACCTTGGGGAAGCCAAATATTACCTTGGCATAAATATAGAAAGACCTTGTAAAGGGGTAATTACGCTTGATCAAAGTAACAAAATACAAGACATTGTAACAAAATTCGGGCTAGATAACGCACGGCCCTCTAACACACCAATGGAACCAGGGTATATAAAATTAACTGATAACGATAATCTCTTACCAAAGAACACAATGTACAAACAGGCTATAGGCGCGTTACTTTACATTTCTACAGTATCGCGACCTTAAGTGTTGCCGTTGGCATCTTAAGCCGTAGAAACGAAAATCCCAGAGCGAATGACTGGGGGGCAGTTAAAAGGGTAATTAGGTATTTGAAAACAACCAAAGATATTAAACTAAAACTTTGTAACTCTGGTGAACCTGTTTTTACAGGATATTCGGATTCTGAGTAGGCAAACGATCCAAGTGATCGAAAATCCATCTCTGGAAATTTATTTATGTTAGGCAAGAATCCAATTTTTTGGATCACTCTACTACTACTGTTTTTTTTCTTTTTTTTAATCATGTAACATTTTTCTGTATTAGAAATACGTTCTTTTATTGAGTCCTCCTTGCATTATTTTTTGTTCCTATGATATTAAATAAATTTAAAAAGTAAAAATCTAGGCAATCCTCTATTACGCAGTCAATATCTCAATTATTATAGAAAGTAATTAATCTACATTTCTTTTACAGAAAAAATAAGTAATTTCGTTTGTCCCAGAAACAGAAGTTGTTTAAACATAATATGTGGATAATTCATCCAATATTTCAAGCATCAATACTGCTGATAAAGTGTCCAGATTTGTCTTCAATAAAATAGAATGCTTAGTACCTGTGCTGACCCAGGTAAGACAAACTTTTTAATTATTTGACTGTTGACTATTAAATAAAGAATTATTTATTATAGAAGTATATTTCGTAATAACTAATTGAGGAAGATCAGAACTTATAGCCTAATAATTTTATCATCCTTAAACCGCAGAAATCGCTGTGTAGCAGTGCCACCTGTTGAGCAGTGGACAGCAAAAATTGATAGGAACTAATTTATGTCAAGGTGCATCTACATATAAATTTATAAGCAATTCTGTGTTGTAGTTCCTGAGATATAGCCCTTCCTTAAATTGCAGTAATCGCTATATAGCAGCGCCACCTGTTGGCTGATAAGAATTCAAATTGAATCAGCATAATGTCTCATAATCTCCTTCTTACATATCAAGTTTTGTTTGATTATATTCAAAAGATCCGAGATATTGCCTACCCTTAAATTGTGAAAATAGGTGTATAGCAACGTCACCTGTTGAGAGGTTGTCATCAAAATTCGATAGGCACTAATTTAGGTCCAGGTGCATCTACATATAAATTTATATGCAATTCTGAACAGTAGTTCTGGAGATACAGTTGTCACAAAATTTTTCTCACACACACACACACACAGACAATCAGACAGACATTTTCTAAAAATGAAAAATTGTGTTCTAGACATCCCGAAACATGTAAATCCGTCAAAAACTGGAAATCAAATATTTTTTCGAAACCAATACTTTCTTCTGTTGAATATAGAAGAAAGTAATATTTCTCTTTATGTACATTTATACGATATTTTGTCCGATACCGCCATGTGAAAAATTTAGAAAAAGCAGGTGGCAACTCTAGTTGTTGGACGATTTTCACGAAAAGTTGATAGTCACTAATTTATGTTAAGGTGCAACTACATATCAAATTTTATGAAATTATCTGCAGTATTTCCTGAGATACAGTTGCCACAAAATTTTGTCTACATACAGACATTTTCTAAATATGGTTAAATCGTGTTCTAAACCTCTGAAAACATGTATATTCATCGAAAACCTAAGGTCGAAAACTTTTACGAATCCAATACTTTCTTCTATTGAATGTAGACGAAAGTAAAAATAGCAAACAGTATCAAAAAAAAGAAAAAAAATCTATTGCGTATTTTATTATAAAGATATCTACCGTATATTCCGTAAAAATAATTAATTTCTGTGAATATACGCTATTAAATTAAATAATTGAAAATATGTATTAAGAAGCAATAATTTCTCTTTCTGTTTTCTTTTTACTGTTATTACAATCTATATATATAAAATCGTTATTCCTGAGTGGGTGAGGGGGTGATTCATCATCGCACAGACCAAACCCCTGGTCCTAGAAGCATGAAATTTTGTGTCAATGTTCGTTCTATGACGTAGGCATCCACTAAGAAGCGATTTTACAAAATTCGCCCTCCAAAGGGGGGAGGGGGGGCAAAACGTGATTTCACAAAATCCTTCGTATATCAAACAAAAAAACAGATATCCGTAAAATTTTTGCTTTAAAATATAGCTAATACAAATGTCTAAAAACCAATTTCTGGAATTTTCAAAATTTTGTCCCCAAGGGGGGCGGGGGCCGCAAAACGTGATTTCACATGCGTAAAACGTGATTTCGCATAATCCTATATATCTCAAACAAAAAAAATAGATATACGTGAAATTTTTGCTCTAGAATATAGCTAAACAGATATCTAAAAACCAATTTCTGGAATTTTAGAAATTCAGTCCCTAGGTGGGGCAGCAGGGGGGGGGGGGTTATGGGGCAAAAACAAATAGAAATACAGTTAGGGCGTTCAAAATTGATACAGATAGGTTTTAGAGGCCTGCAAGTCGAATGAGGATATTTTCGATTGTGTAAAGTTATTAGGAGGGGCAGGAAGGGGGGGAGGGGAGAGGGGGGCAAAAAATAAAAATAGAGTTAGATCGTTCAAAATTGGTATATAGAGGTTTTCGATACCTACAAATCGATTGCGGATATTTTTGAATTTGTAAAATTATTAGGAGGGTCGGGAAGGGGGGTGTGGCGGTAAGGGGGGGCTATGGGCAAAAACAAATAGAAATACAGTTAGGCCGTTCAAAATTGGTACAGATAGGTTACAGAGGCCTGCAAGTCGAATGGGGATATTTTCGAAAGTGTAAAGTTATTAGGACGGCCGGGAAATGGGGAGGGGAGGGGGGGGCAAAAAAATAAATATAGAGATATATCGTTTAAAACTGGCATATAGAGGTTTTCGATACTTACAAATCGATTGCGGATATTTTCGAATTCGTAAAATTATTAGGTGGGGCGGGAAGGGCGGTGGGGCGGGAAGGGGGGCTATGCGCAAAAACAAATAGAAATATAGTTAGGCCGTTCAAAATTGGTACAGATAGGTGTCAGAGGCCTGCAAGTCGAATGGGGATATTTTCGAAAGTGTAAAGTTATTAGGAGGGCCGGGAAAGGGGGAGGGGAGAGGGGGGTAAAAAATAAAAATAGAGATATATCGTTCAAAACTGGTATATAGAGGTTTTCGATACTTACAAATCGATTGCGGAAGTTTTCGAATTTGTAAAATTATTAGGTGGGCGGGAAGGGGGGGTATGGGCAAAAACAAATAGAAATACAGTTAGGCTGTTCAAAAATGGTACAGAGGGGGGGCAGAGGGGCAAAAAAAAAATAGAGTTAGATCATTCAAAATTGGTACATAGAGGTTTCCAATACCTACAAATCGATTGCGGATATTTTCGAATTTTTAAAATTATTGGGAGGGGCGGGAAGGGGGGGAGCAGAGGAGCAAAAAAATAAAAATAGAGATATATCGTTCAAAACAGGTGCATAGAGGTTTTTGATACTTACAAATCGATTGCGTATATTTTAAAATTTGTAAAATTATTAGGATAGAAAGGAGGGGGGGAGCAAAGGGGGAAAATAATAGAAATAAGAGTTAGAGCATTTTCGGATTTTTTTCCGAAGGCAGTGAGAACCCTTTGCGACATTTTTTCTAATCAGATTTTGTTTCTCTTTTTTTTTCACGTGATAAAAATTAATGCAATTTTGAGAATTCAGTAATTATAGTGATTCTTTTAAAAATAGGGACCAGCGAAGCGGGCGTTGCTGGCTAGTAAATGTATAATTAAACAAATGGAAATAAATATTTTACTCGTATATTTTATTAAGAAGATATGCTTATTTTAACATTATATTTAAAATGTTTGATAAGAAGTATTTATCTAAAGAGATTATTTAAGGCACAAACATATATATAGTTAAGTATTCATAGCAAAATAAATCTCTGAAAATATATTTATTTTAAATATTTACAAAATATAATTTTTTCAGGAGTAATTTTTAGATAATAAAACATCTTGGAGAATAAAGCATAAACATTTTCTTTACTCACTTTACAAACGCTTAACTCTTTCTCACAATTTATGATTAACTAGATAATAAAAGACTTACCTAATCTGCGGAAGTACAGCCCGCTAAATAAAATAATAACACGCCTTTACCATTTCAGTAAAAATGATGGATATTCTGATCTCGAAAATTAGTATGGCATAAATCTCTGACGATCGCATGCTGTTGTTTAAAACATACACTTTCTGTGCCTGATAGATTCGAATTAATGAGACAGTTTTCTGTGCATTCAGCATACAGTTTTCCCGAAAATATGTCAAAACGATATACGTTTGGAATAATATAAGTACTTTGTTGGATGATATATTACGCTAGATGTCATAATTCGGTACTGGTTAAGTGTGTTTAATGGGATTCCGGCAATCTCTAGTTTTTTGCTTATATTTGCACCTATAATTAGTTAGGAGGGCTGATTAACGTGAATGCATGCGATATATGAAATAAATATGCATGTATGTGAATAGTGTAAGTAATGCATTTCTAGAAATATCAACGTAAATTATTGTGGAAATTATAATATAGTAAAATGCAATGGAACTTCATCGGAAAATTGAATGAAAATTTTGGCAAAATGATTTCTGTTCCCATTGAGTACTTGTCGTTATTTTCCAAATTGCTAATGACTTATTACAAATTTTTAGTTAAAATGTTTTTTATTTAAATGTTTTTTATTTAAAATGTTTTCGATTTGAAGTAGAATGTTTTAAAAGAAAATATTTATGAGAAGTTTTCTAAAAATCACACATAATTTTATATATGTTTAAAGCACCCGTTTTAAAGCACGGAAATGGAAAAATGAGTAATGATAATGCTAATGCTAGCAAAAATTGTGTAAATCACTTGAATCTTTAAGAAGAAGAATTTCCTTTGTATTAAAGGGAATGAGAAGTAATGACATTTTTGCTCACGTTGCTTTTTTTTACTTTTTCTTACCCATAAGGTAGAGAAAGTATTGTTTTTGGATCAAATTTTTGAACGCGAGATTTTGTTATATTTACACGTTTTGAGGTCCCCTGAGTACGAAAATCATGTTTTTAGCTAATGGTCTGTGTGCATGTCTGTGTGTCTGTGTGTCTGTATGTCTGTGTGTGTGTCTATGTGTGTGTCTGTGTGTGTGTCTGTCTGTTATCAGCATATCTCAAAAACAAATTATGGCAGAAAGTTCAAACTTGGTATTCTAAATGTGTATCATATAGGGATGCTACAGTAAGCTTTACGTTAAGATCAAGCAAATGGTTCGTGTACAGGGACAATCAAGAGAATTCTAATACATTACGTCTATGGGGAAAATTGCAGGTAAGTAGAGTTTAACGTCTATAGACTGCACTAAACTAAATGAAACGAATATATATTTTTTGTAATAGAGATAGTTAACTGGGAAATTTTTTTTTGTGTATGTAGGAGCTTCGCCTCACCCCCTGGGGGGGAAGTCCCCCCTCGAGGGGAGTAAATTTTCATGATGGGTATCTTTCAAAAGAGCTCGCCAATAAATTTAAGACGAATGGTTGAACCATCGATTTTCTATAGTTTAAAACAAAGTTACCGATTTTTTTTTTTTACTTTTAACAAAAGAAAACTTAGATTTTTTTTTTTTTTTTTTTTTTTTAATATTGAGAATAAAATGGACTTTGTTTGGGCATTTGGTGTTATACTACTTCTCTAATATGGAAATCGTCTGCATTATCATAAAAGATAATTTTTTTAAATAATTTTTTTAATAAATAATTTTTTAAAAACAGAATTATTTTTTAATAACCGAATTAAATTCTATATAAATGTAGGTGCATTAATGAAACGGGGGGTTGAGGGGGGCGGTAGCCCCCCCTCACACAGAAATAATTATCATACTCGTTATCTTACTTCTGTATTTATAGTATTAAATTTCAAGGTTAGAGAAAGTCGTGTTAATGACACACCAGATTGTTTTTTTTTTTTTTTTTTTTTTTTTTTTTTAATTTCACAAGTGTAGTAACGAAACAATAAATATCAAACACATTTGTGATATTTATGCTAAATGCATTAGGCATTTGTAAATGTCAAAAATGGATTTTTAAAAGTTCCGATCAATTAATCTAGATATTTCCGACTCATATGAGTCAGGAAGACTACAAATTTTAGACGGTGTATAAGAATCTATGCTTTAGACAGTCAAAGAAATGTCCAAAATTCTCAACAAACCTTGGTCGAACATCCAAAATTATTCCGATAGATTGGTAAGGTATGCAAGGCAGGTGTTTGGGTTCTGCCTAATCTGTCGGAAAAAAACAAACCGATCCGTACGTTATTAACCGATCCGTTGCATGTAATTGATCGCTTTAACGGTCCAATTCAGAAGGGTTTTTGGATCTGTTGATTACTGGAGGTGGAAAATGATAATCTATAAATCAAAAGACAGTAGCTGTCTTCAAATTAATCACTACGAAGTACTACTGACCAAGTTTTGCATTAAAAAAAAATGATTTTTCTGTGTTTGGGTACCTGTTCTGGGTAGAGTATCAGCTCATTCGTTCATTTTGAAGTAATACAATATAAAAAAAAACTGTAAAGCAGGATTTTTTTTTTTTTTTTTTTTTTTTTTATTTACTGAAAAACATGGATTAATATTTAAGAGAAAAGTTTCCAGTGATACCCGACAGAAAAAGCAGTACTCTGCAACACGATATTGAAAGACTGCACTGCTCAAGAAAAACCCTGTAAAATAAATAATGAATTTAAATGGGATGTACTACCTCACCGTCATACTCGCCTAACATTGCACCATCGGATTTCTATTTATTTCGACTACTGAACACTTCAGATGTGCCAAAGAAATTAAAATATTGATTACATCTAAAATGCCATTTCCAGATATTTAGATCATTAACAAAACGATTTTTATCGATACGACTATGAAACTTTGCACGCAAAATGGCAAAGGGTTCTTAATAACAAAGGTAATTACATAATTGATTAAAAATAAACACTCGTAAAAATTTGTTTGTTTGAATTTAAAGTAATAAAACGACATTACTTTCCAGTCTCCCTAATGTTATACTCTATGCCATCAATTTTTTTCTCAAAGGGAAAACTGTTTGTGAAAACATGTAGCTGTATATTTCGATGTTTTGTACAAGCTTTATTGTTTCTATTTTTTAAAATTTACATGGTTACAAGAACTTGGTACCGAAAATATAAAAGTCATTCACATGTTGTTAGAATCTATATATATGTAAATGGCTAAGAGATTTCCTTGGACTCTGTGTGTGGACGCACCGAGTATAAAATCACATGATGAACAAAAAGTAAAATTAAAAAAAAAAAAAAAAAAATGGTTAAATAAATTTGATGTTTTGATTTTTATGTAAAAATATGATCACATGCTGAGAGTGTAAAAATGCACAGAGTGTAAAAATTAAGATTTTATGTGATGCATGTAGCATCTGTATAAAATGTTTATAAGAAATAGATTAAAGAAATAGAATTAAAGGAATATAATAAAGAACATGTTTATAAGAGAATGTTTAAAGAGAAGCAACTATGTTGGTTACATTTTGTTTTACAGCTTGAGCTTTTGAATTTTAAGTATTATCTACCGTAGGAATAATCATATTTTTATGCAAGCGCAGATTTATGCTATTTTACTGACTTTTAAAGTGTGGATCTCTTTTATTTGCTCTGTGTTATTCTCTTTCTTGGATCAGATGGATCCTAGCGGCAACAATGAATTGATTTTTAAAGTTTGGATCTCTTTTGTTTGCTCTTTCATTTTCTATCTTAGATCAGATGGATTCTAACGGCAAAGACGAAGGTCAAAGATTATAGACAGAAACAACGAAGGTAGAAATTTAAAGCGATAAATGGAAACTGCTGAAAAACAAGCATTCTGTTTAAAGAAACGGATGGAGACCGGAGATCAGGAGCTAAAGAAGTCTCACACTGAGAAAAAAATATATACCACTTTCCTCTAGAATGAATAAGTGGACATTTTCTAAATGAAATATAGATTTCCAAGCTATGCTCAAAAGGCACAACAATAAATTGAATAGACGAAATGATCGAGAATTTCTAGTTCACACATTTCTATATGGTGAAACAATATTCTTAATCTTTTGTATTGCGAGAAATTTTCGCTTCATTTTCTAGAACTGGATAAAAAACAAAGAATATAGTTGCTGAAACTCGCCTCTTGTAGTCTCATTTATTTGCAGAGATTTTTAAATAACTTTGCCCTCAATAATATAGGCAAACGCTTTAGAATTCTAATAGGGACTTCTAGAACTCGCTTTACAAGGGGACTAGAATTTATAAGGATGACACTGAACTTTTTTTTTCTAGAGTCACAATTTAGATTCTAGATGTCAGTTACATAATTTTTTTTCAGTGCAGAATAGATCCAGGATGGCCCTTCGCCACTCAAATAAAACTCCTGAACTACAGGATGCTAGGTTAAATCAAGATCTCCAACATCACACAGCTCGAATTCAACGAGAGTCGTCATTAGAATGAGAAAACAAATTAAAAAACTGAAGAACGCAATATATTCAACGCGAGGGTCGCAATCAGATGAGGCCTTCTGCAGCTGAAAGGTTTAGGAGCGAGGCGGAAAATGTAAGGATGAACGAAAACTTTGCAAAAGAGTCGTACTTGGGCTTCCTTAACAAGATCTGCAAGCATTGCAATTGAATACATTTTGAAGATGAAAACACAGGACTCACGAGAGACGAATTTTCCGGATGCTGTCAGAAAGGTCAAGTAAAATTAACGCCGTTGTCGCCATACCCTGACTACTTTCGACAACTGCTTCAAAACGAACTTCCCGAGAACTTCCCGAACTTTCTAGAATGCATCCGTTCCTTTGATAGTTCATTTGATATTTGCATCTATGGGTTCTAATATATCACCACCATCTGGAAATGATCTTTACTGTTTTAGAGTGTGCAGTCAAATCGTTCATCGTACGGGCTCACTTATCCCACCAGGAAGTGAACCGCTCAAGTTTGCACAGTTGTATATCCTGGATCCTGACACTGCAGTATATCATAGAATAAATCTGCAAGAAAATAAAGACTGTACAGTACATCTTATGCGAAAAATTAGAGAAATAATGAATAACTACTCACTCTCCCGATCAAATAAAATGCTGCTCGAAGTTGAACAAGAAACGAATTCACGTGCTGATGAAAACCAGATTCCACGTTAACCGTACGTCGCATTTCGAGAGTCAAGCGTTCTTCAGATGTTAAAGTGAAAGTTCTCGATACGCCCCAACAAAGACGTCTAATTAAAAAAAGAGAAAATATTTTCACTTTAAACGTTCTGTATAAGGAAATTTTCGGCTAAACATTTGTTTGGATAAATTTCGTTAAATAAAGTCTTTATTAGTTCTTTGTAATAAAAAAAATTGGTCTGAAATCTTTATTTCTGTTCAGAGACCTTTTTAGTGATAAGATATGCACTACCTTCATTGATTTCATGAATTTAAAAATGGTTTCGTTAACAAACTTTGATCTATTGGCACGCAAACAGCATCATGCCGAGTTTTGTACATTTTGAGTTTGATTTTGAAATTTTTCCCGCATTCAGAATTCGGTTTGTCCACGAATCGGGGCTTTTCTACGCTGTAAAAAATATGTCCTATTTGCTGCCAGAAATTCTCAGTAATTTGAGAAAATCCGTTCTGACAATGTATTTTTTTTTCGTAAATTACGCGTATTTTCTTAAATTACAGAGAATTTCTGGCAGCAAATAGGATATATTTTTTTACAGTGCAGTAGTGAATATTTTATCCACAGTAAATTTAATGACAGTCCCAATTTCATCCAGTTGGTGATGACAGACGGATTTGACCTTCAACAGAGCTTTCAATTTAATTTTATACTTACAAATAAAAGAAAACACCTTTAATTTTTTTTTATGTTTAATTAATTAATTTATTACTTTTTATTTTTTATGTCACTTTTCTTTTGATTTCAATTCAATAGGTAAGTTTAATTTACAAGTAATCTAACTTTAACATCATATAAACCATTTATACATATTACTTCAGTGCTCTTTCAAAATAATTCTTTATTTTATTTTTATTTATTTATTTTATATTATTTTTTGGTGTGTGTGTGTGTGTTTGTGATTTACTGTGCACAATATTTATTTTCAAACATTTCAAAACTTTTTCTTTTTAATAATTCATAAATTTTAATTTGGATGCTTTTAAAGAATATTTTTCAGGTTACGCTGAAAATTTATGTTTATGTAGTTTGCTTCTTGAGAAAATTAATTAATTGAAATGTAAAATTTTTTTATTATTTATTTATTTTACATACATTGAATTCCTTTTTTTACATTTGTTTCTTTCAAGAAAATGCTTTTAAAAAATGGTGTATCATTAACATGAACTCTTTTGGGGCATAGTGTGGTCAAGATACATAAAACTGACCCAACTAATCATGACGTTTACCAATTTTCTTATAATAACCAACTAATACATACGTCGTAAAAACGTTTAAAAAATATTTTATGTAGCGAGTTTTAAAAAAAATAGGTAAAGCTTTTTTTTTTTTTTTTTATGGTCCCATTTTTGAGATCTAAAACTGACATGATTAATCTGGACGCTACCCATTTTTCTATACTAATCAACTAATGTATTCAAAAGGGCATCTAAAAGAGATGTTATGTGGCAAATTTGAAGAAAACCATTAAATCCGTATTTGAGATATCAATTTTCGATCCTATTTCCGATTTTCACCAAAAGTTTGTAAACCCATTTGCACACTAGAAACCAAATGATATAACAGTAGTGCATTTAAAAGAGATCCAGTATGGTGAGATTGAAGAAAATCCGTTCAACATTTCTTTTTAAGATCACCCACTTCCGAGACCTAAAATTGGCTACCAAACTAGGATGCTTATTTCTTTTCCTACAGTAATTAATTATTAATATAGTAAAAGACATTTTAAAGTGAATTTCTGCAGAAAATTTGAAGAAAATCGTTAGATCCATTCTTGAGATACGGACATAAATTATAATAAGGTTCCAAACTCAGATTTTTTCATTAAATATTGATAAATTCACGTGTACATTGGAATTTTCTGAAATATAGAATTTCATCGTTTTACATTTTTTTTTTTTCATTTTAGAGATACGATAATCAGAAAAATATCTCCGCACTCGCAAACACACATTTTTTTTTTTTTTTCTTTTTTATTTAGAAGATCTTAAATTTTCTAAAAAAAAATATATGAAAATTTTAGAATATTAAACTTTCATTACCTAGTGTAGTGGGATAATGGAATTAAAAGTATATTTTTACTATCTTGTATCAAATTTATGTTAAAAAATAACTAATAATAGCTTTCTTCTTAAAGACACTTTCGTTTTTAAACTTTTTTTTTTTAAATACATAATAATCATTAATCCATAACATGGAGAGTTATAACTAATACGTTGTTTAATTTATTAACTTATATATACAATTTAATATTGTATTGGATAAACAGTATTAAGAATAAAAATACTTCTGTTTGACTAAAATACAGGAATTCTTAACTTATGAATAGAAATGTCATATGTTCCGACTGATGTCTTCATTCTAACGCAACATTTCTCGGTGTTATACACTTAGATTAATGAGACAGTTGCGATGAATTCAGAATAGAAATTTCTCTAAAGAATGTTGAATTTGAATTCACTTGAAATAGTTTAAACATTTTGCCAAATTTCTATGTGTGTTGCTTTTAAGCTAGAATATATAGAATAGTATTGCAATTAAATCAATTTAGTGATGGTTACTGATATTTAATTGGATAAAGAATGACATGAATTTTATTTAATGTTGTAAATTGCTTTCAATTGCTTTAAATTATCATACATAGTGTTGCCAAATTTAGAGAATTTTTATTCAATATCAACCACTAAATTTTAATTGTAGCGATTTCCTAATCACTTCGAAGATTAATAATCTATTATGCATGTCAAATATCGCTCCTGAAAATTATTGGTGATAATTAAATAAAAAAGTCCCTAAATTTGGCCACAATGATCATATAGGCTTTTTGCGGAAATGTTCGAATAGCAATAGTAACAATTTAGATCTTTATTTACATATACATATAAAATTTTATATGAGAAATAATAACTCTGATTATAATTATTTATCTGTATGTGGTAAATAAGAATTTTATAAAACTGAACATATATCTTATATCGCGAAGTGGTAATTTCACATGGCTTTTCTGTTCGTCCCGATTGGTAATTCCTCAGTAGGAAAAACGTTCTCTGTTCGAGCGGGAATAACGTGTGAGCCCGGGGGTAGAGCCCCTAAATAAAATAATATGCCGGCGCATCACCGCCATTTTTTTGCCTCCGAAGAGAACAGCATTCCCACTTGGCGTCCTTATCGCTTCCCTAATGATTTTAAGAAATCTTGATCTGAAGCTCATCCGGTCAAGATAAGAGCAATAAGCAACAATAATATACCTAAAAACACATTATTTTCACAGTACATTCGCAGGATGTCATTTTCTTCTGAGGATATCCTATGGATGTACTGGGGTAAGATGTGTTGTTAGGGCGGTTTCTGTTTCTTTCACAAAATGTCGCCAAAACTCAAATACACAGTAATAGAAGGTCTGTGAACATTTTATATTCACTTCTTGAATGATTATAGCAGTTTATCGCTCAACAAACTTCCAGTTTACTTAGCTAAAATTATGAAATATAATAAAACAAGTTACTTTAAAGTAACGTAAGATGATAAAAAAAATGTTTGTCATTTGTTTATCAGAGAAATGCGCTGGGTACAAGTGACAACCCTAAGGCAACAAAATGCCTGATGCGCCAGCTCGTATATATAGGAGCCTTACCCGGGGGCTTTCGCGCCTTTTCGTCTGTTATTTGATGTGAAGTTTTCCTTTCAAATTCAATTTTACGAGTTTCCACGTACTAGTGAATATCGAGAATGTAACACTTATGCCCTACGCATCCTCCTTTTGCGAGCAGTTCCTTAACCAGGTGATAAAATACTATATACAGTCGAACCTCGTTAACGTGAATCTAAAGGGGGATAAAAAAGTCGTCCATGTTATCAGTAGTTAATGCTATCAGTATCTAATTTTCATATATCTAAACTAATCTTCATTTTGACTGGGATTGTGGAAACAGTCATATTAAATGCAATTTCCGTTAACAGTGTTCACGTTAACGAGGTTCGGTTGTATCTATATTAATAAAATCAGACTTTTGTCTGTAAAATTGTCAGAATCAAAAATTTTTGCGATATCTTCACGTTTCACACACCATGAAAGCCGCAAATGACTTCAGAAAATTTTGCCTGTGTGCGTCTCTGTGTGTATCATAGTGTGTGTATGTCTGTAACGCTATTTTTGTCCGGGCATCACTTGAGAACGGTTGGATGGAATTCAACGGCGCTTGACAGAAACTTAGATTTTTACCCGACTTAAAATTATATCCATGAACTTTTCAGAAATACCCCCACGTCCCCCCCTCGGGGGACAAAAGACAAAAACAGGTTTGTCCGGGTATCACTTGAAAACGGCTTTACAGAATTCAACGGCGCTTCACAGGAATTTAGGTCTTTACCCAACTCAAAATTATATGCATCAACTTTTCAGGAATTCCTCTACGTACTCCCCTGGGGGGCAAAAGACAAAAACAAATTTGTCTGGGTATCACTTGAGAAAGTCTGGATAGAATTCAACGGCGCTTCACAGGAGTTTAAGTCTTTACCCAACTTAAAATTATATCTTTCAACTTTTCAGAAATTTCCCCATGTTTCACCCTGGGGACAAAAGAAAAAAACACTTTTGTGCAGGTATCAGTTGAGAACGGCTGGACGGAATTCAACGGCGCTTCGCAGGAATTTAGGTCACGAGTTCGCAGTTGGGTAAACCAACTTAAAATTACATCTATCAACTTTTCCGAAATTACTCCCCTTTCTCTCCTTAGGGGGGGGGGAAGACAAAACTCGTTTGTTAGCATAACTCGCTTAAAATTACTTCACAGGGAAGAAATTCCACAAAGGGAGACTACAGATTAGTACAATTAAAGCATTATCTGTGACTTGGGACATTTCGAATTAAAGAGAGGGAGAAGGAAAATCCATTTTTGGCAGGAAATTTTGTAAATTCAGGATTTTTGAGCAAAATTCTGCCAAAAAATGGAACAAAGATGTTAAAAACAGCCATGTGACTTCTTTAGGATATTTCCAAAACATTTTTTTGATTTTTTTGTAATCTGCCATTTTTTTTTGGGGGGGGAGTAGGGAGGGGGGATTGTATGTGTTACTAAGGGCAAATTCGAGACACCCTTTTTAGAGCTAAATTTGTCTTGGGAAATTTATGAGAGCTGCGGTCACGAAGTTTGGTGCTTGGATTGTTTATATGTGTCCGACACCTAAAGGAACGGGATTTATCGAAATACACCCGCTTTCCCCCTGGAGGGCAGGAAGCAAAAAAACGTTTGTAAGCATAACTCGGCTCCAAATTACTTCACGGTGAAGAAATTGCACATGGTGAGATTCGACTTGAATATAGATAAAATATTATGCACGATTTTGGAATTCTTGATACTTAAGGGAGAGAGGGCGGAAAAATCGTTTTTCGGGGGGGGGAAATTTCAGAAATTCCGAATATTTTAGTAGAGCTCTACTAAAGATGTTACAAATGTATTGAAAACAGCCATGTGTCTTCTTTAGAATACTTCCAAAAACGCATTTTTGTGTGTGTGTGTGTGTGTGTGAGGGGGGGGGGGGGTTACGAAGCAGCAAATTCAAAACACCCTTCTAGCACTAAATTTGTCTTGGGAAATTTATGGGATCTGCGGTCACGAAATTTAGAGCGTAAATTGTTTATATGTATCCGACACTTATTGCAGCGGGATTTTATGAAATTCCCTCCTTTACCCCCTTGAGGTCGAGGGGGCTATAAACACGTGTAAAAACACATTTTCCTGCTTGAATTCGCCTTAAATTACCTTAGAATGGCGAACTTTGGTGTGTGGATGTTGATTAGATGTTATGCATTATGTACTCTGTCGAGATTTCGCAAAACTTTAAACTTAGCCACTGGGAAAGGGAAGTAAGAATCGGGTAAGTTGCTGCCGAAGGCAGTGAAAACACGGACTCCTCACGTTGCGAGCGAGAAAAATCTCAACCGAACAACGGGAACTTTAACTCAGGTTAATTGATAATGATATGGGATTTTGACAACTCATTTAAGTATTGTGTGCAGCGAAGCGGGAAAAAGCCTGCTAGTATATATATATGTACTTATCTGACATTTCTAGATAAAAAAAATATATATGCTAGCATAATATGTTGTTAAATTACAACCTGTACGAAGAATGTATGATGATATTTATATTGAGTTGTCTGGAGAATACCCACTTACCTAATTCACATATTAAACAAGTGACATACTTATAGAATCGAATTTTACAAGAAACAGAATTTTTTTCGACCAATTCTACACTTTTTTTTATGAGAATTGCAGCCTTTAAAGTATAACCTGTAACTTTTTCCCAATCTGATAGTTTCTATTGCTATTTCTTTCTCTTCCCAAGACGTAAAAAAAGTAGAGTGAAACGTTAAGCTTTGAACTTAAATAGGAGACTCATTTTTCCAGCTTTACCGCACGGGTAAGGTAAAACAGCATGTCATATAAATTCAATGTGAAAAAAAAAACAGTTATTTTATTAACTTTATTAAAAATTGTACGAATCAGATACAGTAGTAGAAGATTATACAAAAGCACATAAAATGTGCATGATGGTATTGCCATACAATAAATATATTGTAAAAAAAAAAAAAAAAAAAATCACAAAAAATGTCATCTTGTTCCTCGCAGTTGGGAAAAGATCTGTGGATGTACCCTCAGCATTTAGATCACTGGATCCACCTTTTATTATCCTTCATATAAGTCTTTGTAAAAATTGCAGGCCTCATCCTGAACTGAGTCGTTTCATTTTGCAAGGATTGGTTTAGATTTTTTATTTTTATTTATTTATTTTTTTTATCTTGGGTTTGTTTCCTTTTTCTAACATCTTCAGTGTTTTTTTTTTTTTTTTTTTTTTTTGTATCGACAGAAAATTTAGTTTATTTGCAGCGTTTTCCTTCTTTTATCATTACCTGTTTGTCAATTTTCCGTTTGAGCGATGGATTTCTCATTTGTTTTGTTGTATTCTCATTAATTTCTTTTTCAGTTTACAAATTCCAGCTTGAAAGAATATTCAGTTGATGTTAAAATTACATTTTTATGTCTGCGTTGTTCCACTTTTTTTTTTCTTTTAAATTGTTCTACTTCTTGTGAGGTATCAGTAATTCAGGGCAATTATGGTTTATCCTGAAAAATACGTCCAATATCATATGGCGAATTTTTAGATATACAACAGGAAGTAGTAATTTATTTTTGGGCTTTCTGATCAACAATATGAAGATTTTGAAGATTTCTATCAATTATAGAGATCTTCAGAATTGATAAGTAAATGATGAACGTGTCTGACAGAAACGAAACACAGATTCAAATGATTTTAATACCTGGGTTTTACTAGATAATGCAATTTTCATAAGATAGCAACACGCATTACAAAATCCAGAGAAGTCAGTTTGATCCACCAATTCGGGGGGTTTCGCGCTATTTCTTTCTGATTAGAATAATGAGAAATTCTATGATAAAAGCAAATGAATGTTTGTTTTAATATATATATATATATATATATATATATGTCTAACTTTCTTCTTTAATTATAAATAAGAAGCATAAATACTTTGTAAATGACGTAACAATGGACATTATTCCTGTGACGTCACAGTAGGTAAAATCGCTGACCACGTGGCCGATATTTTGTAAACAAATTAGATTCAAGATGCCATTTTATTGTTACGCATAACATTTTCCTAAATATTTCTCCAGTGAAACTTATTAATCAGATATCTGTTCAAACAAGAACAAAAGAGAAATGTAAACAACTGAATCGAATTTTAAAGTTAAGACTATTCCATATCGTAAAACTGCAGAACATTTTATGTATACACACACACATATATATAATGAATAAAAGATTAATAAGAACATTTTATACACACATATATATATAGACATCAAAGCTTAAATAATTAGAATTTTAATCACTTTAATAAAGGAATTTAATAAATGGAACACCGTTTAAATTTGTTAACATCGCCACAGTTCATATGGCAACTTTTAATATTACATATGTTGATTAATATTAAAGTATATTACTAAAACTGGATTAAAAACAAAACAAAGGTATCAGTATATCACTCTTACTTCAATTTCATATAATCTGTAACTCTTATAAATAACACTGCAAGATAAAAATTTGCAAGCCACAATGCTTCGTTATGGTAGAGTTGAGGATTGTTTGCCTAACCAGCTGATATTCTTGTAGCCTCGAACCCAAAGTGGGAATATGGTCCATTCACGTATAATTCACATCTGATTTTTATCAAAGCGAGTGTAGTCGGCACAGATAAGGCATTTACTGCCTTCAATTTTTAATTTAGTTCATTAATGAAAACGTTTTGCATTTTGGCATTGATATTCCCAGTTTAATTAGTTATTGAAAGTTTATCTAGTTTTCTCGGATTTACGTTGCAATGTTTTATTTGTTTCAATTAATTGCCTTTCTAATATTTTTCTTCATATCTATTTGAAAAGCTTCAAATAATTTCTATAAAATATAATAATTTTGTCATTAAATTATTTTATATGGCACTCGAAACCATTCATTATTATTATTTTTTTTTTTTTGTATTACATGTAAACATTTAAAGTTGACCTTAACTACCAGCAAATTGATTAAAAATCAGCAATTACATGATTTTGAAATTTATTATCTGTATCTGTTCATTTTCGTAAGTTCCAACATAAATGGTTACATTGCATATATTTTAACGATTTTATTACAGGAAATATATATATATATATATATATATATATATATATCAGCGCGCATGCTTTTGAAGTACTTTCCTTTGACAAAATTCATGTCAAAATTTAAGGTGCATTTATTTATATTTCTTTTTTATCTTTTTTACTTTTATACATTAAAGAATATTAAGGTTCACAACAAGTGTTATATTGATGTTGCAGTTTAGCGTTTCAGACCAATGCATTGTCTCGAAGACAAATTTTATCTTTAAAAATTCCAACTAGAAACATTTGAGCGTTTTATTTATTAAAGGATAAAATACAGGACAAAACCGTATCAAGTGTAGTACTTTTTTTTTACATAGGAATTTTTGTTAGTGTTCGGACATTTTTTTTTTTACCGACTGTATTAAATCTCTATAAATATAATACATTTTATTAAAACTAATAGAAATATAAATGTAGACAATAGAAAAAAAAATTATTATCAAAATGATATGTTGTTATAGAATGTATTGGTATAGAATATATTGTTTTAAAATGTATTGTTATAGACATACGATAGATGCGGTGAAATAAAAAGGGCCTACAAATGTATAAAACTGCCTTTCTCGCTTTTACACTTTTTTAAAATGTATATATATATATATATATATATATATATATACAGTGTCAGCCCATTAAAATACAGCACATTAAAACACATTATTAAAATGTATTCAAGAAAGTTTATTTCATGTGTTAATGTCATGTTCCTCGAATTATCATGAAACACCCAAAATTAAGCATTATACAGCATATTTCACTTTTCCAAGAATTTCAACACATTTTTCTATCCTCGTTTCTATAGTTAATCTCTTCTTATTTTAATGTATAAAGATGCTTTAATATTTCTCTCCAATATATATATATATATATATATGTATATAAATATATATATATATATATTCGAACACGATACTTCCATGTTTTTAAGAAGTAATTTCTTAAAAAAGCAAGTAATGAATAATAACTTAAATTCTCCTAACATCTGTTCATATAATGAAACCACCATCTTTGCATTATTGTTACCTGTATAATATGTGAAAACTCCTTAATTAAATTTCCTCTCTAATTTTTGAACCGGAAAATAAAGTGTGAATTCTTTACCAAGTAATCACTAATTTTTGAATTCAGGATCTAATTTAAAGAAACTCTGTCTGTAATATGGAAATTACTTACTGGCGGAATTTCAAGTATTTATGTAAAAATGTGATATTTTCTTTAGACTGTAAGAAATAAGATGTTTTAAAATTTTCTCACGATTTTTAGTAAAGTATTTTCAAATTCATTTTAAAAATATTTACAGCATCTAATCATTTTTTAAGCTAATGTTTATAAAATTTAATTAAAGTATTAGAAAAGTTTGCTTGTGATATAACACACTTTTTCGCGGAATGAGTAGAAAGCATTGTTTGTGATACTTACAAGAATATATTTTTTTAAATAAAAACTCTTAAAAACCGTGTTTTTGTAATGTCTTAAGTGAGAGTATTTAGTAGTTTTAATGAAAGAGGAAGAAAACTTCGGTTCATGTTTTCTGCAAAGTAATTTGCGAAAAGAGAATTTTTCAAATACTTGGGAAAGCACGAATCTTAACTAGTAAAAATGATGTAAAATGAAAATAAATCAAAAATAATATTTAACCGATAAATTAAAAAATAATATTTAACAGATTATTTATTATATATAAATTATAATTATTGGCAATGTTTAGAATAAAAGTGGTGAAATACGTAATTGTACGCTGGTGTTCAAAATTTATTCAACAAACTGTTTTCTCGTTTTCTTCTTTTGCGCATAAATTTTAAACAAATAAGCCTAAAATTCGGATGTTATGTTCGCTATCATATCATTAACCGAATTTTAAATAACTTTAAAATTAGCAATAATTTTTAAGCTAAAAAAAACTCATTTTTTTATCAATAATAAACTTTGTAAAAAATAAAGAATTTCAACAATTTTAGAAAAAAAAAAAACTTAATAAAAAATGGTCCTACGTTTGCATTACAGATAGCTGAAGATGCACATGCATCCATGTGTTAGATTAAAACCGGATCTTTTTACCTGTATTCACTTTTCTGTTTCTTCTGTTTTCTTCTTTTTTTTCGCATGTTGTGGAGTTTGCGCTCCTGCAAACTCCATCTTAACTTAAATACTTAGATTACTAAGAGAACACCAGACTTTAAATAACAATAACTAAAGTTTATTTGAGCAGATTAATGGGAGGGCGGCCTGGTAAATTTATATAGCTCAGCCAGCGTTTTACTTAATCAAAATATATGAATCAACAAATTAAGTAGATAACTTTAAATATCTCACCCCAGCAGATAGTCGAAAGGTGTAGAGACGGTCACACTCGTACTCCAACTACGGCTTCACTATGGGACAGAGGATTCCCTTCTATCCCAGCTTGAACTTTCGAAAACTAGTAGACACTCACCAACACTCAACACTACTTAACTTCACACAACTAAATCTCCTCTACTCCACTTTCGATATTCACCAAAATAAGAATCAGCACACTCGCTATAATATCCTCCAACAACCACTATACGATCCTCCAACATCCTCACTATCTACTAAAACCATCTCTATTTTTATACTTCTTCCTACACCCTCCTTTCACTACATTTCAATCCGTACTTTTTAAAAATCACTTCTGATTTAACTAATATTCAAAATCTAAGTCTTTTAATGCAGCACCCTGCCGACACAAAACTATCTCGACTTCAACCGTCACCGAGCCACTGGCGACGGAGTGATTTTAACCGTCCCCACTTCCTACTTTGCTGGATCCAGCTTAATTGAAACAACTGTGGTGACGTTCTAACGTCTCAACCTCACAGTCCCCCTCCTAGAAAAAAATTTAGTCGTGAAAATCCCCAACGGATTTGACCGATTAAATTTAAATAGCTTCATTCCCTCTCTAACTATTTCAAATCTCTGAAGTGTGAGTGCAGCCGTCACTTAAATTTTAATTGGGTGAGAAAAACTTAAAAATTTGTTAAGTCCCTGAGCGGAAAACTCGGGGACGCAAAAAATTAATTTAAAATTTTAAATAAAAGGCGTTCGTTTACCCCGAGAAACTCCGGGACTGACTGAGCTAAAACCAGGCTTACAGTAGGATTAACAAACGTCTCCCTGTTAGGCCAGGAAGGCAATACATTAAATTCAACTTGATCTTGGCTTTACAATGTAAGTCGCTTGTGACAAAATGCGACATTTAACGTTTGTTATAACACAAGAGTAAGTGTCTTTAGAATAAAAAGAGAAAAAAATGATAAAGTCTTTATTAATATGAGTTGACTGGCTGGACTGGTATCAGGAGCTCTACGTCTGCAAGGTAGATGAGTAAACCAAGAACAGGCTGAACTTTCTTCGCACTAGAGCAGACGTCAGAATCTACAGGCTGTCCATATGCAGGAAAAAGAACTTTTTGACATCAAATTAAGATCTTTCACTTTAGATAAAAAGAGAATAGTCCATCAGAGTGTCTGAAATGGGAAAAACTTTTACAGTATGCATAGTAAAAAAAATAGTTAGAATTAATTTCTGGAAGAAACTGAGACATGTTCGTCTCTATTAACATAATAGATAGGTTACATACAGAAATATTTCTCCCTCCTTAGCTAAAGCATAAGCGGAAAAAACTGAGTTGTTAGTCTTTTTAATGTTATATAGTTAAACACGACTTTTATGCTTATAGCTAAAAAAAAACATTTTACCCCCTCTAAAAGTACATACAGATAAACTTTTAGACAAATATTCAAAAAATTTTACAAATACAAATATGCAGTTTATAAATACATCATTTATAAAAATACAAGAGAAAAAGGGGGGGAAATTTACAAAGGGGCCAAAAAAACAGTTTATATTACCAGCTTTCTGCAGGAGATGGCTACAAGGTAAAAGACTTAATACATACATAAAATAGATATTTAAGAGAGAACAAAAATGCTGACATTGAAGCAGAACATTAATTTTGATTTGAAAGTTCATGGCTAAGTTAAATTTTGTATTTTTAGTTTGGGAAAGTCCATAACTTTCGTAAGAGTTCTTAAAATATAAAGTCCCAAAAAGGCTTCAAGGTATGTCGAACATTTTGTACAGCTCTGACAGAAATGCACTTGTAATAGAAAAAAAAATAGCTCCCTCCTTTTAAGGAGTATTTTAATAAATTAAATTTATCATCCTCGTCAATTTTACATATATCAAAATACTCTTCAAGATCTTCAAAAAATTTAAGTACATTGTCTGAACCAGTAAAATAAACCCGAGTGGGGGGGATGTCGAACGGAGTTGGGCGCCACTGTGGAGTTTGCGCTCCTGCAAACTCCATCTTAACTTAAATACTTAGATTACTAAGAGAACACCAGACTTTAAATAACAATAACTAAAGTTTATTTGAGCAGATTAATGGGAGGGCGGCCTGGTAAATTTATATAGCTCAGCCAGCGTTTTACTTAATCAAAATATATGAATCAACAAATTAAGTAGATAACTTTAAATATCTCACCCCAGCAGATAGTCGAAAGGTGTAGAGACGGTCACACTCGTACTCCAACTACGGCTTCACTATGGGACAGAGGATTCCCTTCTATCCCAGCTTGAACTTTCGAAAACTAGTAGACACTCACCAACACTCAACACTACTTAACTTCACACAACTAAATCTCCTCTACTCCACTTTCGATATTCACCAAAATAAGAATCAGCACACTCGCTATAATATCCTCCAACAACCACTATACGATCCTCCAACATCCTCACTATCTACTAAAACCATCTCTATTTTTATACTTCTTCCTACACCCTCCTTTCACTACATTTCAATCCGTACTTTTTAAAAATCACTTCTGATTTAACTAATATTCAAAATCTAAGTCTTTTAATGCAGCACCCTGCCGACACAAAACTATCTCGACTTCAACCGTCACCGAGCCACTGGCGACGGAGTGATTTTAACCGTCCCCACTTCCTACTTTGCTGGATCCAGCTTAATTGAAACAACTGTGGTGACGTTCTAACGCCTCAACCTCACAATGTGAATATCGTTTTAAAAAATATACATGCAAGCATGAAAATTGGATAAGATGTTCATTATAAAACTATTTATCGACATTTTTATTACTCTGGTGATGCTCATAGTTTACAAATTACTAATTATATATATATATATTTAAAGTCTATTATAAAAGTAAATGAAAAGTTAATACAGAAAGAAAAATTCAGATTTAGAGTAACATTTCAAGGCATGTGCATTTTTATCTATCTGTAATGCATCCTTAACATCACTTTTCTTTAAGTTTTCTTTCCTAAAATTGTTGAATTTTTTTACTTTTTTTCCAAAGCATAATTTTGAAAAAAAAAAAAAAAAAAAAAAAAAAAATGAATAAATAAATAAATAAATAAATATATAAAAGAATAATTATTATTTTAAAAATTATACTAAAATTATATAAAATTCGATTAATGGTATGATAATGAACATGACATCTAAATTTTATGTTCGTATGTTTATCTATTTAAAAATTATGTGCAAAAGAAGGAAACGAGAAAGCATGTCCGTGCTTAAATTCTGAACAGCAGTGTAATATATTGAAAGCTCTTCAAGTAGAGAAAAATCCATGAATCTCTCTACAACTTTCCTCTACTGATATTACTTTGAATAGAAGAACGTAATTAAAAAAAGAAACAATTGTTCATTATAATGGCGCTATTACACAGAACAATTTTTCCAGCTACTTTCACTTGAGTCAATTTTTCGTTTAATTTCTGAAGGCTGAAATCCAAAAGCGGGCTGAAAATATTGATTGAAAGGTCTCCCGAAAACCTGGTTATCACGGTTTTCAGTACATGTCAAGGCGCACATGTTTATTGTTGTTTTCACGGCTTATATAAAGAGCTTTCTTCTCATTGGTTAATCGTAGGAGAAATTGCTCGTAAACTTTACTATGAATAGCAAAGAAAAAATTGCTCTTTTGTCAACTCTTCAAATCGTCAATTAACCCCAAACTTGCCCGAAATGTGGTTATGTATAATAGTGCCGTAACATCCATTATATAGTAGAGCAAAATATTTAATTCCTTTACAGTCTTTATATACAGTCGGTAACAAAAGTCTCCGAACACAAGCAAAAATTCCTATATAAAAAAAGTACACTTAATACAGTTTTGTTAAATAAATCCTTGTCGAATCCTGTTCTTAGTCAGTCTAAGATCAGGATTCGACAAGGATTTATTTAACAAAACTGTATTAAATGTACTTTTTTTATATAGGAATTTTTGCTAGTGTTCGGAGACTTTTGTTACCGACTGTACCCGGTGTTCCATAAGTTTGTTGATATTTTAAAAATTCATAAAAATTGAAGGAATTGGTAGAATTGAACGCGGTTAACGAAAATGTTATTCTCATGAAGGGGGATTTTTTTGGTAAAGAAAAAAAAAAGGTTAAAATTTTTTTCGATAGAGGGCGCTGCACAAATTCCTAACGATAATACGGAAAATGGAGTCCTATAAATTGCAAGGTTTAACAATCTTAACACCTCATTTCTTATTTTTCTATCTTACTTGTGCATACATGAAGTTTTAATTGCGATGCTGACTTGGTGGATAAATCGTTATTAGTGAAGATTTTTTACTTCAGCTAAGAATTGTCGACTGAAGCTACAGTTAGCAGTGTTCTAACTCGTTTGCAAACACATGAAAAACATTTTTCCAAACCGCATTCAATTCTATCAATTACTTCAATTTTTATAATTTTTTTTTAATGTATACAGCCTTATGAGACCCCCGGTACAAATTTGTTTTCCAAAAATGCCCTACGGAAGATTTCGAGCGCATTATGAAAACATTTTTATCTATAAAATGCGTATTTAATGTAGTGATTATGTTTCTCATCTATTTTATAACTTTGATAATTGAATCTCCTAGTAGCACAGTAATTCCGTTTAATGATGAGTAAAAGAATGCGCAATTTTTAACGTTATTTTTGCACGATGTGTATACAAAATCTAAAGTATTAATAATATATTCTTGAATCAAAAAACGACATAAGATTTTTTTTTTTTACGGTTTTTTTTATAGATTCTTACTTATTAAAATCGTGAAAAGTAGGTAAAAATATTTTCATCACGTCAATTTATTTTGCAAAATTCCTGTTTTTAGTTCAATTTTTGCGTATAACCATGAAATCTGATATGATATTATTTAATATAGAAACAATATATTTTTTTCATTACTTTAAAACAACGTTTATTAAAGTAAATCGAAAAAAAAAAAAAAAAAGATTCGCAGAAGAGAAAAAAAAAAAAAAGTGATAAAATGAAAATAGGATTGATGTGGATTTCAATGGAATCAATTCCAGACAACGAATGAGTGAAAACTGAAGTGTGTTTGCAAATGCGCCAAAAATGATAAAAAAAAAAAAAAAAAAAAAATCACATAAAATAAAATGGATCCAGAATATTAAATATATCATGAAGAAATTGCTTAATTATCATAAAGATTATGTTTAGTCCAATATAATAAAATTAGTGACATTATATTGCTAACACTTGTTACTCTGTAAAAGAAAACGATCGTGATGGGCAGAAATGGAGATCTTTATTACATTCAGCATTCTCGAAAACATAAAGTTTACGAAAGAATTTTTATGAGGCTAATCTTATCTTATTTTATTTATGTATTTATTTATTTATTTATTTATTTATTTGTTTATTTATTTATTTATTTTATTTGTTTATTTGTTTATTTATTTTTTTTTTTGAAGATATGAGTAAATTGTTTTCTACCTTATATATATTAAAAAAAGCAACATACAAACTAAAAATCTAAATATTAATCTTTTAAGAACTATCAGTTTGTTTTGCACAGAGCTTGACAAGCATTGGCAAATATTATTTAAATCAGTATAAAATGTTCGACCTATACCAATGAACGCAATTAATTGACAATATTGAGCAAAGTCTGCCCAAAATATTTAAAGTTGACTGCAAATAAGCAAACTTTTTCCCATCACTGTCATAATAGTTCTATCTACAATCATTTGCAGAAGTTTAAGACCACGAATAGTGTTCGATTTCCACCATACAGTCATATTCGATTCATAACATAATCGAACTCCGCACTCAATGATACTTTCGATTTAACTGTTTTCATCTCAACTTTACTTTTTTCTGTTCAACGGGTACGAACATCTCAACTCTACTCGAACAGAAACCAAAAAAGATCAGTTTATTCTTTTTCATCCGCATGGTAGCTTGCATGCTATCTTTCGCATTCTTATTTTCGCAGTTATTACTTTACATTATTATTGTTTATTACTAAATCGCAATGATTTATCGCACCTTATGTTCTTCACGCATATTTAATTCTGTGTATTGTTTGTTAAATATAGTTTTCGTTTGTGAAAGAAAAATATAAGTGTTCATTATTGTCTTCGCATCAAATTACACAACATTTTCTGGAGGCACCGGCGAGATTTTTGATGTTCTGTGTTAATTTTGGTTAGCTTACAAATTTGGATATCCAAGCGCAGCTATTAAGGAATAAAACAGATAAGTACTTATTTTCCTATTTTACAAGTTTGACTTTGGTTTTTCGCATCACTCCATTACGTAGTAATGGCAAGCAAAAAGAACAATGACGATGACAGTAATGAAACTGTTGCTTTAGAAGATGCTGAAAAAATAGCAAAACATTATCGAGACAGAGCGAAATCTGCGCTTACTAGAATTATGAATTTCATAAATAATGAAAATCAAATTTTTCAAAAACATGATCTCTTAAATAAACTTGAAAAGATTGAAATTATTTATTCTGATTTTGATAAAGCCGATTCTGAATTACCTGATGAAATTTCAGAAATAGAAGAATTTGAATTGAAATATTATGAAACCAAAGCCAAGCTTCAACAAAAACTTGAAAATTTATCTGTAAACATGCAAACAAATATTTTAAATTTTCAAAATCCCCCCATTAATACAAGTGCTATATCTAGTAATTTTCGGTTGCCTAATTTAAATATTTGTCCGTTTTCTGGAAATTATAAAGATTGGATGTCTTTTAAGGATTTGTATATATCACTAGTTCATGAAAATTTTAATTTATGTAATGTACAAAAATTTCAATACCTAAAGGGATTATTAAAAGACGAACCGGCTTCTATTATTAAACATATTCCAATATCTGAGAATAGTTATCTAGAAGCCTGGGAAAAATTACTTACTAGGTATGATAAGAAAAAACAAATTATTTCTGCACTTATTAAAACCTTTATGGATCAACCAACTGTAAGTCATGCTACTGCATATAACTTACGTAAGATAGCAGATACTTCGGATGAAGTAATTAGGGGATTAAAAACTATTGACACTAAAGCTACTGAAAGAGATGTATGGTTAATTTATATTTTATTACAAAAACTTGACCATAAATCACGTGAAGAATGGGCACAATATTCCGCAAAAATTGATTTTCCTACTTTAGAGATCTTTTTACAATTTATTAATGATAAATGTGCATCTATGGAATTATGTAATGAAAATGAGAGTAAAGAGAATGAGTATAAACAAAATAAGGATAAACAATTTAAGTTATCTAAGTTTTATTCTAACGTTAATTACAAATGCATTTTATGTAAAAACAATAATCATTTCTTGTTCAAATGCTTTAAATTTAAAGAACTTCCTGTTAAGGATAGAAAACAATTTGTTAGAAAGAACTCATTATGCAGCAATTGTTTATCTAATAAACACTCTATCGCTCAATGTAATTCCACTTATACCTGTCATTTTTGTAATGCAAAACATCATTCTAGTATATGCGATAATAATTTGAAAACGTATACAGCTTCGGCTTCATCTGCTGGTAATAATTTTGAAAACTCTGAGAATCGTACAGAGCCATCTGGCATATCTCAATTCCAAACAAGTACTCATAACCATTCTATACAAACATCTTTCGCTTTACTTCCTACAGCTAGCGCTTATATTTGTGATTCAATGGGTCAGAGACATGTGCTAAAAATTTTATGCGATTCAGGCTCTGAAAGTTCTTTTATCACTGAATCATGTATGAGTATTTTAGGTTATGAGAGAAAAAATGCAAGATTTCCCGTCAAAGGGTAAGCAAATTCAAAGATTGCAATAACTAAAGGTTATACAGACATTAATTTAATTTCCATTCACGATTCCGATGTCAAGTTATCCATGCGAGTTTTTATATTAGATAAATTAACAGCTCCATTGCCATCAGAGAAAATAAACAAGGAACATTTTTCGCATTTAAAAAATATGCAACTGGCCGATCCCAAATTTGAAATTCCAAGTAAAATTGATATGATTTTGGGATCTGATTATTTTTTTTCTATTTTACTTCCTGGTCAAACAATTTGTACTGAGAATGGTTTAATTGCTCAAAATTCAATTTTTGGTTTTCTCGTATCCGGAAAATTACCTGAATCTCAGACAAAATCTAATTCGATTTCAAATTTACATATTTACGAAATTAATATTGATAGTGAGTTAAAACGTTTTTGGGAATTAGAAGAAGTTTTTAATCCAAGTGAGAAGTTACTTTCACCCGAGGAACAGTTTGTGGAGTCACATTTTCAGGAAAATTATTCAATTAATCCAGAAGGCCGTTTTGTGGTGAAACTACCATTTTATAAATGCAAATCTGAATTATGCAATAAAAAACCCGCAGCACTTTCCCGATTATATGCAATGGAGAGGAAATTTTCTGAAAATCCGGAATTCGAACAACAATATAAAGATTTTTATATGAATACGAACAATTAGGACACATGGAGGTAATTACTCAGAATTCACTAAATATTTCTCAAAGGGAACAATATTTCCTACCTCATCACGCAGTTATTAAACCTTCTAGCACTACCACTAAATTAAGAGTCGTTTTTGACGGTTCCTGTAAAACTTCTGATGGTAAATCATTAAATTCAGTTTTAGGTGTTGGCCCTAAATTACAACGAGACATTTTTGAGATCTTACTTAATTTTCGATTACCGGAGATAGTTTTTTCTGCAGACGTGGAGAAAATGTACCGCCAGGTTTTAATTTCTGAGGACGATCAAAATTATCAAAAAATCCTTTGGAGATACAACCCCAATGAGGAAATAAAGGAATATAAATTGAAGACTGTTACATATGGCCTTGCTCCAGCATCCTTTTTGGCCACTAGGTGCATTAAGCAAATCGCTCTAGATTATAATCAAAATACACACGTCTCGCGTACTTTGTTAAAAGATATATATATGGATGACTTGATATCTGGTTCAAACTCAGTTAATAGCGCAATATCAGTTGCTAAGGAAACTGCTAATGTTTTGGAAGAACATGGGTTTCATTTGAGAAAGTGGAATTCCAATTCGAATGAATTCCTTGCGGAATTTCGAGAAAATTGCATCACAGATACAGACTTTAAAATAATACCAAACAACAATGAAAGTTCTAAAGTTCTAGGGCTTTACTGGAACTCTTTAGCAGATACATTTATTTTCAAAACCGCACTTACTCTCAAATCACCACTAACAAAAAGACGCATTTTGTCTGAATCCGCACGCATTTTTGATCCTCTAGGGTTAATTTCACCTTGTACAGTAGTGTTAAAAATATTTTATCAAAAGCTATGGTTAAATAAAGGAGACTGGGATTCTCCTATTCCGCAAGAATTTGAAGAGGAGCTCATTAAATATGAGAATTCATTCAATAAAATTAGCCAATTTTCTGTTCCTAGATGCGTCACGCTTTCATCCGATAGTACATTTGAATTACATGGTTTCAGCGATGCGTCAACACATGCTTACGCCGCTGCAATCTATTGTCGACAGACTCATGATAACAAATGTCTCACTCTTAGTTGCCAAAACTAAAGTAGCTCCTATCAAGCAAATTTCCGTTCCCAAATTGGAACTTTGTGGTGCTCATTTATTATCTAAGTTATTTTCTTCAGTCATAAAAATATTAGAAAATTATAACTTTGACATTTACGCATGGACAGATTCAACAGTTGTTCTTTCTTGGTTATCCGCACATCCACGTAAGTGGAAAACTTTTGTTGCAAATAGAACGTCACAAATATTAGATGTTCTTCCCACAAAACGTTGGAGACACGTTCCATCTAAAGAAAACCCCGCTGATATCGCTTCTCGGGGCATAGATCCTAAAAGTTTACCTGAATGCAACTTGTGGTGGAATGACCCAAGTTGGCTATTTTTGGATCCTACACATTGGCCAAATGACGCGCCTAAGTCCAAGGAAATCGAAGATCAAATTTCGGCTGAAAAGAAAGCTGATCCCATTTTGTCTTACCATATTGATACATCTAATGATCTTTATGATCAACTATTCAATAAATTTTCTTCATTTTTTAAAATCAAACGCATTCTGGCATATTGCCTAAGATTCATAAATAACTGCAAGTCAGCAAGTAAAGTTCATGTCTCAACAGATGATTCTTACTCCCCTCTTACATGTAGGGAAGCTAAACACGCCGAAGAGAACATCATTCGATGGGTACAAAATAAATACTTTCACGAAGACATAAAACACATCAAGAATCAAAACATTTTGTCTAGAAAAAGTCCTTTATACTCTCTACATCCATTCATTGACCAGAACGGTCTGTTACGGGTGGGAGGTCGCTTACAAAACGCCCAATTATCATTTAACGAAAAGCATCCGGTAATATTGCCGGCTAAACACAAATTGAGCGACCTTATTATACAAGAGAAACATATTGCACACTTGCATGCAGGACCATCATTGTTATCCCACATTATAAAACAGGCATATTGGATCATTGGTGGAAAAAGATTAATCAATAAGCTTGTTAATAAATGCTTGAAATGCTTCCGTTTCAAAGCTACTTCTACACCCCAGCTCATGGGAAACTTACCACCACATCGAGTAAATCTCGAGCGACCTTTCTTTGCATGTGGTGTGGACTATGCTGGTCCAATGTATATAAAATTTAACAAGGGTCGTGGCTCTAAAACAACAAAAGGATACATAGCTTTATTCATTTGCCTTGCTACAAAAGCAGTACACATCGAAGCTGTCAGCGATTTGACGACTGACGCATTTATAGCTGCCTTACGACGTTTCAGTGCTAGACGTGGTTCACCTAGTCTTATTTACAGTGATAACGCAACCAATTTTGTTGGTGCTAAAAGGAAACTCGATGAAATAAAACAAATATTGTCTTTACCAAGAAATGAATGCGTAGCACATTATTTAACACAAGCCGCAATAGAGTGGCATTTTATTCCTCCCGCATCACCTCATTTCGGAGGAATTTGGGAAGCTGCAGTACGATCCTGTAAATTTCACATTAAACGAGTAATCGGTGATACACGGTTGACATTTGAGGAACTGAGCACTTTATTAACCCAAATAGAATCACGTCCTCTTAAATTCACGTCCTCTCTTTAAAAGTACTGATTCTGATACAGACTCTATTAATGTTCTCACCCCATCACATTTTCTTACAGGTGATGTCATGCTTTCACCTGCAGACGAACCATTATCCTGTGGCAGGAATCTCAAGAACCGATGGCAAATGGTACAAAAATTGAGACGAGATATTTCTAGAGCTTGGAAAAGGAGTATCTCAGCTCCTTACAATCAAGGAATAAGTGGCAACATCCTGCATCGAATATCAAGGAAGGAGAATTGGTGATTATTATGGACAACAGCTGCTCACCTTTATCCTGGCCAATTGGTCGAATTACAAAGGTTCACACCGGTACCGACGGACTGGTAAGAGTGGCATCTATAAAAATTAAAGACTGTGTTATTAAAAGAGCAGTTAACAAAATTGCTGTTCTCCCTTTATATCAGGACTAGCGCCCTGATAGGGTGGGAGTCATGTTCGATTTCCACCATACAGTCATATTCGATTCATAACATAATCGAACTCCGCACTCAATGACACTTTCGATTTAACTGTTTTCATCTCAACTTTACTTTTTTCTGTTCAACGGGTACGAACATCTCAACTCTACTCGAACAGAAACCAAAAAAGAACAGTTTATTCTTTTTCATCCGCATGGTAGCTTGCATGCTATCTTTCGCATTCTTATTTTCGCAGTTATTACTTTACATTATTATTGTTTATTACTAAATCGCAATGATTTATCGCACCTTATGTTCTTCACGCATATTTAATTCTGTGTATTGTTTGTTAAATATAGTTTTCGTTTGTGAAAGAAAAATATAAGTGTTCATTATTGTCTTCGCATCAAATTACACAACAAATAGAATAATCAGATTTAATTTAATTCCGTACAAATAACATACATATTTTAAATATAAAAGAACACAATAGACTATACATGGTTATTTACTGTAATTAAAGCCAGTATTTTATAGAACCCCCTTTTTTTTAATAACTTGTGCAATCCTCTTGGGCATGCTATAAGACTTGCTGTAAGATTTAGAAATGTATGTGCACCACACATGCTTTATTGTTTCAACAAGTGCTGTAGCAGTGAATGGTTGCTTTTCGGTGGATTTATTTTTCACAATACACCACAGATTCTCTATTGTATTCAAATCTTGGCTGTTACCTGGCCAGTCAAGAACCTTGATTCTCTGTGCTCTCAGATATTTCTTGACAATCTTCGCTCTGTGACACGGAGCACCATCATGCATGAAACTTGAACATTTATGAACACGCATGTAAAGCTTCAACTTCTCACGTAACAAATTAGGGTACTGCTTTCCGTTCATAATGGTTTTAGGTGGCACAAAATACAGACTAGCAGTACCGGACAGAGGCATTGCACCCCATATCATTTGGCTTGGAGGATGTTCACAATTTAAATTGTATATCTATCATCATATCTTTTTCCCCTTGGGTGGCGAACACTTGTAGAACGTGCAGAAAATTGCTGCACACCTGACTCATCCGAAAATAAAACCCTACTCCACTGCTGTACTGTCCAATTCTGATATTGTCTGGCGAAAATCAGTCGTTTGTTTTTCATACTTGGTGTAAGTCGAGGTTTCCTATGCGATGATAAACGAAAATTTTGACCAAACGTCTTGAAATAGTACTCAAACTGACGGTGGTGTTCAAACTGTCTGTAATGTTGAAAACCCTAAAAGGGTTTGTATGCGCAAAATTATACGAATTATTGCTAGCGCTGGAATAATTTTGTTGCCGACTGTATAATGTAAATACTTTTCTGTATATAAAGATGTCGTATGATGATTTAAATGTGCGTATAAAATAATATTCTTTTGACATCTGCGTTTGTCTTTCGCAGAGATTTCTCATAAGATTTTAAAAAATAATTTACAGTGTTTTTTGTTGAAAATTTTAATATTATGAAAACTTTCGTTGGTGTACAGAAATACTATTCGTATGTAATGTTTACAGCGATTTGCACAAGTTAAATGTGCGAAGACTTTCGATATGTGGAAATTTTATATATGAAGAAACTCCATATTTTCTACTGTAAGCTCACATCCGCTCTTGTTAACACAAACAAATAGAAATCGATCATTATCAGGATTTATAGATACTATCTATCACTGAAAATGTGCAGAATGCAGAGAGAGATTATTTTTTTTTTACTTAATTTTATTTTTGAGACATTCAAATATAAAACAGCATATTACAAAAAAAAAAAAAAAAAAAAAAAAAAAAAAGATACATATATATATACTTATTTTACAGAACTTACAAATTATAGACACGAAATACAGAAATTACAGAACAGAGAATAATACAGAAATTCTAATTGAAGAAATACTAAAATCTGATTGCATGTATATCCGGCTACCTTTTTACGAACAGCTAAATGAAAAAAAAAAAAAAAAAAAACGCGGAAGGTACCGAAAGACACAAAACAACCCAAGGTTTCAGAATTGGCCATTTAAATTAAATTTTTCCAATTAATTAAAATTGTCAACTTAAAACCCAACACGACTAGAAGATAAGCAGAACAACGCACTGCTAAAGAAATGATGCCCTACTATAGCATCGAAAACTACTTGAAGCGGATGGGTGGCAAAAAAAAAGTTGACGTCAGTGATATAGGTTAGATGAACCTTAAAAAGCAAAATTATACGTAATCCCTAAAACGAAGTTTTGGGAGATTTTAATGGGATTGGTTTCAGTTTTTATTTATAAAGTGATGTAAAAAATAGTGATTATTATTATTATTATTTTTAATCATTTAAATATTGTGACTAGAGAAGCGTACAATGTCTGATAGCATATGATAAATCTCATCGCATATTGCAATCGAATACTGGTAACTCGATTCTCATATAATACACAACACTTGACACAATTATTTTTTCATTGCATTTTAAAATTCGCATACGGGATGGATGGATGGATGGTTGGATTTAACGTCGCACTAGTGCTGCGCAGATGGGAAATTGGCGACGGTCTGGGACACACCCCTAGAGGTATTTCGCATACGGAAAAAACATTTACAAATTGATGCATTGGTGTTCCAATATTAGAACTGCAATATTGCGACATAGCTGGCTCCTTTCGGTGTTTTTCTGCTGTTCTTTTATTTACTTGAGCGCTAAAATGATAAGGGAAAAAATGAGAAGAACAGAATGTTTACGATGCTAGAAATTTGAAACGACAGAACTAATTTATATATTACAATCTTGTAATTTATATAGACGTGTAGAAACTTTCACCAACTATTCATAAGACATCAACTTTAAGAAGATTTAGCCATCTACCCAGAAATTTCGAAGGCATCGCCAACAAATATTCAGAAGTCATCATCAATATATATTCAGAAGGTATCGCCATTAAATATTCAGAAGCCATCATCAATATATATTCGGAAGATATTGCCAACAAATATGCAAAAGCCATTATCAATATATCTGCAGAAGATATCGCCAACAATACCCATAAATCGGTATCAATATATATTTGGAAGATATAGCCAACAATACCCATAAATCGGTATCAATATATATTTGGAAGATATAGCCAACAAATATTCAGAAGCCATCCAATTTATGAATATCGATGGTCTTGGATATCAAGATCGACAATTGGTTTCTACATGCGATCGGGGAAGAATCTCTAGCTTAAGAGTTAGGTTTATAAAAATGTAAAAGTATTTACGGAATTGACAAACAGTTTTAGATACATTCTAGTAATTTGGAGTATAATGTCGATTTTTTATACCAACTATGGGAAAAATGCTAGAGTCGGGAATCGAACCCGGGCCCTCCGCATAACACGCGGATGCTTTTCCACTGAGCCGTCCTGGTTGGTTACTAGTACGACATTTCCCACATAACAACCGTTGGCAAGGCCACCGTATCTGTAAACGTAGTAACAGTGTCTCAGTGGAAGCCAGGGTGTCTCAATGGAAGAGCATCCGCACGTTAAGCGGAGGGCCCGGGATCAGTTCCAGAATCTGGCATTTTTCACATAGTTGGTACAAAATAAGATCAATCTCATACTCCAAACTACTTAAAATGAATTTTAACGGTTGATGAGTTTATCAATAAAATTTCTGAATGCTTTAAAATAGTTTAAGAAATTAAATGGTAAAATTGGATATTGACAGGCATCCTGTGATATTGGAAGTGGTAACAACGCAAAATCGCTGTCTGAAAGAAATAGTCCTGTCGTACTAATAGAGAAAAAAATAATACACCGACATTTATCAAATTATTATATGAAATAGTAGTATTCTTGAAAATGATGCGAGATATTTAATGAAAGGGATACAACGATGCTTATACAAAATGAAAAGTGTGGAACAAACTAGAAATTCGGTTTTTATCAGATTATACGCAGTTTTGGTAACGGTAGCTTATACACAGTTTCCCAAAATGACCTGACAAAAAAAAAAAAAAAAAAAAAAAAAAAATTACCTTATGAGTATTATGCGATATCTGTTATTCAGCTATATGCTGAAATTATTTATTTATTTATTTATTTATTTATTCACTATTTATACGTAGTAATATCGTATAGTTTGAATCAATAGTAAGAATTAATTGGCGTATCTGAATAAAATATATTTTGCATATTTATTAAACATCATGCACAGAATGTTGTAAATTATAGCTATTATTGGTTATTTGTGCTGTTTTAGAAAGTCTTAGATCGACGTAAGCCACACACCTTTTTCAAAAATAATGATTTTCTAAAGTCCAAGAAAGGGCGCTTTGAGTCATGTGTTTCCGGTCTATCAGTTTTATTGATCTAACAACCTAACACATACGGGCATCTAATAGTGTGTTTACGTGGCAACTTTCAAGAAAATCACCAGAGCCGTTTCTGAGATACAGATTTACGGTCCTACTTCCGATTTTAAAAATTTCACCAGAAATTGGAAAAAATCATCTGTACATCGATGAATCGCTATTCTGAAGTTCCGTTGTTCTATCTTTATTAAATTCGGCAACATAATAGTCTGAAGATTCCCCACACACATACAGATACAGATGTGTGTGGGGTGTTCACACTAAATAATTTTTGAAAAGCTCTTTCTTGCTTCTCAGGAGAACTCAAAACGTGTAAATAAGGTAAAAACTTGATATCGAATTTTTTGAATGAATATAATGCTCTCAATACCTACTCATCGAAACCTTTGGACAGCCCCTGCCTGGCTGGACGAGTCAAGCTTAACGGGTTGGATGCTGTTCTCAATACCTACTCTAGATGAGTAATGGAAGTAAAAACAGAATATAGAATAGAGGAAGAAAAATCCCGTTGTAATCAATCACACAGATTATTTTTCATCTTTACCTATCTGTAATGTAGCCTTAGCACCCTTTTACAATTAGCTTTTTCTGAAAGAAAAAAAAAATCATTTCTTCCGAAGCTTACTTGTAAGAAAAAACTGAAGTAATATCGATTTAATATATTATCACTAATATAAAATTTAGATTATTATTTATGTTAAAGTTATATAAAATTCAATTAATGAGTTCATAACTAATAAGCCATCTAAATATTATATTAATTAATTAATATATTGTTAATTTATTTCGAAATTACAGGCAAAAGAAGATTGGTTGATTGGGTTTTACGTCGCATTAGTGCTGCGCAATGGGCAGTTGGCGACGGTCTGGGACTCGCATCTAGAGGTGCTCTGGAAACATGCCATCACAATTTTGGTCTTCCACGGAAGGGATGGCTCTCCCGCTTCGGTGACCCCCAGCGGTATAATTTTGATGGGAACATTGAGGACATTGCGGCCACGACAGATTTTACGTGTACAAGCCACCATTAGTGCACACGACGGTTTTTATCCGCCTCGAGTACCGAACCCGAAATCTTTCAATTACGAGTACAACGCTCTACCGACTGGGCTACCGCGATCCTAACGCGCGCGCGCAAAAAAAGAAGAAAACGAGTAAACAAATTATACCTTAACTTTTTGGAGGCTAGAGTGAAGATATATGCACCCATAATGAAACCATTAAATATTAACCAGTTTCAATATGCTTAATTATTTTAGGACATCTTTAATATCATTAAAACTTTATCAGATTAATTTTCTCATATATTTTAATTGTTCCAGATTTGCCATACGTAACATCAATAAAGCATAATGAGTAAATTTTGGTTCGCAATTTCTTCATGCATATCATGAATTTTATTTGATATTTTTAGTAATCTCTTCTTCAAAATTTTTGAAAATCATTTTATTCTTCCTATGAATTTCTATTCAAGTTTTTATTCTTTAAATGTTGCATTACTTAAAAATAAATAAATAAATAAATAAAATAAAACAGTTGATACATCTGATTTTACTTGAAAAACAAAATAAAATTGTGTAGGCTTTTAAAGTAATGTAATTAAAACACAATGTTATATAAGAAAATAATTAATAAAATGTGCACCAACAATGAAAAATTTTTTAAAGAAATTTCTTAAAAATCTTTATCTATATTAGCTATAATATATCAGTTTAGTTTGGAACTGTACAGTTACGTATATCAAATGACAGTACAACACAATATGTGTAAACATGAGCATCTACATTAATTATAGATATACCGTACACAAACCAGAATGTCACCGAAACGTATTGCATATTATATATGCAGAATTCAAGACTCCTAATATATAGAATGCACCATCGCGGTTGATAGATCTTCTCACAATTAATGGTAATCTTTCAGATAAGCGGCTGATGAATGAAAACAGTGATACATATATGTGTGCGTGTGTGTATATATAGTAGAATTAGATTATATTAAAGTCTGGAAAAAATGAAAAATGATCTTTATACATTTTACTATTTCCAATTTTCCTGATATACTAGTATGATATGTGCCCCTCAAAACTTTGTTCTGCATGATCCTATAAAAGTGTCATGCCAATTAACACACACAAATTTTTAATCAACATAATTTTCTCATATTAAAGATTTTACATATGGAATTTGATATAATTTTGTACAATAAATGCTAAAACACAGTCCATCTACAAAATCTCAGGAAGTATTTAATAGCAGCACCACCTGTAGGTTGATGTACACCCGAATAAATTTATTAAAATTTTTTTATAATAATCATTTTACATATCAAGTATATTGCACATATATGCTACAGAAACTGATATAAGCCTCATAATAAATAGGAGACGTTGTAGTGCGACCTGCTGAGTGATTTATACTAAAATTTAATCAGCAACATTTTATGTTAAAGTTTTGGAGAATTATGTTTATTATTTTGCGATGTACAGATAAAAAAAATCGATTTATACTAAAATTTAATCAGCACAATTTTATCTTAAAGTTTGGGGGAATTATATTTATTATTTTGCGTACAGTACCTATTTAAAAAAATGATATCACAGAGAAATAAAAGTTTAAGCAAACACACATACATAGATAAATTTCCTAACCAGCCGTATCATGTTCAGGAGACCTGGAAATGCGTAAATCCATCAAAAATCGAGGCCGAAAACTTTCAAGAGTCCAGTACTTTATTTTTTATATAGCAGAAAGTAAAGTATGATAAATTAATAAAAAATTTTTTCTTTTGCACATTTTGAGCTATCCTAGTTACAGCTTTTTTTTTTTTTTTTTTTTCCAATATTTGCTAGATTTTGTCTTTGCGGGCTCCATTCGCTGTAACTGAAGAGTATGGAAATGATTTCATTAATTGTATTATATTGTTGTACTTCTCACATAGTTTGACAAAGAATAAACAATTTCATAATACACCTGCAAGATGTGACTGAAGTGCTGCACTTTTTATAATTATAATTTGTATAACATTTATATATGAGTATAATAATACGAATAATACGAAACGTGATATGTAAAACGTTTATTCAAAAAATAAACCAAAGTTTCTAGAAACCATCTATTATTTAACGTTGCTCAGCAATTTTTCTTCATTTTCCATCATAACTATACAGGGTGTTTCAAAACTCATGGGCAAAAATTTAAGGGGTGGTAGAAAATATCTAAACAAGCCATTTTCACCATACAATGCATGGGCGGAGAGCAAGCGGTGACCGCTAGAGGGCGCTGTAATGGAAAGTGTACAGCGCACGTTTTCTTACACACCCTCATTTCTGTCGTGGATTTCAGCAGGCATGGCGAGGAACAGTAATCAGGAAAAGGCAGACATGTGTTTTATGTATGGTCTGGCGAATGGGAATGCTCTGGAAGAAGCAAGACTATTGTGGTATTTTTCGGTCTGGCACGTGTCTTCTCGGGAAACGCTGCCTGTACAGTCTTGCGGCTTCCAGAGCATTCCCATTAGCAAGACCATGCATATAATGCATGTTCGCCTTTTCCTGAATACTGTATGTCGCTATGCCTGCTGAAATCAACGGTAGAAATGAGGATGTGTAAGAAAACGCGCACTTTATACTTTCCATTAAAGCTCCCTCTAGCGATCACCTCTTGCTCTCCGCCCATGCATTGTACGGTGAAAATGGCTTGTTTAGATATTTTCTACCACCCCTTAAATTTTTGCCCATGAGTTTTGAAACACCCTGTATATCAGTCTCTGTAACATGAAAAACCTTAATTCAATATTCAAGAAGAATTAAAAAAAGATAATTCTAAACGAAATTTAGCCTAAAAAAAAAAAATAGTATTAAATGATATAACGGTGGTAGAAGTTGTTCTGAGCCGCGGTTTTTACAGTTAATGTTAAAGCTATTATTTATATTTTATAGGAAAGAATATTAATTGTGTTTTGTATTAATTGTGTTTTGTTGGAAAGAAACCCAATTTTACGTTAATTACGTACATCATGATCATGGATCTGGTTTCATAAAGAAAGAAAATAATCTGATGTGACATTCAAACTACTTTCTCTTACCCTGCATTTAAATATCATAAAGACCGATTGACGATTAAAGGATGAGACAAGACGTATTCTGTATAAACCTACGTTAAAGAAATTCAAACTAACTTTAGGAACAGATTTTATTTGACAAATAGTTCTGTGTGAAGAGTCTAGTGCCCCCTTCAGCTTTCTGTTTGTATTTTGCGCTCACATTCTTACAAAATTTAAATCCGTTATTAAACTTAAAAGTTTATTCCAAATTATTCAGACAACTTTCTCCCGCGCCACTTCTTGAAACTTATCAATTTTGATCCAACTTTCGAAGTTGGACCGCTTATGGACAATTTCTCATGAACATTGGACAACCTCTTATGAACTTCGAAATACATTTAAATTACCTGCAATTATTTGTTTTAAGTTATGCAAGTGCACAAATCTAAAGCGTTCCAAACTTGACTTTAGTATTCAAGGAACCTCAAAGCGCGTAATTGTACAAAAGAAAAAAAAATGAAATTTTAACTTGTAAATTACTTTCTCTACTATTTAGGTATGAGAAATTAATTTCCATTTCTGAAATAAATAAATAAATAAATAAATAAATAACAGCAAAAAATAACAAAGCACTTCCATCAATTACTTTGAATAGAAAATAATATTGACTAAATTTTGAGTAGCCTTGTAAATTTTGAGTAGCTATTGTCTATGAATTATATATACATCACATTGTATACTTAAGTTCAAGCCCACATGTGTAAAACACATTAGCACAACCTTCAATACACTTCCAGCAATTTTTACTTATAACTCCATATCGAAATTCTTTTGGGTATCTTCAAAAATGAATGGTGATTATATTTCATATTATATTCTACACCAGCGGTCGCCAACATTTTTAGCTTCATGGTGCGCTAAATTCAAGATTTGAAATCCTGGAGACCACTAAATTCATAATTGTAAATTTCAACGGACCCCTAGTATTCTTTACGAAACGTGAATACATTTTTGTAATAATAATCGAAGAGCATTTTATAAATATGTGATATAAACTTAGTATAAAATAACTTAGTATAAAATACTTTAAACTTAGTATAAAATATAACAAATGCTTGTTTTTGTATTTAAAAAATATTTAGTGTTATCATTGATGCTTATACACTGTGTAAAAAAAGTAGATGGACACTAGATATTTTTTTGAAATAAAGGGTATCTTTTAATGAAATTGTTTTTATTTGTAATATTTTGCAGATCATTTAACAAGAAAATATCAGTATCATTATCATGATTTTTAAAAATAAATTATTAATGACAACAAAAATAGTTTCTACTTCTTTTAACTCAGAAAAAAAAAGTAGAAGGACAGTAATACAAAATATAGAATATAAGCAATATTAGTAAAGAATACTCTTCCCATTGGCTTTTATGACTTCGAATATTCTATATGGTAGTGGATCACACAAAGTTTGGGTTCCTGTTTGGCAAAAATTAGCCTATGAAATGTTCAAAACTACTCAAAGCTCAGTAAGGAATTTAAACATTTCCCCACTAGCATATACTTAACGAGCAACGTCAGATGCTTTCTACTGTGTTAAGATCAGGGCTCTAGCTGACTTAGGTAAAACCTGCACATTATTTGCAGCGAACTAATTGTTATCTCTATGGTGATGTGAATGGCGGCTTCATCTTATTGAAGCATCCACTCTTCTCCTAATTCAGACCCATTAAAAAGGAGCTCGGAATTCAGAGACTTCAATACAGCCTGTATGTTTCTGCATACCACTGAAAAAGACCAGGCGTTCTTCTTCCATATCCAATTGTTTACTAGATCATAAACCCCCCTCCCTCTTTTGTCGAGTTGAATAAAATTCTTCTAAATTCTGCAGACAATGCCAGCATTATTGGTAACCATCTAAATCGTCTAAGTTAAACTTCTTCTCGCCTGAAAATATAATAAAAATCCATTCTGAGGTCCATGACACGTGTTTTTTAAACCCATGATAAACAGTTATCATTCTGTGTTTATTTTCCACTTTGGATGAGGTTTGCACTTATTGAAAACGAATTATTTGGATCTTGTTATATAGTTGTAAACTGTTTACCTTGATACATGAATAAGTCCTGCTTGATTTGAGGCCTTTGCGATACTACCACTGCTCTTCTTAAGCTCACGAGCTAGTTTTCTTTCATTGCAAGACATTAACTTTTTAAGCCTACCAGTATTCTTTCTTTTTCTATTTCTGTCTGGCTTCCTGATAAAGTTAGAAAGTGTATTGGGGCTGACGCGCAGTATATGGACAATCTGTCATTCAGTATCATTATCATGATTTTTAAAAATAAATTATTAATGACAACAAAAATAGTTTCTACTTCTTTTAACTCTGAAAAAAAAGTAGAAGGACAGTAATACAAAATATAGAATATAAGCAATATTAGTAAAGAATACTCTTCCCATTGGCTTTTATGACTTCGAATATTCTATATGGTAGTGGATCACACAAAGTTTGGGTTCCTGTTTGGCAAAAATTAGCCTATGAAATGTTCAAAACTACTCAAAGCTCAGTAAGGAATTTAAACATTTCCCCACTAGCATATACTTAACGAGCAACGTCAGATGCTTTCTACTGTGTTAAGATCAGGGCTCTAGCTGACTTAGGTAAAACCTGCACATTATTTGCAGCGAACTAATTGTTATCTCTATGGTGATGTGAATGGCGGCTTCATCTTATTGAAGCATCCACTCTTCTCCTAATTCAGACCCATTAAAAAGGAGCTCGGAATTCAGAGACTTCAATACAGCCTGTATGTTTCTGCATACCACTGAAAAAGACCAGGCGTTCTTCTTCCATATCCAATTTTTTACTAGATCATAAACCCCCCTCCCTCTTTTGTCGAGTTGAATAAAATTCTTCTAAATTCTGCAGACAATGCCAGCATTATTGGTAACCATCTAAATCGTCTAAGTTAAACTTCTTCTCGCCTGAAAATATAATAAAAATCCATTCTGAGGTCCATGACACGTGTTTTTTAAACCCATGATAAACAGTTATCATTCTGTGTTTATTTTCCACTTTGGATGAGGTTTGCACTTATTGAAAACGAATTATTTGGATCTTGTTATATAGTTGTAAACTGTTTACCTTGATATATGAATAAGTCCTGCTTGATTTGAGGCCTTTGCGATACTACCACTGCTCTTCTTAAGCTCACGAGCTAGTTTTCTTTCATTGCAAGACATTAACTTTTTAAGCCTACCAGTATTCTTTCTTTTTCTATTTCTGTCTGGCTTCCTGATAAAGTTAGAAAGTGTATTGGGGCTGACGCGCAGTATATGGACAATCTGTCATTCAGTATCATTATCATGATTTTTAAAAATAAATTATTAATGACAACAAAAATAGTTTCTACTTCTTTTAACTCTGAAAAAAAAGTAGAAGGACAGTAATACAAAATATAGAATATAAGCAATATTAGTAAAGAATACTCTTCCCATTGGCTTTTATGACTTCGAATATTCTATATGGTAGTGGATCACACAAAGTTTGGGTTCCTGTTTGGCAAAAATTAGCCTATGAAATGTTCAAAACTACTCAAAGCTCAGTAAGGAATTTAAACATTTCCCCACTAGCATATACTTAACGAGCAACGTCAGATGCTTTCTACTGTGTTAAGATCAGGGCTCTAGCTGACTTAGGTAAAACCTGCACATTATTTGCAGCGAACTAATTGTTATCTCTATGGTGATGTGAATGGCGGCTTCATCTTATTGAAGCATCCACTCTTCTCCTAATTCAGACCCATTAAAAAGGAGCTCGGAATTCAGAGACTTCAATACAGCCTGTATGTTTCTGCATACCACTGAAAAAGACCAGGCGTTCTTCTTCCATATCCAATTGTTTACTAGATCATAAACCCCCCTCCCTCTTTTGTCGAGTTGAATAAAATTCTTCTAAATTCTGCAGACAATGCCAGCATTATTGGTAACCATCTAAATCGTCTAAGTTAAACTTCTTCTCGCCTGAAAATATAATAAAAATCCATTCTGAGGTCCATGACACGTGTTTTTTAAACCCATGATAAACAGTTATCATTCTGTGTTTATTTTCCACTTTGGATGAGGTTTGCACTTATTGAAAACGAATTATTTGGATCTTGTTATATAGTTGTAAACTGTTTACCTTGATACATGAATAAGTCCTGCTTGATTTGAGGCCTTTGCGATACTACCACTGCTCTTCTTAAGCTCACGAGCTAGTTTTCTTTCATTGCAAGACATTAACTTTTTAAGCCTACCAGTATTCTTTCTTTTTCTATTTCTGTCTGGCTTCCTGATAAAGTTAGAAAGTGTATTGGGGCTGACGCGCAGTATATGGACAATCTGTCATTCAGTATCATTATCATGATTTTTAAAAATAAATTATTAATGACAACAAAAATAGTTTCTACTTCTTTTAACTCTGAAAAAAAAGTAGAAGGACAGTAATACAAAATATAGAATATAAGCAATATTAGTAAAGAATACTCTTCCCATTGGCTTTTATGACTTCGAATATTCTATATGGTAGTGGATCACACAAAGTTTGGGTTCCTGTTTGGCAAAAATTAGCCTATGAAATGTTCAAAACTACTCAAAGCTCAGTAAGGAATTTAAACATTTCCCCACTAGCATATACTTAACGAGCAACGTCAGATGCTTTCTACTGTGTTAAGATCAGGGCTCTAGCTGACTTAGGTAAAACCTGCACATTATTTGCAGCGAACTAATTGTTATCTCTATGGTGATGTGAATGGCGGCTTCATCTTATTGAAGCATCCACTCTTCTCCTAATTCAGACCCATTAAAAAGGAGCTCGGAATTCAGAGACTTCAATACAGCCTGTATGTTTCTGCATACCACTGAAAAAGACCAGGCGTTCTTCTTCCATATCCAATTTTTTACTAGATCATAAACCCCCCTCCCTCTTTTGTCGAGTTGAATAAAATTCTTCTAAATTCTGCAGACAATGCCAGCATTATTGGTAACCATCTAAATCGTCTAAGTTAAACTTCTTCTCGCCTGAAAATATAATAAAAATCCATTCTGAGGTCCATGACACGTGTTTTTTAAACCCATGATAAACAGTTATCATTCTGTGTTTATTTTCCACTTTGGATGAGGTTTGCACTTATTGAAAACGAATTATTTGGATCTTGTTATATAGTTGTAAACTGTTTACCTTGATACATGAATAAGTCCTGCTTAATTTGAGGCCTTTGCGATACTACCACTGCTCTTCTTAAGCTCACGAGCTAGTTTTCTTTCATTGCAAGACATTAACTTTTTAAGCCTACCAGTATTCTTTCTTTTTCTATTTCTGTCTGGCTTCCTGATAAAGTTAGAAAGTGTATTGGGGCTGACGCGCAGTATATGGACAATCTGTCATTCAGTATCATTATCATGATTTTTAAAAATAAATTATTAATGACAACAAAAATAGTTTCTACTTCTTTTAACTCTGAAAAAAAAGTAGAAGGACAGTAATACAAAATATAGAATATAAGCAATATTAGTAAAGAATACTCTTCCCATTGGCTTTTATGACTTCGAATATTCTATATGGTAGTGGATCACACAAAGTTTGGGTTCCTGTTTGGCAAAAATTAGCCTATGAAATGTTCAAAACTACTCAAAGCTCAGTAAGGAATTTAAACATTTCCCCACTAGCATATACTTAACGAGCAACGTCAGATGCTTTCTACTGTGTTAAGATCAGGGCTCTAGCTGACTTAGGTAAAACCTGCACATTATTTGCAGCGAACTAATTGTTATCTCTATGGTGATGTGAATGGCGGCTTCATCTTATTGAAGCATCCACTCTTCTCCTAATTCAGACCCATTAAAAAGGAGCTCGGAATTCAGAGACTTCAATACAGCCTGTATGTTTCTGCATACCACTGAAAAAGACCAGGCGTTCTTCTTCCATATCCAATTGTTTACTAGATCATAAACCCCCCTCCCTCTTTTGTCGAGTTGAATAAAATTCTTCTAAATTCTGCAGACAATGCCAGCATTATTGGTAACCATCTAAATCGTCTAAGTTAAACTTCTTCTCGCCTGAAAATATAATAAAAATCCATTCTGAGGTCCATGACACGTGTTTTTTAACCCATGATAAACAGTTATCATTCTGTGTTTATTTTCCACTTTGGATGAGGTTTGCACTTATTGAAAACGAATTATTTGGATCTTGTTATATAGTTGTAAACTGTTTACCTTGATACATGAATAAGTCCTGCTTGATTTGAGTCCTTTGCGATACTACCACTGCTCTTCTTAAGCTCACGAGCCAGTTTTCTTTCATTGCAAGACATTAACTTTTTAAGCCTACCAGTATTCTTTCTTTTTCTATTTCTATCTGGCTTCCTGATAAAGTTAGAAAGTGTATTGGGGCTGACGCGCAGTATATGGACAATCTGTCTAATAATTTTACTATTAATTTTGTATGCAACGATTTGCCTCTTTTGGAAATAATTTTAAGGTATTCTTCTAGGCAATCTGAAAAGAAAATAACAATGCAGTTTTTAACAAAATACGTTTTCCTCAACAAAAGCAGTTAAAGAAAATTCAATATTTACTTTTTTACTCGTGCGCAATCCCCCAAATAACAAATTTTGGAAAGTGTCCTTCTACATTTTTTACACTCTCAAAACAATGAATGCTAGTTTTTTACAATCGACTAATTAGCATTAGTAGTGGAGATTTCATTTTTACGCGAAATTAAAGAAAACTTTGTTATACAAAATCTGTATAAAAATCGAATAGCCAGGATAGAAACACAAAAAAGAATTTACAAAAATCGACTGTCCTTCTACTTTTTTTAATCAGTGTACGTCATTTGGTTATCATAAAATAATAGCTTATAGAGAAAAACATAAACACATTTTCATTGCTTCAATATTAACTCAGATAAATGGTTTAGCTATAGTGAAAAAATTCTGTTTTCACTTATAAAAATGTACCTAAATTATATTATCTAAATAATATTATGTAATGCATTTACTAAATATATTATTAATTATTCATTTACTAAATCTATCCTAAATTATATTATCTAAATTATATTATGTAACGCAATTACTAAATCTAGTAATATGCATATTGTTTGATTATTGAAACCTATCGGGAAAGTTTGTTTTTATATACATTTTAAACAATCGAAGAATTCAAATAATGTGATAAATTTACAACAGTATATCAAATATAATCTAAATATATCGAACCATATCAGAAATTCAAAAGATTAACACATCTGGTACTCACAATTCAATTCTTTGTTATACCAGCTCAAAAAATATTTTATTTTTCATCTCTCTCATCCAGAAAATTATGAAGTCTAAAGCTGTAAGGAAGAGTGGCTCAAAGATTTCTAACTTCAAATCATCACCAGTGTAATTTTTAATAAAATAATAAAAAATGCAAAAATTGTCCACATTTTTCTGAGGACTACTGGTGTGCAACCACTGTTCTACAGGAAACATGCTTTTATGCATATAAATAAGTAAAATTATACTTTTGAAAATTTAAAGAACATGCTTTTATTGAAATGCGAACTAAAAAGCACAAAATATCAATCTTTATAGTATTAAAATGCAGGGTAAGAAAAAATTGTGTGAGTGACACACCATATTACGGGGTGATTATAAAATAATTTGGAATAAAACAAAACCATTTTTAAAAAATCTCTTCTGACTGGGCTGGAAGTTAGACCTTTAGGTTCGTAGCCCGGAGCTTTACCTCACAGTCACAGCGTTCATGTAGAAAAAGTCTTTTTTTACAATATAGATTTTTTGTTTGGTTCCAGAGCGGTTACAAACATACATACAATCATACATACAGGTGAAGCTAATAAAAGCGTGTTAAAAATATATATTCGTTACATTTCGTTTAGTGTAGTCTATAGATGTTAAACTGTACCTACCAACAATTTGTCCCTTGGACGTAATGTATTTGATTTCTTTGATGTCCCTGTACATTAACCATTTGCTTGGTTTCAACGAAATGTTCAATTTAGCATTTTCATATGATATAGATTTAGAATACTGAGTTTGGATTTCCTTCTACTATATGTTCTTGAGATATGCTTATAACAGACAGACACACACACGTAGACCAACCGCTGAAAATCTGATTTTCAGATTCAGAAGATATCAAAATGTGTAAATATAACAAAAACTCAATTTCGAAAAATTTAAGAAATAAGCAATACTTTCTCTACCATATACCCTTCTCATATTTATAAACACATTTGATGTTTTCAACTCATAGAAGTATAACACTAAATATATAGTAAAAAAAAATAGTTTCGCTCCACCATATGAGAAAATGCTTTTATATATATATATATATATATATATATATATATATATATTCTTTTTCTTAAAAATAAAAATAACGATTTTGTTTTAAATTATATCAAGTAAGGACGAATTTATTTTTATTTATTTATTTTTCTATTGAAATATATTCAAATTAAAAATTAAACCTCTGGGAAGAGGGATTACAAAGGGGGAGCGAACCTCCTACCTACCCATATTGTTTTTCTAGTTTACTATTACTATTATCAATAATTCCTGTTAATTTCACAATCATTCGTAAAAAAAAAATAATTCTTGTTATATACATTTGTACTAAATTTTGTGCTATACTGCTCTAGTAAATATTTAAAAAAATGGAATGACTTCGTCACCTGTTAAGCATTTGATACAAAAATATAATCAGCGCCAACCTAGATTAATGCCCACCAACTACATATGAATTGGTTATATTTCGTCCATAGTTTTGTAAAGTACAGCGTAAAAAAAAAAAAAAAAAAAAAAAAAAATTCCGATGCTCACAAACATGCAGACAGACAGACTAACAGACATTTTTTAAAAATTGTCAAATCGTGATATATATATATATATATATATAGACAGATAGGAGAAAGTTAAAAACTTTTTTTTACGTTCAGTTATCAGATATCAGTATATGTGTTGTCTGTTAATTATAACGCGATTTTACACAGATTTGATATTAAAATCTGATAAATTTAAAAGTATTAAATAACACAAAAATAAAATTGAAAATTGGCTTCATACATGATCAGATCTTGTGAAACACTCCCATAAGTGCAAAAAATTTGCTGGAATTACTTCATCACTTTCTGCATAAGCACGTGATTATGAATTGTCTCACATGCATTTAACCAATTTTATTATTAGTAGAGGCGTAGTTTTATACTTGCAAATTGCTTTGTGTGTATTGGTGAGAATCCGATTTAATTATTAAGTTCTGATCACAAACTTGATTTATGTATAGGAAACGTATTGCGTTATATATCTACAAAACGCAAGGCTTTGAATCTATAGAAATTGCTGTTTTAGAACGTAAATCATATTTCATATATGAAATATTCAGTACATTTACGTATATTTGTTATATGCTGGTTGATCGGGTAGGATAATTTTAATTGAAATAATAATAATAATAATAATAATAATGAGATTTTCATAAATCAAGCTTATAAAATTGAAATTTCGTAAAATATTATCGTTTTTAGAATTATAAATATGTTTTATAGGAAATCTTGGTTTATGAAAATTTGTTATGCTAGGATATTTCAATTAACTATTGGGTTGTTCGATAAATAATGTCGTTTTATAAAACCTTCGCTTCTAAAAACCAAGACTTCTTCGGACATAGAATTTTTCAACTTACCGAAAAATGGCAAAAGGTCATCCAACAAAATGGTCAGTATATCATTCATTAATGTTTGTTGTTAATATATATAAATTAACTTTGAAAAACATGAAAAAAAAAAACGACATTATTTATCGAACAACCCAATAGAATTATCATTAAATATATACTAAATAAATGATACATTTTAAATTATATATTTGTAGTTTGTTTCATGTCTTTTACTACCAAACTTATATTCGTGAATAAGTAAATAGGATTACCATTAACATTTACTAATCAAATTTCCTAACCTAAAAACATACAAATATTAATGTAAAGATAAAGATGAAAAAAAGTTACTATAAGTAAATAACAAATACATTTTATTAAGAGAAGACTTGATGTTACATAACAAAACCCAGGAAATGTCTTGAACGCCAAACAGAAAAAAATGAATAGTATGTAGCTGTTTCGGTAGCATTTAGCGTATAGCCATCAGTGCATAAAGAAATGAAAAAAAAAATGTACTCTTATATATAGAACAAGAATCGGATTCTGGTCATGCAATAAAATATCGCAAAATATAGTACGATTAGTAAGTAAGAAATTTAAAAAATGTTAGAGAAGATATTACGAAAATGTGGACTGAATCAAAAATTTCCAGCAATCACACTAATGGGGTACAGCGAAATCACAATTAACAATATTTTAAAGATACTTATGATACTTGTGTACATTGATGGTGATACTTCTAGATACATTTGTAAAAATCTTCAAAATATTATTTGTTGTGATCGTTACACATAAAAATAATCAGTACTAATTTATTCAAAGTAAAAAAAAAAATATCAAGTTTGTTTCTTTCATGTTGACTAAATTTCGTCTATTTGTTCTTGAACTACAGCGTTCACAAAATTTTTGATACACATAGAAAGACAGACATTTTCTAAAAAGGGTCAAATCGTCTTCAAGACAACTCAAAACGTATAAAACCATCGAAAACTGGAATTTAAAAATTTTCATGAATTCATTGCTTTCTTATCATACGCATATAGAGAAAGTAAAAAAAAAAAAAAAAAAAAAAAAAAAAAAAGATAGATAGAAAAAACAAATGAAGGAATTACTAAACAGTTAGAATCCAGTGAATTTATAAGTTCAAAATTTATAAATATTTTAAAAGTAATCTGACATTTTTTTTTTTTTTAAATCTATGTTATTGAAATTAATAAGTATCAAATTTATGTTGAAGTTTTCAAATGGTGGAACCACCATATCTAAAAATCTCAGATACAATTTTACACATCATAATCTATTATTATATCATAACTTTCATGACAATAGTTACAATAAATATAACAAATTGGAGACATTCAAAATTATTCTAATCGCCTTTCTCTTTCTGAAATAATAGTGTTCCATTTTAATCATTAATTATTATCCATTTTAATCATTAATTTATTACATTAATAATCATTCTTAAATGATTAGCACTAAACTTCTAAGACAATGTTACAATGTTTTCTTAATGAATGCTTAGAGAATTTTTGAGAAATTGACATTACAGGTTTAAAGCTGAAATACAGTCATCGCCAAATTTGGGCCACCGAAACACATATGTTTCAGTTTCTGTCTTATATTGAATCTAAATAAATGACATAAAATGTGTTGGAAGTTTCATTATTTTACATTTTGACTCTATTTCAAAACTTATAATATATATGTATATATATTTATATATAACCCCAATCAGTTTAATGATAGACGATTTTAGAAATTTGATAAATATGTACTCAAAGATACACGTTGATAGAAATATAATCATAGCCTAAATTATCAGAATAAACAGAGAAATGCCTGACGAAAATAAAATGCTTCAGCTAAACAGTTCCAAAACACAATCGAATTGCCAAACTGAGTACCAACATGGCTATTCTAAATATGGCTGCATATATTAACCCTTTCGCTACCAGAGCCTCAGGAGAAAAACTGCTACCACAGCCCGGACGTCTTACTATTTAAATATGATACCAATTGTCATTTATTTTTGTGGGATGTTTCTATAACGTTTCTAAAACCAATAACATCCTGTATGTATTTTATTGTTTTATATCATAACCCGTCTGTGTGCGACACGATTTGATGCAAACAATTATCATAAACTGATAATGAACACCCGTCACATGTTTGTGACGCCGGGCTCTGGTAAGAAAATCGGATCGTCACATATGTGTGATGCTGGTAGCGAAAGGGTTAATAGGATTGATCCATTGACTACATATATTAGAATAGAAAACGAACTGGTATCCTACTTGTTCCCGAACATCACTTCCTCACCAATCCATCAATTCGCCAAACCGACATTCCACCTTCCCCTGTCACAGAATTTCTGTGCTGTCAGTTTCCAAGAAAATGATTATCGTCAAAAATGGCACCCATTCAACCAAAAACCGTAGTGATGTTCGCGGAATTTTCCTCCACAGCCAATACAGGAAATTCATCCTCTGTTTCCTATCAGTACTCAATGGATGAATCAATAATTATAGTAGTTGGATGTGTAACGGGTGGTTTACAGTCTCAACTTGATTATTTTCCCCCAAGAAAATCGAGAAGTAGTGTAAAGGCTAGTTTTCACTAGGGTTGAAACTTCGAGGTTCAAAAAATCATTAATCACGCTTCCGACACAAAGAGCCAAGTGTCTTGTCATCCTTTGTAGCCCTTTTTTATGAGATTGCGCAGTTACTTCAAAGGAAAGCATGCAAAATTGACAAAGATATCTGCCTCTGGCCCCTCAATTATCTCAGCAAGGGGCTAGGTCTCTAGACTTTCCCATGATCGAGGGTTTTGAGCCCAGATGACCACATCAAAAGATTCTGAATAGTACCGCTCCAAACAACCGCCAGTGGAAACCGGCCTTAAAGGAGTTAAAAAAGACAACTTCTTAAAAACTAATCTTCCTTTATTTCACTTAGAAGTAGGTGGGGAGAGCGCTAAGACGAATTACAGATTATACTAAATTACTTTAAACCATATTACTCTTATCACTAAGACTATATTTAAATTTATCTCATCACCTGGAATAACTTTGTGGCTTTAAAGAAGGTTTCTTCGGCCTCATAATGAATATGATACTCCAAATCACATATCAAAGCGCATATCCGAAGCACGTATCAGAAGCACCAACTTTCTTAATTTGTAAGTCTTATTTTAAAGTAAAGAAATATAGAATTATTCACTTCATTTTTCATTTAATATTCATCTTAAAATGATCTATATTCCACTGAACATTAACCTTCGAAACTTCCCTTAAATTCGTTCTACCTCTCCACTGAAATCAAACGACAATTACTTCCAAATAGTTGCTAACCTTTTACGCCAACTTTCTTTTACCTCAACCAAACACTTCTATGCTCAACCTGGCATATTTACCGAAACCAGCGCCATCTAACACTGAATACGATTGGTGACCCTGATACTTCGACACGGTCATCAAGATCATCACTACCTAACGTCGGATCCGACAGGTGATCTTCACTCTTACTACTTAAAGAAACCGCAAAAGATCTCATACCTTACAGATGGAACTAGAAAAAACTGTAAGATTCTGTTTCCAGAAGACTCTAACAATGTTATGTTAAAAATTTTACGTTCCTATCCTATAGTCATTAGTCGCTTTAGAACATTTCATATTGGAATTTTTCCACGTATCGCTGACCTCTAAACTATTTTGTTGAAATTATCTGAGAAAGAAAATTACATACCTTCCTCCCTCATACATATATATATATATATATATATATATATGTAACAAGAAATTAGGGAATGAATATATATGCTTTGAATAAATACAATAAAGTCTGTTAAAGTTTATTTTTACAACTTCTTAATTTTCATAGTATAAAACTTTTATTTAATTTTAGATCTCACCTTAATTTCCCGTAAACACAGTTACAGCCTAGTGTTAACTTAAAATAATAATAATAATAATAAATATAAATTTAGATTTCGTATTATTACTAAATATTTCTCATGTAAATAAAAATATCTTTCTGATTTCGGTATTCAATTATTATCTTTTTAGTTGGTGCTTGAAATTGTTGCTATGTTTTAAAATTGAAGTAAAGAAAAGTCTATCTCATTATTCTCTAAATACGTTAAAATTTTAATACTTTTATAATGCGCTTTTTTAATTGTCAGTTTTTTTTTTTTTTTTTTTTTTTTTTTACGAATTTTGTTGTCTTTTTGCTCAGAAGTAGAAAAGTACTTCGATACTATCATTACCTTTTTATCTTAAATCTTACCTATAATAATTCTAATTGTTAAATCTGGAAACTTTTGAATAAAAATACGTTAATAAAATTATTTTCGAATACATGCTAATAAATGGGTTATAGTAATTTTTAATCAAACCTGTTAAATTATACATTAGATATTATTATTATTATTATTATTATTGTTTCTTTCTTACAAAGATTAACATATATGATTTTTATATTTTGCATGTAATTTATATATTATTTTAAAAAATATACATATTATATTACATATTTTGTAAGATCAAAAATAACACAAATTTCAATAGTTTTGATGAGACACAAAAATTGCCTAAATTAATTTCAGAGAGATATAAATGGGATGATTATTTTATTATTTTTTTATCTGATATTTTTTTATATATTAAGCACTAATTAATCCCTCTACGCCTGTTTCAATCCGGCAAAGCACTAATTTTTGAATTTTCCTTTGCATCCTAATTTGCATGCGTGGAATGATTTAAATACTTTAACTCCATAATTAATTTACTTAATTATTCATTACTATTTTTGATATTACTACTGATCTAGCTAATCATTAACAGCCTGCGGCTCCTCAGCCATTCAGACGTCATTTGCGCATGGTAGAAATCGAACTTTTAGGGGTGTCCCCCTGGTCCAGCCTTTTTAAAGTTCAAGAGTCAACCAGATAGAGACGAAAGAGAACTTTTAGTGTGACTGCCGGTACTTGGGACGAAAAACTTGGTCTATTGATTATCATGTGGTCATGCTCAGAATAGAAAACAGTGAATTTCGCCTGTTTATATTTAATTTTAGATATCGATATAAATAAATTAAATATTATTTTTGTTATTTTAATCATATACTCCTAGATTTAAATTAATGGTTATTTTTTATAAACTAATGATTAAGTAATTTGAAAATTTATATAAATATAATTGTTATATATAAAATAAATCTGTGTAATGCCGAAAGAATATAAGAAATATATAAATATAATTAAGTTGTCCTATATATTGTAGAAAAGTTTAATCATTTAAAATTATTTATGATTTAATTATCTTAAAAAGCACCCACTTCTGTCTAATTACAGTTTCAGTAATGACCGAGAGGTTCTACGCTTAAAGCTGGTATATGAGAGATGCCAGGTTCAAACCCAGGTCTCGCTCATCGTACTGTTCATTCACAGTTTTCTGTGACTTCTTAAGAAACTAACGTAAATAGTGTGTGATGTGTACGTGTTAATACAGAGTGTGCGCAAAACTAGGGATAGGAATGTAATATAAATAAATATATGGTAAATAGGACTGGTGGCAGTAAAAAAAAAATATATATTATAAATGTGTCTGTGTAAATATAAACACAAAAGTATTTAGAAAATGCAATGTGATTTATTCATATGGATGTAAATACATTAAGAGTATTGTATGGATATAAATTCTACAATAGTTAATATTATACATACATATATATATATATATATATATATTAAGACAAAATATTTTAACTAATTAGGTCACTGTTCGTTTAAAGATGTAATCAAGAGAATATCGGAATATTATTATTAACTGCTGGAAATGTAATACTATTCATATTGAACGAAAAATAATCAAATCCGGTATACCTATTTTTTAACTTTTCAGTAATTCTTTACTATTTAGGTATCCTGGTAAATCCACCAAGGCATCCAATTTTACTCAGTATTGCTCTCTGCATTACATTTAAAACAGATTTTAAGGTTAGCAAATACTAAGCGAAAACTATACGATGGCGTTTTATAAGTAATATTTTTTTTTTCTTCTATTACATTAAGAGTAGAATATTAGAATAGTATGTTAAACAAAACTTGAGAATTCTATAAATATGTAAATTTCGTTTCAATATTCTATTCAAATAGCCTCTTTTCTTTTTAAATTGATTTAGACTCTGAATCTATCCATTATTAGGAAAAATTACAATATTTTTCAACATAAAAAAAAAAAAAAAATAATAATAATAATAATAATAATGAGATTTTCATAAATCAAGCTTATAAAATTGAAATTTCGTAAAATATTATCGTTTTTAGAATTATAAATATGTTTTATAGGAAATCTTGGTTTATGAAAATTTGTTATGCTAGGATATTTCAATTAACTATTGGGTTGTTCGATAAATAATGTCGTTTTATAAAACCTTCGCTTCTAAAAACCAAGACTTCTTCGGACATAGAATTTTTCAACTTACCGAAAAATGGCAAAAGGTCATCCAACAAAATGGTCAGTATATCATTCATTAATGTTTGTTGTTAATATATATAAATTAACTTTGAAAAACATGAAAAAAAAAAACGACATTATTTATCGAACAACCCAATAGAATTATCATTAAATATATACTAAATAAATGATACATACTATATATAGTATTTATGGTCATGATATTACCTATATTTTATTTGATTTATCCTGTCGAACATAAAATGAGAATAATCTCACGACAATACGTATCCCCGTCATACAATAAGCTATGAACGCTTTCAAAAGGATTTTAGACAAATAATGTTTTTGTGATTATATATATTTCCATAAACATTTTATTTTTATTTATTTATTTAAATATAATTTGAATTAATCAAATATTTGGGCCCGACAGCGTGCAAGTGCAGTCACACATAGCAGCTCATTTATTTGTATGTTAACCTATTACTCGCTGGTGTTGCGTTGCGTTTAACAATAAACTAAAAGAAGATATTTTATATTAAGCATGGTTTTTAATAAGGAAAGGATAGATGTTTATTTTTTTTACAAAAAAAAAAAAAAAAAAAAAAAAAAGATTTGAAAAGTAATTGTATATTTAAAAATAATTTTCAAATTTGAAGCACTAATCAATCCAAAACTTTTGAAAATCATCATATTTGAATAAGTTTACATAACTTGTAAAAAGAAAAAAAAAAAAAAAAAAAAAAAAAAAAAGTTGCACTTCGGGAGTGCCGACAGAAGTGAAAACGTGAACAATTACGTGTGTATTTCTTGAATCGTCAGGAAATATTTTATTGTGTAGGAAATACTTTTAAATGAAGTGTTTTTTTATTCATTAATATAAACTACTATTACAAAAATTATATTACAATTTTATTTAATGCGCTAACTGCAATAGAGACAGTGTCCGGACATGAGAGAAGTCGTGTAGAGCCGCACCAGATTGTAAAAACGTGAGAAAAATGGCGGCTTTGGCCTTTCTCACGGTTTTGTGAGGGCTAACTGGAATAGAGACAGTGTCCGGAAATGAGAGAAGTCGTGTAGAGCCGCACCAGATTGTAAAAACGTGAGAGAAATGGCGGCTTTGGCCTTTATCACGGTTCTGTGAAGTCTAACTGCAACGTTTCCGGCTGCAATCTTTAAGAGACTGTGTCCGGAGATGAGTGAAGTCGTGTAGAGCCGCACCCGATTGTTGAAACGTGAGAAAAATGGCGGCTTTGGCCTTTCTCACAGTTTTGTGAGGTCTAACTGCAAAAGAGACAGTGTCCGGAGATGAGAGAAGTCGTGTAGAGCCTCACCAGATTGTAAAAACGTGAGAAAAATTGTGGCTTTGGCCTTTCTCACGGTTTTGTGAGGTCTAACTGCAACGTTTCCGGCTGCAATCTTTAAGAGACAGTGTCCGGAGATGACAGAAGTCGTGTAGAGCCGCACCAGATTGTAAAAACTTGAGAAAAATGGCAGCTTTGGATTTTCTCACGGTTTTGTGAGGTCTAACTGCAATAGAGACAGTGCTCGGAGATGAGAGAAGTCGTGTAGAGCCGCACCAGATTTTAAAACAATATACAGTATATAATTACTAATACTTCACGCGTTTCGATGACGCGAATTCAATGATTTTTGTTCACCCAAAAGTTTTCACTTCAAATGGAAAGCGTCAGCTGACGATGACGGAATTTCAAAGATTTTTGTTCACCCAAAAGTGCTCAACGCGCCTAAAGAAGTTTTCACTTCAAAAAAAAAAAGTTTCACAATAAAATATTACACTTGGAGTCATCTGTAGTGTTTGCTGTTTTATACTCCCGCAAGGAAATTTCCCTAAACATTTATTTGTCTTCATTCTATACTCTTATTCCACTGAAGTTGTACAAATACAACACCCTGTATTTAGTAAGATAAGACTAATTTTAATAATTTTATTTTAAATTATTGTTATATATGATGAAAATAATGAGTATTACAGTTTGTATTTAAAAAAAAAAAGAAAGAAAGAAAGAAATCCTTATTTCTAGTTTTGGTGGTTAATGGGTTAGTCCGTTAATTAACATAGTGACTGATTTATAAAAAAAAATTAATAAATAAGTAAAACTCACGGTACACAGCTATATTTTATCTCTCAGTTGGCGGTTTTTTGAATTTTCGTCGCCATATTAACAATTTGTTTTTTTAGGACTGAGGACTATAGTCTCAATCTGGGATTTTTGCGGTGTCATTTTTCGATACTTGGACATTTATCGAAATCTAAAATTTATCGAAAATATATGAATAATTTGAATGCGATGTTATAATATAAAAGAAAAAACTAATGGTCCTCCGTAATAAACTAAATTCTGCTTTTGCCAGAATTTCATAAAAAATATTTTTTTTTTTTTTTGGAAAGAAAAAGAAAAGAAAATTAATAATAATCAGTATCGAAACAAACACTATCGAAAAATATTTTTTAATAATTTTGAATTATTAAAAAAATCTTTGTGATGATTTAATGATTTAATTTTTATATAAAACATGATCGCGTGCTATCTTAAAAAGTAGATGTAAAATTTAAAGTTTATATGTTGCGTGTGGCATCTATAAAAACTGTTTAAGAAATAGAACAGAATAAAGAAAGCAACGATGTTGGTTGCATTTTGTTATATAGTTTGAATTTTTTAATTTTGTAGAAGTAATATCTACCGTAGGAATAAGCTCTTATGTTAAAACTATAGGGAACTGTTATGCGAGCACAAGCGATTCTACTTTATTATTTCTTTTTTTTTTTTTTTTTTTTTTTTTTAGATTGAGTTGAATAAGTAAATAATGACTCACAATTTTAATTTTAAAATTTTCGACAAGAAATTCAATTATTTATGTTGAATATTTCTTATTTCAATATTCGATACTTCTATATCCAATAAAAGAAAATATTAGATTAGTAAACATTTTTGAAATCTGATTTTCGATATTTATACTTTTTGGGATGTCATGAATACGATTTGATCCCTTTTAGAAAACGTTTGTCCGCGTATATATCCCTGTATACATGACAAATTTCTTTTTTATCAACTCTAGCTGGAGAACTAATGCATGTAATTACATAAAAAGTTATATTTATGTCAACCTTGACATAAGTTAGAGCCTATCAATTTTTTAGTGCATATCGCTCAACAGAAAGCAATGTTTCCTCGTTTTTTTCTTAATTTTTTAATATAGCAGCATAGAACAAAATTTTGTATAGATATACACAACGAGGATTATTTTAAACCAATCTTTGTGATATATATATGTAATATTAATAGTTAGCCAGGATAAAAATTTTTGCATATTTTCGTATCCCGGCACAAATTTTCAATACGAGTAAAAATTTAAAAAAAATATCCGTCAATACATTTAAAATGAATGGTTGAACAATGTATCTGTGTTAATTTAAAACGAAGGTACCGATTTCTTTTTCTTTTCTTTCTTTCTTTTTCTTTTTTTTTTCAATTAGTTTATTGATTGTGAATATTTTTGAAGTCATGACATCGGCATCACAGCTCAGACACTCATCAAAAATTGATATTTAGAACGATTGATATTTATAGCATTTTTTAATTACGATGAAAAGATTAATGTTTTGATTGAATGAATATCAATAAAACTTAATACATGTGTTTCTAAAATAAAATATTATAGAAAATAAACTCAAAACGTGTAAAATAACAAAAACCCAATTTCGGTAAAATGACCCTAAAACAATACATTCTCTACCATATATATGGGTAAGAAAAAAGTAAAAATCTAATGACTAAAAGTTGATTTGGCAGTAAAATTTGGGATACAAATAAAGCTTTCGGTCTTCCATTATTTTCATAAGAAGTACCACTAACTTTTTAACTGACTATCGTATTTAAAATAGTCTCATTTAGAATTATTTAATCCTTTGATTAGCCCATTTGTCAACGCCTAAAATCTGTTAATTAAAAAGAGAGGCGAAAAAAACAATTATTTTTATAATGTAACTTCACAAGTATTCCATTCATATTTTATATGTTAAACTAATGGTCGCAGTATTCTTATGTGTATATTATTATAGTTATTAATATTTATTATACTAATATACTATATGCTATTAAATATATACATACTAAACATATTGAATACATTAAATATAACAGATTAAATATGAATAATTAAATAAAAACTAATATTATACTATAAATTAAAAAATAACTATATAACAATATTAATAAAATAAGTATTACTATAAGTTATAATACTGTTATAATATTAATAATAAGTTATAATACTTATTATTAATATTATAAGCATTTACTGTTCTATTTTATTTATTTATTTTCTGTGTACTTTCTTGTATAAAATGGGTGAACCTTTTCAGTACCTATTTTGATAATACTTTTATCGGTTGCACCTTTTCGTTAATTTATAAGAATCCTTCATATTCTATTTATATTTTTAATAATTTATAGGTTTAATATAGTGTTTGTTTAAATATATTTTCTATTTTTAAACTGCATTTTTATCTATAAAATTATCTACTTAGATAAAAATAGATCATTTATGTGACTATTATTTCTGTTTCGAAACATTTTTCTGCAATATTTTGTAATTTATTTATATTTTTGATGCGATACTTGTCTTCAAATGACTATTGTTAAATTCAAGTTCTTGGCGAAAAATGTTCAGTGTACTTCAGCGCTAAAATTGAGAAAAAAAAAATCGCCCATGAGAATTTATAAATAAAACTGGTAAAATTAAATATATATATATATTTTCTAAAAAGAAACGCTATGAAGTCAAATGTACGTCATGGGCAGATTTCCCCCCCCCCCCAAACAACTTGGTATTAGAAATAAATAAATAAATAAATAAATAAATATATATATATATATATATATATATATTGTTACAAAATTGTAAATAATTGTGTTTATTTTTGTATAAATTCTTTCAAAGAGGCGTAATAAGTTATAAAGTGCTAATTTTGTGCACTTCTAGTCGTTTTAGCATTGAAATAGCCTTATTTTCCCTTAAAAACGCATTAAAAAGCCCCAATAAGGCAGGTGATGGATTTGGCGCCAAATTTGGCGACTTTTTCCCACCTTGGCGATTTTTTTGGCGACCTTGGCGAGAAAATCCTTATTAGGGCTATACCAAATATGGAAGCTCTAATCCCATTGGCTGATGAGATATGGAGATTTCTGGAACGTTCCACACTTTTCTACAGAGGTATATAAAGACCACTTTCCCGCCAATGTAGTCAGAGTCAGTTCAGTTCTCCGCCAGCTTCGCTAGTACTTGCATTGCTTTGAGCCTCTTTGAAAGAGACTTGCTTCAAGTGTTATTGCTATACAGTTTGTACGTGGATTTGCTATTGACAGCTGTTGTTTAAGCTGTGTTTACTGGTTGAATTGAAGGTGATACTTGGTTTATTGACCTGTATTTTTCTGGAATTTTCTGTGAATAAATTACTGAATTTTTGTAAGTTTGGCTTTTCATTCTCGGACAACTCACGAACCCCCAACTACGCAACATTTCTGGTGCCAGGAGTGGGGTTGTCTGTGATTGGTGATAACGAGAGCTATGGAGCAAGAAATGAAGAAATTTCTAGAAGGACTCACTGCTCAGATGAATGAGTTAAGATCTGGATTGATAGAGAAAATGGAAACAGGACAGGAAAAGATGGAAACCGGATTGATCGAAAGAATGAAGGAAGGACAAAAAGAGATGAGTGATAGATTAACTGAAGAAATGAAAGCAGTACAGGAGAAAATGGAAACATCGCAAAGAGAATTAAAAGACGGTTTGACTGATGAAATGAAGGAAATAAAAGCAGTTCAGGAAAAGATGAAAGCCAGTTTGACCGAAGAAATTAAATCTAATCAAGATGAGATGAAGAGAGAGCTTTCAACGGCGAAAGAATCAATAGAGGGTAAATTAACGGTGATGGAAAATAGAATGGATGGAATAGAAGAGAAAGTTATGAAGATAGAAGAAAAATTTGAAGAGAAAGTTTTGAAAATAGAAGAGAGTATTGAAGAGAGATTTACGAAGATAGAAGAGAGTTTTGAGGAGAAAGTTAAAGAAAATTTTGATGAAGAACTGAAGGGAAGGTTTTCAGAGATAGAAGGTAAATTGAAGAGAATAGAAGAAGATCTGGAGAGAAAAGTGGAAGAAAAGTTAGAATCCATGCCCCAGGAAACTGAAAAGAAAGAGAGAAGAATCCAGAATCAGGAATTTATTAGGCTATCCACCTACGACGGCAGTTCTTCCTGGCATGTATATAAGACGCAGTTTTCCATCGTAGCTGAAGCTAACGGCTGGGACTCTACCGCCAAGTCAGTTCACTTAGCAGCAGCATTAAGGGGAGATGCAGCCGAGATACTGAGAAATGTTTCTAAAGAAGAAAGGAACGACTTCGAGGCCCTGACTAGAGCACTGGAGCTACGGTTCGGAGAGAAGTGTTCTAAGGACTATAATCGCCTACAGCTACAATCTCGTTACCAGAAAACGGGCGAAAGTTTGCAAGAGTTGGCAGCAGACATTCAGAGACTGTCACACCTAGCATTCTCAGACTGTCATGCTGACACTCGAAACGACTTAGCTCTTCAGTACTTTATCGATGCTGTTCGGGATCCAGAAATTTAAAAAGCGCTGAGACTCTCCTACATCAGAGACGTAGAATCAGCTTTAGGCTATGCACTTAGGATAGAGGCAGCCTAACAAGCCTCCCGTAAAGACCGCCATACCATAAGAGCAGTCTCATTAAATGATACGCCTGCTGAAGAAAATGAAATGAAGAGAAGTTTCACAGAGATCTTGAAGAAATTGCGCAGCCTGGAAAATAATAAGGAAATAAAGGATCGGGAGATAAAGTGCTGGGGCTGTGGAGGGGATGGTCATGTAAAGAGGAACTGCCCTGTACGACCAACTAAAGGAAATTATCCGGCTTCACCATCATTGCAGGAAAACTAGGAGAAGGCCATCTCGCGGAGCGGAGGTTGCCTGAAGTCAAAGAGCCCCAGTTTACAGTATTTCATGTTTCATCGATGAGTGGCGGCGATAATGGATTTTATGTCTATGGCCAAGTTAACAACACCGCCTGCCGGATGATTCTCGACACAGGAGCCAACGTGACCATCATTAGAACGGATTTGGCTCAAGAACTAAAAGAGAAGATCATTTGGACGCCGCCCTGTGTTAAACTCCAGACTGTGACCGGAGACGAAGTCAAAATATATGGAAAAATGAACTTGACCATCACTTTGGGAAATGCCAGTTACCATCATATGGCATATGTGGCAGATATAAGAGATCCTGTAATCATTGGAATTTATTTCCTGAGAAAATTTAACTTTAAATTGGACTTCAAGAATAATGAACTGCATTCGAGTTCGGAAGACATAGCTGTGTTCAACACAGAAAATCAGGACATTCAACCAATATGCCAGATAACAGCCAAGTCTGAAATTTCCATCCCTCCACATACAGAGACAATAGTTTCAGGAACACCTCCTACCAAGCAATACTTCCGCTATGGACTGATTGAATACCCGAATACAGACAATAGCCCAAGAGGAGTTCTGGTAGCTTCATCTCTAGTTGAGCTCTCAAAGAGTACTATTCCTGTGAGAGTCGCAAACATCAGCGATAAGGTCCGAACAGTGAAGAAGGATGAGGTGTTAGCAGCCTGCACTACTGTAACATGCATAAACCGCCCCACGCAATCAACCGAACCCAAGTCTTCTGAGCAATTAAAAACGGAACTACTCAGGAATGCAGAGTTAGGAAAGGAACAGAGGTGTGCTGCGGAGAAGCTACTCCAAGAATTTAAAGACCTTTTTTTTCTCGAACACCTGAAGACGTCGGGAGGACGAACATCACCCAGCACAGAATTGATACAGGAAATCATCCTCCAATCAAAAAACATCCAAGAAGACTTCCATTTGCTAAACAGGAAGAGGTCACTGAACTTCTAAATGAAATGCAGCACAATGACGTCATCGAGCCATCAACGAGTCCTTGGGCATCTCCCATAGTACTGGTGCGAAAAAAAGATGGTTCAACAAGATTTTGCGTGGATTATCGTCGTTTGAATGACATAACGAAGAAAGACAGTTACCCTCTTCCCAGAATTGACGACACATTAGACACACTTGCTGGCAATAAATGGTTCTCGACGTTGGATCTGAAGAGCGGTTACTGGCAAGTAGAATTACATCCTGATGATCGTGAGAAGACTGCATTTACCACGGAACAAGGACTGTGGCAATTTAAAGTTATGCCATTTGGATTATGTAATGCACCTGCCACCTTCGAACGCCTGATGGAGACAGTGCTAAAAGGACTTTCCCATGAAGCCTGTCTGGTGTATTTGGATGATATTATCATTGTGGGGCGCACCTTTGAAAACCATCTACGAAACATCCGCAAGGTGCTGGAGAAACTCAGAATGTCTAACCTCAAATTGAATCCAGGCAAGTGTAACTTGTTCCGTCGGGAAGTGAGCTACCTCGGCCATATCATCTCTGCCGAAGGTTTGAGAACTGATCCTGAGAAGATCTCTGCAGTCGAAAACTTGAGTCGCCCTGAAAATGTACACCAACTACGAAGTTTCCTGGAGTTATGCACTTACTACAGGAAGTTTGTCAAGGGTTTCTCGAATATTGCCAGACCACTCCACAAGTTGACGGAAGTCAAACAGAAGTTCCTGTGGACAGATGAATGTGAAAAAGCGTTCAAGCGACTTAAAGAGGCCTTAACATCATCGCCTCTCTTGACGTATCCACAGCCCGACAGACAGTTCCTACTTGATACAGGTGCCAGCCATGAGAGTGTCGGTGCTGTTCTGTCGCAGGAAATTGATGGTCAAGAACATGTCATAGCCTATTGGAATAAATGCCTGTCTAAACCAGAGCGAAATTACTGTACCACCAGGAAAGAGCTACTCGCCATCGTAAAAGCCATAGAAAATTTCCATCATTACCTCTATGGCAGAAGATTCCTGCTCCGGACTGACCATGCATCTTTAACGTGGTTGCTCCAGTTCAAGAACACGGAAGGACAGATTGCCAGATGGATACAACGCCTCCAGGAATATGACTTCGAGATAAGTCATCGTAAAGAGACTCAACATGGTAATGCAGATGCCTTGTCCCGGAATCCCTGCTCGGAAAGCTGCAAGTACTGCTCTAGAGTCGAATAGAAATACCTGCCGATAAATCCGGTTGCCTGCCAAGTTACTATCTCAACACCATCAGAACAAGATCCCAATCCATGGAGTGACGAAGAACTTAGACAAGCCCAGTTGGAAGATCCTGACATAAAGCCAATATTACAACTGAAGGAGACGACCAGCAACAGACCTACCTGGCAGAACATTTCCAGATTTAGTCCCATTACGAAAAGTTATTGGGCCCTTTGGGACTCTTTTCATATCAGAAACGGAGTATTACACAGAAAGTGGGAATCTGATGATGGGAAAAGCTTCAGATGGCAGATTGTATTACCAAGATCAAAAATTCCAGATGTTTTAGAACAACTGCATAGTAGCTCCACCGGAGGCCATTTTGGGGTAATGAAGACTCTGCAGAAAGTTCGGGACCGCTTCTACTGGTGCAAGGCAAGAGAGGATGTGGAGAAATGGTGTCAATCCTGTGATGCTTGTGCGGCACGTAAAGGCCCGCAGAAACGAAGTCGAGGAAAACTGCATCGGTATAACGTGGGAGCACCATTTGAACGGATTGCCCTCGACATCTTGGGTCCTTTGCCACGGACCTCCAGTGGAAATAAATACATTCTCGTCGTGATGGACTATTTCACCAAGTGGCATGAGGCATATCCCATTCCCAATCAAGAGGCATACACAGTCGCAGAGGCCCTAGTGCAGCAATGGGTGTCAAGGTACGGTACGCCCCTACAACTTCATACCGACCAAGGTAGGAACTTTACCTCTGCTGTTTTCAAAGGACTGAGTCAACTACTTGACATAGACAAAACGCAGACAACACCCTTACATCCCCAGTCGGACGGCATGGTCGAGAGGTTTAACCGTACAATCCTGAATAACCTCTCTCTTCTAGTATCAAGGAACCAGCAAGATTGGGACTTGAAGTTGCCATTGTTCCTGCTGGCTTATCGAAGTGCTGCCCATGAAACCACCGGCTATACTCCAACCCAGATGCTGTTTGGACGTGAACTTCGTCTCCGATGCGATCTCCTGTTTGGTTGTCCACCCGATGCACCTTCATCGCCCGAGGAGTACATCCAAGATTTCCAGGCACGATTTGAGGACGTACACAACTTTGCTCGGGAGCGGATTAACATGGCAACGGAGAAAATGAAGACAAGGTACGATCTAAAGGCTACACAACATGAGTTCCAGGAAGGAGAGAATGTCTGGTTGTGGAATCCTGTTCGACGCAAAGGACTCTCTCCCAAGTTGCAGTGCAACTGGGACGGACCATACACAGTCTTAAAAAGGCTGAATGATGTAGTGGCGCGGATCACTAAAACACCTTCGTCAAAACCGAAAGTGGTGCACTATAACAGGCTAGCCAAGTACCACAATTAACGGTAATATTAAAATTTAAAATGTAAATACTGGTAAAATTTGTGCATGCGTAATGTAAATATTTGTATATAAACATTTGTACATATTTGTGAATTTTGTAAATATTTCTCTCTTGATTTATATTTCTATTTTATCGTTATATGCAACTTAATTTTTGCATTTTAGATTGTGTAAATTTGTTTAGTTGCGCCTCTTGACCAAGGGTTGCACTGACTGGGACATGCAGTCCTTGGGAGGGGGGCAGTGTTACAAAATTGTAAATAATTGTGTTTATTTTTGTATTAATTCTTTCAAAGAGGCGTAGTAAGTTGATAAAGTGCTAATTTTGTGCATTTCTAGTCGTTTTAGCGTTGAAATAGCCTTATTTTCCCTTAAAAACGCATTAAAAAGCCCCAATAAGGCAGGTAATGGATTTGGCGCCAAATTTGGCGACTTGTTCCCACCTTGGCGATTTTTTGGCGACCTTGGCGAGAAACTCCTTATTAGGGATATACTAAATATGGAAGCTCTAATCCCATTGGCTGATGAGATATGGAGATTTCTGGAACGTTCCACACTTTTCTACAGAGGTATATAAAGACCGCTTTCCCGCCAAGGTAGTCAGAGTCAGTTCAGTTCTCCGCCAGCTTCACTAATGCTTGCATTGTGTTGAGCCTCTTTGAAAGAGACTTGCTTCATGTGTTATTGCTATACAGTTTGTACTGTGGATTTGCTATTGACAGCTGTTGTTTAAGCTGTGTTTACTGGTTGAATTGAAGCTGATACTTGGTTTATAGACCTGTATTTTTCTGGAACTTTCTGTGAATAAATTACCGAATTTTTGTAAGTTTGGCCTTTCATTCTCGGACAACTCACGAACCCCCAAGTACGCAACAATATATATATATATATAAATCCTTAAAAAATGAAAAATCCCTTTAGAAAAACATACTTTAGAATCATAAACTATATTAGCACTTTATCGATATGTATAAATTTTTTAAAGTGATAATAACGTGAATCCTTGTGAGATGCATAATTTTTTATATTTTTTTTATTGTTCACGTTTAATTAAATGCATTTATATTTATACCGAAAACAAAAATAACTCGTATTTTTTTTTGGCCACAATTAAATTTTAATTAAAATTTAAATGGCTAATATAATGCTAATATGAAGTTATTATTTTCAAATTTTAATTAATTAAAAGAAATCTAATCAAACGTTCGAAAATCGGGCTTCGAGGTGCACAAGGACCCCTCAGAGGGCCCCTTCATGTTTAAACACGTGACTGTCCGAGCTATCGTCTTTGCGCTACGCTATCCACACACACACACAAAAAAAAAAACATTGCCTTATATATATATATATAAAGATATACGTGTATATAAATTTCTCAACCATTACGTAAAATTTGGCGGCAATTTGCTCACCCGTTTAGGCTGCAGAGTGCTATTACTAAATTTAAGTATAATCAATCACCCTTAATCTAAGAGTGTAAGTGGCTTATCTCTACAGCAATTAGATTTTTTAAAATTAACTAAAGTATGAAATGTAGTTGGCAACAGGCAGTTATTTCATCAGGTGCTAGACATGCTGGCTCACTATTCTTCCGGTCGAAAAAAAAAAAAAAAACTATTTTTCGTTTTTCGAACACGTGACAAAGTATTGGAAATAAAAAAAGTAGTTTTTGAATTTTTTCAATTTAAAATCGATCAAAAGCAGAACTTCGAAATTGCCCGTCATTATGACTCACCTGTATGCAGTTAAAAAATCTAAAGTATAGCTTTAAAAATAAAATAAATAGACATTTATTTAAATTCATTTTTATTTCATCTGTTAATGACACCAAAAGTTACTTTTAACAGAATAATATTGATTTTTTTTCCCTTTTTTTAATATAAGCCGTTCAAATTCTGTACGAAACTTTCGGAGAAAAGTACGGAAAACCCAGAAAATTTTTATTCTTTTATATTTTACAGAGTTTCAAATTCAGATTTTCGCTCACATTTCGTACTAATATTTTTTAACGGTATATAGCCCGGAATTAAGCAAGTTTTGGAGAAAACCACAGATAAATCAGACCCAAATCTTTAAAAAAAATATTTGTATTATCTTTGTATTTCAGCTTCTAATTAGTATAATTTCATTTTTATATTATCGAAAGTCGAATTCGAGATTTCACCTGATTTACACGTTTTAAGGTGTCCTGATTAGGTTTTCTTTTGTATCTCAGCTACTAATTAAAATAATTTCATAAGTAATACATCATTTAAAAGCTTTGTTGATTTGGAATTGAACAATATATTACAGAAATTTCTACCGCCAGATGGCGCTGTAATATTTTAAAATTTCAATATTTCAAATTCTAATGAGCGAGGAAAGTGTTGTAAGTTCTAAAACGGGGATAAGGCGCCTCAGGCACCACCGAGCGGGACTTAGCTAAAGTCAGAAATTTGAAAGATCATAACATGGTGAGCGAACAGGCTGTTTCAGATATTGAAAAGGGAAGAGGGCGCCGAAGGCGCTACCGCACGGAAATTTACTGCGATTTCAATAAGCTATTTTTACGATATATCAATAAGCTGTTATTAGACCTGAAACGGGAAAAAGGCGCCGCAGGCGCCACCGAGCGGGAGTTTCGTAAAGTCGGATTTTTCAGGGATCGCGAACCAGCTGGTCGCCGAAGGCGGCTAGTTATGTAATAATATTTTTTTCTCAAACTCACTTGATACACAGTGTTACCGGAAAAATTGTAATTATATCTAATCGCTTCATTTTTTATGGGTAAAATTTACATAAAAATATAGTGTAAATTCTTTAGATCAGTTTCATTTATTGGGGTTAAAATATCAATATCCTCTACACACTAAACAACATCACCTACTCATTGCGCACTGTCACCTTCAAAACACGTTAGTGGGCTCGGCGCAAATCTGACCTACCCAATAACACCTACTCTGTCTGATTCATGCATACTTTATTATTTCCCTCAGCGTTTCATTTGTTTAATCATTCGAAAATTGCTATAGCTTTGAATAGAATTCAACTTATTTGAAAATATTATAATTTAGAGTTCTCAAAAATTTAAAATTTAATTTTATAATGTAATATTTGTAATAAAAAATTAACTTATTTGAAAAGTTGTATTTTGCGAAATAATCATTATAGAAAACCGTGAATTGACGTTAAACCGAATAGAGTTAAGTAATTATACACATATGTTACATGTAAATATATATCGGGATATAAATTTAAATAGATTCACCTTTTTTTTTTTTTTCATGTTGCCATATCATACTTAACTACATTCTAAAAAAAAAAAAGTCATCTTTGTTGCCAGAATTATTTTGTAATGTGAGAAAATAGTCCTAAATTACGGAAACATTACTTTGACATAATATATTTTTCTGTCATTACAAAAAAATTCTGGCTGCAAATATAGCATTTTTTTAACAGTGTACAGAGAGTTTCATATCGAATAGTGGCCTAAAGAAGGAATACTTGTAAATGCTGTAATTATTTTATTTTCATAAATAAAACATACAGCAAAGTTATAGTTATCCAAGTTTCTATAGATGTTCAATGTGACACGGAAATATATATGGAATATTCCAATTCCTACCACAATCATGATAAAATTATTCTTGTTTAATGATTGGAGCACTTTAGGTATCCGCTGCATCAGTTTCTGAAAGTCCTAGGTTTGGTTGGTTAGTTGTATGGTTTAAGGCTGATTGATTATGCTAGGGTCCTAGTACTATAGGTAGGATGCCCTGCGTGGGGGGTCTTTCTAAGAGGTCCTGACCCATATTTACGCAAGTTTCGAAGAAAATCACGGAAAACTCCGAACAGCTAGGTGGATAAGTGCGACCTGGGATCGAACCCGGCACTTTTCATGTGACAGATTTGTCTGCAGATCCGCTCGGCCCCTGGTGGGATCGAAAGTCTTGGAGAAATGGAAACACAATCACTTTGTCTGTAATAAAATCTCATACGAAAAATACCACAGGGCGTTAGATCGGGGATTTCGGTGGCCAACAAAGCAATGGCATGTCGTTTGATCAGGCATGGAGAATCCAGAAAGGAAGTAGACTATTGTTCAAATACTGACATGTGATTCGCCAATGTGCTGAAGCAACATCTAACGTTCTTTATCCCCAGTTTTCACATGTGAAATCTTTAGCTTATTTCTACGCAATTGTTTGCGTCATTTTGAATGACAGTGGCTCTTGAAGTTGTTTTGTAATCGAAATATTTTTTGCTGTTGCCAAATAAAACTGGTACATTTGTAGTTTCAGAATTAATTATTTTTGATTAAATGAATCAATTACAGAATTTGCATTATGCTTTTCTTTTTGTCGCTTTCAATATAAACACCGTGTATTTAACGCTTTTCAAAGAAGTTGAAATGTGTTTATGACTTCGTTTTTTTTTTTTTTTTTTTTCGTCTTTCGTCTGAGACTCTGGCTGTCTCGTATGCCGTTTGTAGGTTTGTCTGTTCCCGCCCTGTTCTTGCCACAAGCAATACTAGAATGCTTTGAAACTGATAAATGATGTTACTTAGTTTCACTGTTGCATGTTCTTCATTACAAATTATGTAAATAACGAGGCAGATCTGTGTATTAACGAATTTCAATGTATTGCGTTCTATGAAAGGTATTTCTATAAAGCATATTTTAATAACCTTGAAAAATTTATTTGCTGTTGCATAAAACCATTAACCTTTGCATAAAACCTAATTAAAAAAAAACATATATTGTTAATATGCAGAAAGTCATGTTTTATACAGTATATAGTATGATTAGTATTAATGATTAATTTAAGGAGACACATAAAAATATTTAAATACATTGGAGATATGTTTAAAAAATATTACAATTGTATTTTCATTTTTTAAAATGTATTTTTAACGCTTTTTCACAAAGTATGAAAGTGATTATAACTCCGGTTCGTTTATCTGCCTGCCCGTGTGCCTAACCTTTAATTTCTCTAAATATTTTCAGGTCTTGAAACTGTTAAAAGTTATTCAGATTAACTATACCATGTTCTTCATGGAAGATAGTATAACTAGTGCAACTAGTTTGTGCACAGGAAGTCACAAAATATTTCCAATCCATTGTGTTTTATATGAGGTCACATATAAAGGATGTTTAGATGTTTTTATATTGCACACAACATAACGATATCAGTGTACGTTATTGAAATACACACAATCTTTTCTGCTCTAGAATAAAGGACAAATAGTGTGATTTACTTGTACAAACCAACCTAAAAATATTAATATACATCATTCGGATACACAAAACCATTTTTGCTGTAGAATACAATACTTAACAACAACAATTCAATTTAATACAACACTTCGTTTTGAGAAAAAATATATCCCATTTAGAGACACTTTTAAGAGACACGTGTAACGTTTTAAATTAATAAATAAAACACTTTAAAACACGTATAAAAGTTTTAAAAACATATATTTAATTAAAAATTTCTTATTTCTAAGCTTTTTGCCCTGAAAAGCAGGGCATCATCAGGAAATCTACATGGTTTTGTGCAGTTTGCAGCTGTGTTACAAATAGATATACCATAAATCAGGTTAAAGCTACAGTTTCATCGCTACTTTAATACAAAAAAGTTTTAGTTCATTGGTTGGAGCCATTCTACATTGAACTAAAAAAATTTTGTATTAAAGTAGCGATGAAACTGTAGCTTTAACCTGATTTATGGTATATATATTTGTAACACAGCTGCACACTGTACAAAACCATGTAGATTTCCTGATGATGCCCTGCTTTTCAGGGCGAATAGCTTAGAAATATGTAATTTTTAATTAAATATATGTTTTTAAAACTTTTATACGTGTTTTAAAGTGTTTTATTTATTAATTTACTTCGATTTGACTTAACTCGAGAACACAAATAGCGTGATTTATTTGTTTGCAGAAAATCACAAATTTATTCATACTTTGCATTATTAGAATGGAAAATGATCAATGTAAATTTTTAGTGTTATGAGGCTATATTTTTTTTTTTAGGACACTATAGGATGGTTATGCAAATTTTAGATGATATACACGATAATAAAAAAGAAATTGCATTAATACTTTTTCTTTAGAAAATTTTTTTAACTTTTTTGGTTTTTAAACAATATACAGGACTAACAAAAGCAATTTGTGTTTCTTATTTTTCATTTATTTGTTATTATTATTATTATTATTATTATTATTATTATTATTATTAACGTAAAACTATAAAAATAATTTTTGAAAGTTTTCTTCCTCCATAATGAAAAACAATATTTATAGATTTATTTTAAGGCATCTCTATGAATGTAAAATATATTTAAAATTGAAACAATGTAATGGATAAATTCAAATAAAATGTGCTTATAATCAATCTGAGAGGCATGTTTCTTCTTTCTTATTTTAATATTTAAAAATATACAGATTTTAACATATTTCTGGAACATATCTTTAATAGTCAGATGCATCATATTGAAATTATCAGTGCGAGAAAACTGCGTGCCAACAAGATAATGGTCTATTTATTCAGATAAAACAATTTCTTTGGGAAGCTTTCAGATTTCATTTGGCATAAATGTCTCATTTGAATATCTTTAGACTCACATTTATTCTAAAAGCTCTTTAAATGTTAAACGGAACAGAATAATTTAAATAGAATGCATTGCTGTTGTTGAAATAAAATCGATACTAAAATAAATTTTCATTTAAAAAATAGCCTTAAATTGACTATCAAAGTAACAGTTTTTTTTTTTTTTAAATCTTAAATTGAAGTACATTTTAGAAATTCACTATAAATATAGATTTAAATATTTTTAACACATATTTATAATATCGGCGTTCATTTAAATTGCTTTAAACTTTTTTCTAGAACTTTAAACATTTTTCAATTTCACATATATAGTAAACAAATTTATCAGCTCCGAATTCACTAATGTACTTAATTCTTAAACGAAGAATATCCGAATGCGTAAATACTGTGACTTTCAGAGGCTAGGTGCCAAGTATGAATATGAGCTTGGATATTCGCAGTGGTTCGGAATCCACTTTATGTCGTAGGTCATGACCTAACCAGGTTCCATTAATTGCCAACAGGTTCGCCTCTTAATTCTGGCAAATGTGGAATGCCGAGTTCGAATCCGTTTAACGATCTCTGCCTATAGTTTTCTCAGGAAAATTCGTAAAATCCCTTTGCATGACTTCCACTAAAGGGAGTTCCTCGTAGTCTTGGACCCTAGAGTAGTCATTTTGACTTAACCCGAGCACAACAACAACATTCTGTCTAATGAGCTTTTATTCGCAAAATAATAATAATAATAATAATAATAATAATATAAATAAATAAAATAAACAAGCATGAAAACGCATGCGTAAGCATGCGCGTTACGCATTGATTATTAACACTTTCGAACTGTACGTACTTGTTCCAACCAACACGCACAACATGCATGTACTTGTACCACGTATAACTTTCAGTGTTCTTTGTGTACGTTGTCACACAACGGACTGAAAGGCATATAGATAGACTGATTGAATTCATAATCACTCTTAAACATTGTTGGAAAGTGTTAAAAATGCCTAACGCAAAAGAAAAGGCAGTCATTCGATTCTAATTACAGCCCTTAATGTATCTGAATATTTTAGTGTAGCCCTGTAAATCTAAAGGTCAAACATATCATATTCTATACAAAACATTAATTTAGCATATTAACAATAAGTAAATGTCAATTTCTTTAAGATTTTTATGGTAGAAAGGTACTTAAAAGTACACTGTAAACGAAAACGTCTTAAATTCAGCTACAAAAGTGTCTTAAACGGATGGTCATTTTTTAAGTGAAAAAAAAGTGTCTTACTTTTTTAGACAACTTTCCGCATCTGAAATTAAGACACTGTAAATGTCTTAAAACACCGCCATCTTTTTATGTTTAAAAACACCGCCATGTTAGGCTTAAAAGATCTGCCATTTCAAGGCTTTTTAGTAAATAAATAAATAAATAAAGGTGATGTGGTGATTCTGATTTTCTGTTTAAAACATATTTTATAATATTCTAGACCATAAATAAAGTATAAAGTATAATAATAAAAAAAAAAAAAAAAATCCAGCCCCTGGAGTCGAACCTAATATATTCACTACCGTAGACCAACGCTCTTGCCAGTCGCGCCACGATTTCACACAAAAATGTATGGTAATTAAGAATGTAATATTCGCGGAAGGGATTGTAGTGTTACCATGGTTATAATATAATCGGAATTTTTTCCCTTAAAACTATCGAGATTAAATCTAAAGCTCAATATGTATTAATTCTATTAAATTTTAATTGCAGAAGTAAAAATTTTGTAAAATATAAATAAATATATGAAAATCTAAGATTGTAATGTTTTAAAAATGATTTCTTTCTATAAACTGTTATTAAAAAAAAAAAAAAAAAAAAAAAAAAAAAAGAATATGAAAACTAGAAAAGTTTTGTTTTACGTCTAGGTACAGGTAAAAAAGTTAAAGAAAAGAGTTTTATATCAAAAGAGATTAAAAAGAAAAGAAAAGAAAGAAAGCAGCTATATACAAGTTGTGCGTAAGATTAGTTAGAAATTCGCTTTCTTAGCGATAGAATATTCTTCACTGCAAGTTCGTCTTAATCTTTTTCATTTAATTAAATGAGCGAGCTTTAAATAAAAAGTAACCATTTTAATAATAGAATTGAAAAAGTGTCAAACTAGGAGTAAAATAGAGCGGCTAGCTTTACTCATTTGAAATGATTTTCAGAAAAATCTCATCAACAAAAAAAAATTACTGAAAAATTTTATTTACTTATTTTGTCTTAAGAGATTTAAATTCTTGATATTTGATTATAATTTCAATTTAAAAAAATACTTTTTTTTCCGCTGCTAAGTTAGAAAATTCTTAAAAGAAATTTTCATTTTATTAAACTAAACCTGCATCTTACTATGAAAAAAACGAGACAATGAAGATGATTTTGATTTCCATTCAAAGATGGCGCCACTACTAATAGTCAACGATGAAATGTGAAGTGAATTTAAGACATTTTTTAATGTCTTATATTAAGACATCAGGCTTTTTTAAGATACTTTATGTTAGTTCTTTTCATCACCAGTTTATTAAGACACAAAAGTGTCTTAAATTAAGATATCTATTATGTCTGAGCATCATTTTAAGATACCTGTCTGAAATCCATTTTAAGACGTTTTTTTGTCTTACTTTAAGACGCCTTTATTTGCAGTGTAATCGTCTCTGTCCTGAAACGCAATTCATTGGTATTTTTTTCTAGGTATTCCCGTACACAAAACAATTATATAGGACGAATACATGCCATTTTAAATAGGTAACCATAGTGAACTTATTATTTTTATGTATGTTTATTCTTTTTTAGCAATGTCAACCCCGAAAAAGTCAACCAATCCAAGAGAAATGGGTTTTAATGCGTTGGTTAAAACTATTTAGGATTGCTTAGTGGATAAGAAATACATAAAATCGACTGCCCGAGAATATGGACTTCCTTGCAGCGTCTGAGTCCCTCCAGAAGGCCACTGAATCCTTATAAAAGGAATAAATTTTGTTGTTTTCTGTATTTATGGCAGTTTTATTATTATTGTTAGTATTGTTATTTTCTCAATTTAGCGAAATTTTCAAATGTACCCACATTTTTTTTTTTTTTTTTTTTTTTTTTTGGGGGGGGGGGGGGGGGACCAAAAAGGACCATTTCACAAAATTGGTAATAATATAATTTATTTCTGGTTGACGGAATCAATACAGTTCATCAAACGTTAGCTAAGGTTTCTAGCTTTCCATTGGTATTCATATGTTTGCATAATATATACTTTATTAAAAGTTATAAGCCAAAATCAAAACTGTGTCCACAACCGGAGACATTCCCCTATATATATATATATATATATTAAATTCTGAAAACATTTTCGAACGTTGGAGGCGAGCAGATGGAGAGATAAATCGATGGACAGTCGCAACTGACAGATACACAAATCGAAATTATAGTCATACATAAAAACTGTTAGAAAGTGTTTACAATGCTTTAGTGTAAACGAAAATGCAATTCCAGCAAATTTTTAATAATATCCCTTAATGTAACTCAATAGTTTTGCGTAGCCCTGTAAATCTATTGTTAATCATACGATATTCTATAGAAAGCCTTCTTTTGTGCATGCGAATAACATATTTAAATTTCATTAAGATTTGTGCAAAGTAAAGTTATTAAAATTTGGTTTTTAAAAATACCTCTCATAGATTTGCAGTACTTTGAGGTGTCCCTGTACAAAAACCAGTCGTGATATTTACTCCACTTTAATAACATATTGAAATTTCATTAAGATTTGTGTAAAATAGAGTATTAAAGTATGGTTTATACAAATACCTCTCATAGAATATAATTCTTTGGAATACATTCGAATATTCCTGTGCGCAAACCAGTCGAGGTCAAGGACATACTCAGAATTTTATTTCGGGAGTGGTCCAAAATCAGGGATTCATCAAGGCACGTGGGGTGCTAGAATGAGGCTTTTACAGAGTTCTCTTACCTACTGTTATTAGTATGCATAAAATTGAATATCCTTTTGCTCGCTTTAGTAATCTCTTGTTAATTATAGTTAATTAAAGCCCTCACTATTACTTACGTAAAATTGAAGCTTTTCCTAGAATTTGAGTTTGATCTGAATTTTTAAACAGCAAAATTTAAAATTCTAGTTCTTAGTGAAACTTACAGAAACATACTGAATTCACATGAAAAAACTGATACATTGTTCTAGGTATTTTTCACATATTTAAAACACCATTTGATTTCTTAAAAATTGAATAGTAACTTCAGCGAATTTTTAAAGTTAAAATGGGTTTTTTATTTAATATCTTTTGATCCAATTATCCGACTGAACTAAAAAATACGGCGTGAGCTAGATTTTTTCCTGCTTAAAAAATGTGCCACTTTCCGTAGCTGTCGGTGTAGCTTTGTATAGCGAATAAAAATTTGGGACAAACACACAATCAGCTTTATATATATATATATATACAGGGTGTCCATAAATTATCTTTACAACTTTGAAATTTAATAATTTTTGAAATAAAAAAGATATTCACATTCTGTGTTCTGCAGTTATTAGTGCAACTCATAAAGTTTTGTTTGCACCTTGTGGACTGTTGATCTGGGTATTTCTAATTGTGTAGCAGCCGAACGAACTGATTTTTTTGGACTGCACTGGAATGCTTCGCGAACCCGCTCTCAACAGTTCCATCACTTGTGCTGGGTCATCCTGCTCCTTTCTTATGTAACACTGAGCCTGTGGTCATGAAGCTGGTGTGCCATGCACGGATGGTGGGTCTGGATGGTGGCGCCTTGCCAAATTTGGTCCTGCAATTGCATTGAACTTGTGTGTCCGATTTGCTCTCAATGAACCATGCCACACATTGTGCTTTCTCCTGTGGGGTCCACATGCTCAGTTACAACTGGCTAACCAAAACAGAAAAAAAACTTTATGAGATGCACTAATAACTGCAGAACACAGAATGTGAATATCTTTTTTATTTCAACAGTTATTAAATTTCAAAGTTGTAAAGATAATTTATGGACACCCTGTATATATATATATATATATATACATAGAATAAGCAATATGAATGACCCTAAGATATATCTAAAACTTTGTGAAAAAAACTCAAAGTTTTAAATAATTCCAAAAAAAAGATTTTTTTTTTTTTTTTTTAAGACCACGTGTGGGATATGAACAACAAGCTAGAAATTCCTATTTTATCACGTAGAAAAAATTTACATAATTGGATTATATTTTTGAATTTCTTTGAGGTCCTCTAAAATATAAGGAAACTAGGCAATATCTATTCACCTAAGTCATAATTTTGCCATGTCCATATTTAAGAACATGCTAAAGATATGCATGATATCAAATACTAAATATATGTAACGTCCAATGCATTAATATTACGTATAAATATAATATTTTCTTCTTCACTCTTACTTTTCCCGTTATTTTAACTAGGTAGAACATATGAATTAAAAAAAAACTACAAGATTAAATATTTTTCTATAAATGTTCATTTATTTAAATATTTATTAAATTACTTACATATTAATAGCAATTACAGAATCTGATTGAGAATTTGTTGTCTTGGGGCTTTGTTTTATGAATCTTTTCATAGGAGAAATAATCTATCTGCACCCGTAGTGGGTAAAGTGTCCATTAGTTTTAGTTAATTACAAGAAAAGAAGAATGGGCCCAATTGTGTATCAGAGAATTGTTGTTCCCCCGCCACCCCTCTTTTTTTTGCGTCTATAAAATACGAAAAATACCATTTAGAATATCTGCGAAGCTTATAAATTTACGGGAAAAAAATTATTTTGAAGACAATGGCAAAATATTAGTAATTTGTATTAAAACAGTATACCAACTAAGGGTCGCTTAGCTAAGTTCTGATCCCGAAGAATATGATACAAACAAAAAAGGAATTTTGCAGAGATTTTGAAAAATAAATAAATAAAAGAGTATAAGCATGTGAAGTAACGTGTAATTAGTTATATGTCATTTGTTAATTCAGCGGTAGTGCCAAAAAACTTCAGACGGGGTTCAAGAGCAAGCACTATCTCCAATAAATTATTAAAATAAACTTTAAAATTTTGGAAAAGTAATTAAAAAATTGCTTATGTATAATAAATATCTTAAAAAGTCATGTTTTTTCGATAGATTTTACATTTGTGTCTAATGTGTGAGGCCACTGTAGACCTCCTCCCCACTCACCGGAAAACTAATTTGTTCAAACAATACGATTAAAGAACTGATTAAAGAACATATTTTGTTTTTAAAAGTTATGGATGATATAAAACATTTTTTTACTTCAGAAAGGCATATTTATTAAATTAACTTTAATTAAATTTTATTTCGGGAGGTGTTCGAACCCCATGGATTCCCTCCCTGGGTACGTCTTTGGTAGAGGTATTATATCAGTGTTGTGCAAGTTCACGAAAAAAAACGAACTAGTTCAAACTCAAGTTCATCGTGCAAAAAACGAGTTAGTTCGCGTTCAAACTCATGTCTGAAAAAATGAACGCGCTCAACTCAAGTTCATTTTTAAAAAGGAGCGAAACTCATTAGAAGTTCATTTTTAGGTGCTTTTTTTTTTTTTTTCTTTTCTTTTCTAAATAGATCTCCTCTGTGAACACTTTCATAGGTAATTTACATTTTTTTTTCTTTAATTACCAATTACCATGAAGATTATTTTTAATTTAATGCTTAATTAAATTTATAAACTTATAGCACTTAATTATAAATTATTAATTTAAGTGTAGTAAAAATTATTTAGCGGACACTTCTGAATAGTGGACCCACTGTTTTTGCGTGGTTTTTATTCTCAAATTTCCAATACGTTTCATTATTCACATGAGAAAACTTATTAATAGGAGACAAATTCCATCATTTGCAGGTTCAGGTTCCGTTGTTTTGAAGTATTACACTATTTTAAAAATAGTGTAATACTTCAAATTACACTATTTTAAAAATAGTGTAATGGTTTGATTTAATTAATCTTTGTTTGATTGTGCCACAGTCAATGTCGGTTTTGAGTTTTTGGATAAATCATTAGAAAGTTTCGCTTGCTATTTAGCTTACTATGCAGGAATAAGCATGTGTGTCAACTTGTTAGTTTGCGTACAAATTGTCTCAAGAACAAATTATCTCAGAGGTCAATCCAGTTTTAAAAAATATCATTTATACATTTATGACTTAAAACTTGAAAAGGTAGTGACATCTTATTTTCGAAAATTCAGCAAATAGCAATACTTTCTTTAGTATATAAGTTTAATGAAATTAAAAATAGAAATCTGAATTCGTATAAATTGTTTTCTGTATATTATATTTCTGAGTGACGGGATTTCCCCTCTTCCCCCCAATGCCCCATTCAATTATTTACATATTCATAAAAAAAAACTTTAAGTTGTAAGGAAATTTTAAAATATGCATTTCAAGTTCTTCAGAGAACTTGTATCAGTAACTTACTGATCTTAGACAAAAATTTCAAGTAACATTTCCAGATAATCTACAGCATTCTAAATTTAAATTTCTTCCATTTATTTCTTTTCATTTATTGCGATAATAGAACCATACAGGAGCTGTTAAAAGTTTTATTTCTATATTCAAGGCAACTCAAAATGCGAAATTATCCTATAAAGGCAACGTGAAGTATAGAACTCTAAACAAAGTTTTGTGTAACATAAAAGTAAGCGAAAATAATTATCATTCTCAAGCAATTTCCTTTCACAAGGTAAATTTTGGCAATTTCCTCAATTATATCCAATAAATAAATAAATAAATAAATAAAAAGTGAGATCTTAACTGACTTCCATAGAATAATTTTTCGACAGAATAAATATATATATATTTTTGGCAAAATACTTATTTTAAAATTTCGAATATTATGAATACAGCTAGTGATAAACACAGAGCATTTTTAAAGTTTTTTTTTTTTTTTTTTTTTGTGGGGGGGGGGGGAGATTCCGACATAGCTTTATTTATTATCTTCTAAATTTACATACATCATCATTACATTAAATCAATCAATGTCTTAGCGTGAGTTATTATTTTGCTCAGTTTTTAATTTTAAGGGGATGCTTTACCAATCGTCGCTGACAGCCAAACTCGTAATATCATTAAACTGATTTTTGTTTTCCGAAAACGGATTTTTTAAATTTTTAACATTTTGTTTTGAAGCTGTAAAGGGCGAAAAATACTTTTAGTTAATTATGCGCATTTTAAAGCTTTAAAACAAAACATTAAAAAAAAAAAAAAAAATCAATGTGTTGAAAGGATGAATTATTTTAACGATTGTGAAATATCTAAACATTATTTTAAAAAATACATTAGGTGATGGGTAATTTGCATTACAGGTTTCCCCATATAATATCACGGGGTTTCGCTATCAGCGACAACAGTTGAAGAGCCCCCTCTTCCCTTTATTAGTATTGCTTAGAAAAAAAGAACATTTTTCTGACCAATTCTTCTAAAATCTCGCTGTTCAAACTGTGAATGGTACCTATCTTAATCTTCAGTAATTTTTATATAACGTTGTTTAACAAGATTTTGAATAATTTTTTTTACGATTAAATAGGAAAAAAATTCTATGTTCGGAAAAAGCCGTAAGACAGAGAATCATTGCCAACGTTGGATGAACATATTCTTGATTGAGAAATAAGTTTAATTTTCTAAATACAGATTTTTGGTATTCTGTAAGCTAAATCTGTACGGGACATATTAATCCGAATACGAATTAATTTTTCTCTTAACTACTACTTATTTGAATTACAGAATTAGATAATTTTTTAATACTATATTCATCAAAAATAATCAACTTTTTCCCTCTTAAAAATAAATGATAAACAACTTAATATTTTTTAATAAATATGCATTTTCTTATAATATTATAAGGGCCCACAAGCGGCTGAACGGTTCTGCGCTCAATACTAGTAGATGGAAGGTGACGGGTTCGATTCCAGGTCGCGCTCATCGGCCTAGCCGTTCGGAATTTTCCGTGGTTTCCTCCGAAACTCGCATAAATATGGGCTAGGACCACTTAGAAAGACTCTCACGGAGGGCATTTCCCCTATAGGCCTAGGACACATGCGGAGTCAATCGGCCTTAAATCTTCCAACTAAACTATATTATAAGTTAACAAGAAATCAAATCAGACTAAGAAAAATTCTTAAATGAAAATGTATAAGCTAAAAAGAAACACGTGTTAAAGTGTATTTATATTGAAAAACAATTTTGAAAAAATCATTCTCAATTTTCCTTTTTGCTGGACATTTTTAGATTAGCTAGAATCACAAAATCATGAATACAATATTTCTATTCGGAAGTTTGGATTTTAAACTTTGTAAGTATAATAACAGCAATAATGATATTCATGTAAGTATACATATATGTTTATGGTTATCACGCACAAAATTTATTTTTTATTATTACGATTATTTCAGATAGTTTTTAAATTTATATATTAGGTTGGTTGTATAGCATAAGACCGATTGACTATACCAGGTCCTAGCTTATAGGTGGAATGCCCTCAATGGGCGTCTTTCTAAGGGTTTTAGTCCGTATTTACGCGAGTTTTGGAGAAAACCACAAAAAGCTCCGAACAGTTAGGTCGACGAGCGCGGCCTGGGTTCGAACCCAACACTTCTGTTTATCAGCTTTGATAATTTATATTTGAAATATTAAATATATATATATATTTTAATTTTTAGAAATTTAACTAAAGGGACAGTCATTTTCTATTGCACCTTAATGAAAGCATTAAAATGACAGGACATTTGATTTCAAGCATATATACTGAAGTTAAATCTCGGGTGCAAAGACAAATAAAAGTGATAGAATTCGCATTAATTCTCCGAATATATTGAATATGCAAATATTTATTATTACAATAATAAAAAAAATTAAAAATCTTTTCAAACATGAGTGAGTTTTAAAACAAGGCAATAATAATAATGTATAATATAATTCAAATATAAAATTAGTATTTACCTCTTAGTCTTGTTAATGTGTACATCAATATTCAAATTTCAGAAAATGAGATGTGGTGCGTCTTTCGCATGCAGTGAAACTGATTATCAATAATATAATGATTTCATCCTGTTTTGTGTGTGTGTGTTTTTTTTTTCTCATTAATTCTGGAAAGACTTGGTTGGCCTGTTTGTCCAAATCTAAAGCTTCTTTTTTTCCAAGGCCGCCTTAAAAGGATGCAATGTATACACAACAAGGGGGTGGTGCAGCCTAAGGGCAGCAGATTGCAGAGATTTTGTTACCGAAACCGTTTTCTCCAAATATAGGAGAACAACAACAAAAAAAAAAAAAAAAAAAAAAAAACATACACCCGCGACGAATTGAACTACCCTCATAAAACTAATTTCCGAGCATTTCCTTTCATTGATAAAAGGATGAAGTAAGAAAACTGAAAGCCCCACTGAAACTGCCCATAGTCCATCTTTTTCTTTAAAATAATGGTACTTCCGCTATTCCTAAAAGCCATTTGCTTCGCTTGTAGGGTGGGCTGGGAGATGTGTGTGTGAGCCCTAAGGGGATAAGAGTAATTGTACAAAGTTCTATCTGTGGATGTAGATGAAAGATCAAATATTTTCAATCAATTTATTTTATTTGTTATTCACAGTAAGAATTTCAAAGATTTATATAATTATTTATATATAGTATATAAATATTATAAATATTTTTAACGATATTTTCTTCATTTAGGACTAAAATTTTTACCAAGTTAGCCGGTTCTGGGGTGGGCTTCAGCCCCTCAAGCCCCCCCCCCCCCCCCCGTGGGTGCGTCTCTGACTTATTTCTTTATTTGTCTTAAGAAATAGCTATTGAAATGTATGAAAGCTGGGAATTTTTATCACCATTTTCATCTTGGAAAACTCCTAAAACTAAAATTAGAATTTTACAAAAATGATGATTATTCCACTAAACGCTGCCTTAAATATTTCAAAATTTATTTATATTATATAGTTATCGTTTCTCGTAACTAAAAGTTTACTGAATCTATATAAAACATTTTTAAAATCGTAAATATTTATTTAAAAAAAAAAAAAAAAAAAACATTCCGTAAAATACAGACAATTTATGAATATTTCGTAAAATATACAATTAACGAGACTTTGCCATTATTTCATAACATAATTTCCATAAAAACTTTTAATCTAATTAAATATCACTGTAATATTACATTCAAATTGCAAATTAATATATGCACAAGTGAATATTAGACACAGTTTCATTAAAATCAAAAAGAAAGTGATATAAAAACAATTATTGTCTTTCAATCTGCTCCTAGACTCCCCATCCTCCAGGTATATAGTAAGAGAAAGTGGTACCAATTTAATTGATTTAAATTTCTAAAAATGTGTTAAGAAAAATCATTCTTTAAAATCATTATTTGATGTTTATTGTATTTGAAAATTGCAAATTTCAAAAATGCCCTTTTTTCTCGGGTGCCCTTTTTTTTCTTTTGGTGCCCTTTTTACCAGTGCCTTTTTTCCCAAGTGCCCTTTTCTTCCAAGCTCCCTTTTTTTCCGGAATCAATTTTGCGCAATTATTCTCTTTTCTGTTCTTTTCTTCTTCCACTTTCCTTTTCCTATTTCAGACAGAAATATTTAAAATGAGTTTGAGCTTGTATTGTTTTTTCACGTTCAAGTTCGTGTAAAAAACGAACTACGCTCAACTCAAGTTCATAATTTAAAAAACGAGCGAAGTTCAACTCAAAACTCAAAAATTTTGAGCTACGCTCATGAACGCGTTCAAATGAACGCGTTCGTGCACAACACTGTATTATATACTCCATTTTCAATAGGGAACATCTGATGGTCAGCTTGTATAACATACATCAGTTTCAGATAGACGGACAGACGGACGGATGGATAGACAGACAGACAAACCGAAGTCATTAACCCTTTTCGACCTTGTTGGAAAGTTTTAAAAAGATCGCAGACTTATATTTCAAACCCAGATAAAATTATGCTTTATTTAAGTATAAAAACATGAATATAACGGCCGCCCAGACTGTGTAGTGGTTAGCGTCCCTGACTCCTACATGGTTGGACCTGGCCTCGAATCCAGGAGAAGGCATGGATGTGTTGTCCCTGTTAGGTGTAGAGATGACCGCCCATTGGGTGCCCCTTCACAAATGGTCATCAATTCGGCGCCCCCCCCCCACCCCAGTCAATGCCGTAAAGTTGCAAGTGTCGCGCCATTAAAAAAAAAAAAAAAAAAAAAAAAAAAAAAAACATAACGGATTAAAACTCTAAAATTATCTGATTTCTCTAACTTAGATGCAGCAAATGTAATATAACGCAATAATAAGTGAGCATAAAGTATACACACTAATAAAGTAGATACAAATTGAACACGTAGGAGCTAGACTTCTCTCCCTTTAAGGGAAGCCCCCCCCCCCCCCAGAAGGGCAGTGGGCAAAATTCTAATATGGGTGTTCTTCAAAAGAACTCGTCAATATCTTTAAAACGAATTGTTAAACCCCAGATCTGTGTGAGTATTTTAAAAAACGTATCAATTTATTTTTTCATTTTTAACAATGAATAAATAAATAAATGCATTTTTTAGATACTGTTACTAAAGTATAAAATAAATTTTCTTTTTGGACATTTTCTTTTATATTTCTACGAGAAAAAATCATTTGAATTCATCATGGAAAATTGTTTGAATAAATAATAATTTTACTAAATTATTTATTTATTTGTTTTTATTTTATTTCAAAATTAATATACAATTTCTTAATGAAAGAATAAGCAATTCCAACTTACTTTCTCTTTAGTGGGTGGGAGTAATGTATGGTCGCTCTGAACATTTAGAACGTGTATATTTTACAGGTTGAGAAGCATGCCTTGTCACAATGTGTGCATAAAGATTCTAATAAATGATTTAATATTTGCATTACAAAATTTAAAAGAGAGAATTCTAATATCCAATATATAAAAATGCATGTTTTATAATGAGAAAATGAATAAAATACAAAACTGTAAGAAAAGATTTTTGCAGTAAGTAATATAGAATGTATAATAAGTTATATTTTTCTAAATATTAATGTGATTTATTCAGAAGAGACATGATAATTGATACGTCCCGGCTCATTTAGATATATATGGATATGGACGCATACTAAGAGAAGAACTACTTTTTACTTCCATTATCCAACTACCGTTGGTAACGGAAGTATTGAATTTGCTGCAAAAATTCGATAATGAAATTTCACCGGTTTTACATGTTTTAAAGTCTCTTCAGCTCAAAAAGTAGTTTTTGGCAATTGGCCAGTGCGTGTGTATGTGTGTGTGGAATCTTCTGACTATCATATCTCTGAAACTAATAAAGATAGAACTACGAAACTTCAGAATTGAGACACAGGTCTAGTGTACAGATGTTTCTTTTTTTCTTTTTCAGTTTTTGGTGAAAATTGGAAAACCAGAAGTCGGATATCAGAAACTGGCAGTTGGATCGTAATTCCGTACCTCGAAAACGGCTCTAACGATTTTCTTCAAATTTACTATAAACACATTATTATATGACCTTTCGTATGAATTAGGTGGTTAGTTCAGGAAAATTGATAGGTGTCCTGTATAACTAGTTCAAAAAACGGGTGTACGTGTTTTTTTTTTTTTTTTTTTTTTTTTTTAATTGCCATATTAACCCCATTTTAAAAATCCTTTTGTATGTAATTGTTGTTTTCCTGTCAACAACGAGTATGCCAAGTTTTGATAAATGTCGGTATCTCAAAAGGGCTCTAACGATGTTCTTGAAAATTATTACATAAACTCATTTCAGACGTCTTTTCTTATGTATCATGTGATTATTACATTAAAATTAACAGTCATCCTGACTAGGTAAGTCAGTTTTAGATCTCGGAAATTAATATTTCTAAAAATGTCTATCGACATTTTTTTTTTTTTTAATTGCTATGTAAACAATTCTGTTTTATATGTCTGTACACATGTATCAGATACCTCTTACCGGAAAATTTTTAGGCGACTGCTTTTTAGGTCAATTTTATGTCTTTTTATCACATTATCTCCCAAAAATGCATATATAATGCGTGTAGTGGAGTGGGTAATGGAAGTCGTGTGGTTGTTTCACACCAGATTTTTTAAAAGTAATAATCATGTATTAGACACGGCATCAAGAATGATTTTGTGCAGCATTTCTGGCTGTTGTAAAAAAAAAAAAAAAAAAAAAAAATAGAATAGAAAATTATTTCTTTTGAACAACGTGTGTTTACCAATCCCTTTTGCAATAAATTTATTTTATTTTTACAGATTAAAATATTCTGTGTAAGCAGTAATTCCGGAGATACAGTCGCCAAAAAATTTTTGTCTCACACAGACACACACACACACACACACTCAGACAGATAGACAGTCGGAAAGACAGACATTATCAAAAATTATCAAATCGTATTCTAGACCTTTCAAAACGTGTAAATCCGTCGAAAGTCAGTTTTTTTTCTTGCTATTGCACTCGTGCCTTTTCTCACTTGGTGAAAGGTTGTGCTATCAGCTATAATTGTTTCATATCGATTTATTTCAAACTAAAACAACCGTTGCGTGTTTGATCAATTTGTGGTGTTTGCATCCAAAGTATTTTTATTGTATCTTTTCTAAATCAAAATTTGTCATTTTCCTCATTATTTACAAATCTATTTTACAAAAATCGGACAATAAAATTTATTTTTGTTTTTAATCAGAATTTATACTTTGAAACTAAATTTATATTACCTTAATATGCAATTCAGCAGATTTATTGACTGTTAAGAAAACTTATTTATAAATTTGCTACGGAGAAAAAAAAAAAAAAAAAAAACACATACTTATATATATATATATATATATATATATATATATATATACTTCAGTACGGATACTCTGGTATATATTTTAAAATAATATATTCCTGAATATAGAAAATTGATTTCTGGAATTTTAAAGAACAATCTCTTGGAATACTTTATAACATATTGGCATACATAAAATGCTTCAAATTCGAGTTTTCCTAATTCAAACTCAAATTTATAAAATAAGCTTTGTCGATTGAAAATGAAAATAAATAAATAAATAAATAAAAATAAATAAATAAATAAAATAAAATAGCATTTAATTAAGAATAGTGCTGTAAAATTCTTATATTGTTTTTTAAATGTAAAATTGGGAAAAGAGGCAAAAATAGCGGAAATTTACTCAACCATATTTATTTTCTTTCACATTCTGACAGACTTCCAGCGACCGAACTATTCTGCTCTCAAAGCTCGTAGACGGGAAACTCCAGGGTCAATGTCAGGTAGTACTCGTTGACTTAGACATTCGGAATGTACCGTAGTTTTCTCCAGAACTCGAGTAAGTACGGGCTAAAACACCTTAGAAACAACCTTGCGGTAGGCATTCCACCTTTAAGCCTAGTAACTTAATGTAGTCAATCAACCTTAACCCACACAACAACAACCACATCCACATTCTGGCGTTATTGCTCTAACTATTGCTGTCGAAACACAATATATAACACATATTTAACTGATATTGCCAAACATGCATTAAATAATAATAATAATAATAACATACGGTATGACAATATCCTGCTTAGGAAAAAAGAAAAAAGGTCGATACATAAAATTTCTGATTATCCAAACGTCTTTTAATTTTAGACAATACACAGGGTGATTTAACCCGTTAACGCCCGAATTAATTTTGCAAAACATTATTAGCTGATTATTTCACTTCTAAATTAATAAAGACAACTGACATTAAAATATACTAACTTAAACAATTCTTCTGATAGTTTTAAATTTAAAGCCTATCCTCATTTATTGACGTTTAGTGTTCTACCGAGAAAACTTCGAGATAGAACCAGATAGAAAAAACTTTGAGATAACAGATTAATTTCCTATTATTTGTTGACAAAGATCTAAAAAGTAAAGTATTATAATATACATTATTATTCAACTTGATTTAAGTTAGTATACCTGCGCAAAAAGAAAATATATGTGAGACGAATGAAAAATCATAAAATGACTATTCAAATTATGAAATAATAATTAATAGTAGGCACATAAAACTTTCAGGGATCACTTAGAGTAGCGCTGTAAACTGTCGCTAAAAAGCAGAAATCATTCCAAGAAACCACCAAAAATATCCGTGCCCTTTTATTAGCTGTCCTCAAATGAGGACACTGGGCGCTAACGGGTCAAGATAGATGTTACAGTGACCCTCTGTTAAACCAATATTTAAAGAAACATTGTGTACTTCCAATTGCAAAATTTTTAAAACTCAAAAACAGTTTTCATATCATGCTTTTTTTTAAAACTAGGAGCTGCATACATATTACTACTAGCTGGCATAGGTGGACTCTGCTCAGTTCCCCATCATAGGTATGTTCTCATATTATATTCATGTTAAGAGAAATGAATTTGGTCAAGCGATTGACACAGTAATAGAATGGAATCCCCGACTAATAGGCTACCCACCATTTAGTTCGATATATTTATCATATTCTAATATATGAATTTATTTTATTTGGGTCAGTTTCGTAGTTTAGTTTTCATGCTACTATTTCCAATGCAACAGTCCCCAAAATGCATATTTGTATGTTTGGTTAATTGGGTTTTACATCTCCCTAGTGCTGCGTAATGGGCAGTTACCCATATTTATATGGAATATATCGCAATTTTGCTATGTTGATAAATATCGTAAATTTCGAATAACTTAAGAAATTTTCCTATTAGAATTTTTGTAGTCAATGATGTTCAAAGAATTATCATAAATGTAATTTCGAAGTTGTCTGATATATTTATGATTCTCAAACTGGACGCTTATGCTCAAATTTGCCTCTTCTGCCATGTTAAGTAAATCGTAAATTCCAAATAACTGACGAACTTAAAAAGAAAAAAAAATCATAGGGATGTTCATGCCTGCATCTTAAACGATATTTCAAAAGTATTCTGACATCTTTACGATGAAAATATCCCTCAAAACCGACGTTTAGTTTCACTAAATAATTAAAAACCACGTGCGAAATAACTATTTAAAAGAGTAAAATCCGCTGTAAAAATATTTAAAAGAATTTAGGCGAAATTTTGCCGTATTCTGCTACGTTAAAAATTTCATAAATTTCGAAAAATTTGCGAAATTTTCAAAGTAGCACGTTTATACTTAATGATGTTCATTCCGACATTAAAAGTGATATTTTAAAGCTGTTTTTGCATCTTTACAGTAAAAATATTTCTTTTCATGAACGTTTAAATGAAATTTTGCCCTATTCTCCCATGGTAAGAAAATCGTAAATTTCTTACGAAGTTTTTTAATTAGAATGTTGCAAACGAATAGAAATCTTACCAGTGCCATAAATAATATTTTAAAACTGGTTCGACCTCTCTGCGTTCATTTGTTCGTGAGATGTTGTGTACACAGGCTAACACACTAACGGATTAACAAACTAACAGACACCCTACAGACAGACACCATACCCATTTTGATATTTTCGGATTCCTCACACCTCAAAACATGTAAAAAATTAGAAAAAAAAAGAGGTCGAAAATTTTCACGATGACCTAAGTTCCCCCATACCTATAATATGATGGGAAACAATTGAGTTGTTCGGAAAGTAATTTCGTATTTTCTCAGCAGAAAACTGAATTGTATATTTTTCACACCATCCTCACAATTAAGCTGCATTACCATTATATATTGAGACAGCTTATATAGCAAGGCTGCCTTGCGGAAAAAGTTCGTTTTATTCTGCTCAATAGGTTTTGATTGGTACCCTATCAAATAAAGAAAGTCGGAAACGACATCTTCAGCATATTTTGTTCTTGCTATCAAAAATGAGAAAATATTGTTCAAACAAGGGAAAAAGTATACGATGTGCATACAGAAAATTTATTTAAAGAGCACCAGTGTCAAAACTGGTTTACCAGATTTTGTTCCGGCAATTTTGACGTTGAAATCTGACGTTCTGGAAAACCAGTTCGTGCTAATGAAGACAAAATAAAGTATTGATTTATGAAAATTGTCAAATAACAACTCGTGAGATCGCTAAGAAACCGATCAAAGTGTAAAATATATAATTCAATAATATTTATACAATATAAGAAAATCGTCTTTCATTTTCAAAGTCAAAAACGAAATTACTTTCCGAACCACCCAATAATAAAGAACTGAATTTCCATATGATTCCTCTTTTCCTAACGCGTATATAGGGAGAGGAAAAAAAAAAAAAAGGAAGAACTTAAGATAAAAATACGAAAATCATGTTTTTAGCAAATGGTCTGTGTGTCTGTGTGTGTGTCTGTGTGCGTGTCTGTCTGTTATCAGCATATCTCAAAAACAAATTATGGCAGAAAGATCAAACTGGGTATTCTAAATGTGTATCTCACAGGGATGCTACAGTAAGCTTTTCGTTAAGATCAAGCAAATGGTTCGTGTACAGGGACAATCAAGAGAATTCTAATACATTACGTCCATGGGGCAAATTGCCCTCCTCGATGGGAGTAAATTTTCATGATGGGTATTTTTCAAAAGAGCTCGCCAATACATTTAAAACGAATGGTTGAACCATCGATCAGCGATAATTTAAAAGAAAGTTATTGATTTTTTTTACCTTTAACGAAAAAAAAACTTTTTTTTTTTTAATATTGGGAATAAAATGGACTTTTTTTGGATATTTGGTGTTATACTACTTCTCTAATAGGGAAATCGTCTGCATTTTCATAAAAGATATATTTTTTTAAATAATAATTTTAATAGATTATTTTTTAAAAACAGAATTGTTTTTTAGTAACGGAATTAAATTCTATATAAATGAAGGTGCATTAATGAAACGGGGGGTTGAGGGAGGGGGGCAATAGAACTGATTATCATATACCCTCACACAGAACTGATTATCATATAAAACTCTTCAGAAGCCTAATATGAATTGTTTAACACAGGTTTACATAACAGTACTCGTTATCTTACCTTTTAATCTGCAACCTGTATTTATAGTATTAAATTTCAGGGTAAGAGAACGTCGTGTGAGTGACACACCAGATTATTTTTTTTTAATCTCAAAACATTGTTGCGCTTGTTATGGAAATTTTTCGTTAAATTATCCTTTTATTCTTTATTCTTTTTATTATTATTATTGTTTTATTAATTTGATGTATGAAAACTAAATATAAAATTTTTCTTTTCTTTTCTTTTTTTTTTTTTTAGTACCGAAACATTGCTAGAATTACGACATCAGTTTTCAGTATTATCCCCAGGAAACTTGGATAAGGATTAAATATAATCACTTATATCTGCAGCTTATTTCTTTTAATATAAATAATAATAATTTAAACAGAAAAAAAAAAGTCAGTTTTTTTCGTAAATTATTAAAACTGTATAATGATGCATTGAACATAGATTTTGAAATAGTTTCTAAAAGTACGATGATGATGGGAGATTTAAAACATTTTAAGAATTTCGTTATAAACTAGGCATATTTTGAAAACTTTAAGCGAACACAAAATTATATCATATTCACATCTCATAAATTTTAGATGCTTTATACATTATTTTGGGATCGTTACCCAAGCAGCACCGAAACGTTCTCTGAACGTTCAAATATTGTTCTGCAAACACGTTCTAAGAACGTTCCCTTTGAGCGTGTTATAGACGTCTATTTGTCCATCTTGAAAAAGTACAATAGTACGGTTCAGGGAACGTTCAATGAACGTGTAGCTATCACCATCGGTGTTATAGAAGCGTTCAGAGAACGTTCTATGTATACGGTCTCAGAACATTCTAAACGTTTTTAGAACGTTTTCAAAACGTTATACACATTTTCAGAACGTTCTAGAAAACGTACTGTAAACGTTCTAAAATAGTGTAGAAACGTTCTGAAAACGTTCTATACACACGTTTTCACAACGTTATGTAAACAATTTTTGAACGTTCTTTAAACGTGCTAAAAATGCATTTAATGTATAATAAAATGGAAGAACTCGCAACAATTGTTTCGGGTCGAAAGAAGACACGACCCTTCGTCAGACGAACATAATAGGCACGAGTGCTGCAAATACAAGAGCTACGTTGCAGTTTTTTTGCAGCACTCGTGCCTACTTTGTTCGGTTGATGAAGGGTTGTGTCTTTTCTCGACACGGAACAATTGCTTCGAGTTCTTGAATTTTATAGTGTCTGTTTATTTTATTTACTTATTTTTTTCTTTTTTTTTTTCCTTTCTTTCTTTATCTTTTCTTTTCTTTTCTCTTTTTTGTGTAGTTTTTCTTTTATCTTTTTATTATTATTATTATTTTTCATAAATAATTGTCTTAGTAATATAAAATTTTGCATACATGCATTGAAATATTGTATAACAAAAGATCAAGTATTTTGAATATTCTAGATAAATATTTGAATTCAAAAACAAACAAATAAATAAATTCAAGTTCTGGAATATTTTGAAAAATTTTAAGATAATATGCCCCCTGCTAACTAATTATTATTCCCCCCCCCCCCCTAGATTTTGCATCATTATAATTTAACAATAGAATATAACCATATTTGGATATTAATTTAATAAGTTAACGGCCCTCTTCACTTACCGTCGCCGGTAGACCGAGCCAATGATATTCTATGGGGAAATTTTCTTTACAAGTAACTTATTAACTAATACATATTTTTAAATTCTATTTTCACATTCAGAAAATTCCCAGCTGTTAGATTGACGGACCTTTTTTGAAAAAGTATTTTTTTAATTTTTAATATTTTATTTTGAAATTGCAAAATGAAAAAAAAATCACATATTGTAAATTCGTATTTTGCAGATTCGAAGTAAAATATAAAAAATTAAAAAAATAATTTTTTAAAAAAGGTCCGTCAATTTAACAGCTGGGAATTTTTTCATAATGTGAAAACAGAATTTAAAAATATGTATTACTTAATAAGTTATTTGTAAAGAAAAATTTCCCATTGAATAACATTAGCTTCGGCTTCCAGCGGCGGTGAGTGAAGAGGGCTCTTAAGCAAAAAAATTTAAAAAATATTTATGTCTAAATTTTGAAACTTACTGCAAACTTTTAGCATTCAAACACAAAAGTATTTTATTAAATTTTAAATTATCAATGAAATCTCAAATTAATGCCCAGATATGTTGCATATTCTATTTTTAAACTATAATAATGCACAATCAATGGAAAACAAAAATAAAAATTAGTTAAAAGAAGTACACAAGTGTACAAAATTTAAACAATAAACTGTTTTTTTTTTTTTTTTTCCACATAATTCTTAAACAAATAAATACAGAAGTATAAAATTTGGATAGTATGTTTTTTAAACTACCATAAATCGAATTTTATATAACTTTAGCATAAGTAATAATTGTTAAACTAAATATCAGTAAATTTTTCTCAAAAGTAAACATTGAAAAAATGAAAAATTTCAGCAATTTTAGAAAAGAAAACTTAATGAAAAATTGTCATGAAGATGCATTACAGATAGGTTAAAAATGTAGACTCATCCATGCGTTAGATTAAAACCGTATATTTCTTCATGTAGTCACTTTTTTGTTTCTTCTTCTTTCTTCATTTTTTCGCGTGTGAATAATTTTTTTAAAATTTTACATAGAAATTTGAAAATCGGATAAGCGTTCATTATTAAATTATTTATCGACATTTTTATTATTCTGGTGATGATCACAGTTTAAGTAATTATTATTTTTTTTTTTTTCAAAAATTCCGTTATTAAAGTAAAAGAAAAGTGAACACAGAAAGTAAAACTAGGATTTTGTTTAACATGTGAGGGCATGTGCGTCTTCACTTGTCTATAATGCATCATTAACACAATTTTTCATTAAGTTTTCTTCGCTAAAATTGTTGAAATTTTTAATTTTTTCCAAAGCTTACTTTTGAGAAAAATTAATAATTATTAGTTTTAAATTATCACTTATTCTAAAATTATGTAAAATTCCATTAATGATATGATAACGAGCATGACATCCAAATTTTATGCCCATGTGTTTATTTGTTTAAAAGCTATGCATAAAAGAAGAAAATGAAAAAGCAGGTTTGTTCCTTTAATTTTGAACAGCGGTGTATTTTAAATACGTTTTAAATATATATATATATATATATATATATATATATATATATATATATATATATTATTATTATTTTGTTTTTTTTATTTAAATAGATTACGTGAAAATTACTTAATATTTTCATATTTCAAATCATGCGTATGTGAAATTTATTTAAATTATTGATTTTGAGTTTATAAATTTTACGTACACATGCAGTGAAATATGACAGTATAAAATATGGTGAAACATTTTGAAAAATAAATAAATAAATAATTAAAATTTTATTCTGTAAACAAATAAATAAATAAAAATTAAATAAATAAACTTCAAAATTTAAAATGTTTAGCAATATTAAGATTCACCTTAGTAGCTATTTCTTTTTTAATACTTCTCCCTACTTTTACATTTCTACAGTGTAATGTAAAACGATCAAACATGATCAAATCCATCTATATATTTCTTTAACGTGGATCAGTTGAAATTAATTTTTGCCGAAACGATATAGTAGTGTAATTATTGAAATATGCGAGGATAAAAAATAATATTTAAAAATGAACAATATTTAAGCACGCGGACTCAATTCAATGAACTAATAAGAAAAAATTACGAAATTTGTCTGCTTACATTATTTTATGGAATACTGTATTTTTAAAAATTGCTTCTTCAATCTTTATAAGCGTCATTTTAAACATAGAAATACTTTAAAGATTATACAGAATATGAATAATTGTCATAAATTGACTAAAAATCATAAACATAAAAATATAATCAAAATAAGAATTATTATTATTATTATTATTTTAAACAAAATACACCAAAATAAATAAAAAGTCATCACCAACATTGCGACAAAAATTTAAAAGGCATCATGGAAATCCTATACTATAACTGTACTGCCTGCGGAAGTATGAAACTGGGACTTCAACCATGAATTTTATTTTGAAACCTTTCTTTGAATGATCTTGGTCTCACAATTGCACAATATTAATTTGGTACTAATAATAATTTGGCTTCTGGTAAATTAATATTTTTATTAGATGGGGAATTCGGTATAATATTTATGAGTTTCAAATTTTAAAAGTAAATAAGAAAAGAAAAGTTCGAAAAATTCGCATGGGTTTGTTTAAACTACAACGTTGAACTGAAATAATAAAATATCGAACGAAATAAATTTAGGAGTGAAAGATGTAAAAAATTAAAAAATTTCAAATTTAATTTTAAAATATTATATGTTTTTTTGATAAATTTTAATAAATTTTGTAAGATTTCAATGCATAAGTATGAAAATTTTATAAAAAGGAAAAGTAAGTGAACGAACTTATCTGTCTGTATCTTGAAGCTGTTTGCTGTTGTAGTGTATCCGAACGAAAGTTAAATTCAAATCTGAATGTAAATACAAAATATGTGATGAGTAAGCAAGCAGTAGGACTTTGGATCCAACGAGCCACGCCAAGAAATACCAACTTCCTGTGCAAAAACAGAGCAGATGGCTTTTACATGCGGCGAAACTTTCTTGTCGATCAAGCAATTTATTCAATAACACCCGTTTCTAAAAACGATTTTTCATACTGTTCGAAACTTAACCTTTTTAAAAATTATTATACTGAGGCCATCCTAAAACTTTCTTCTATATTTTCCTGCGCAGGTCGATGTCAAATATTATTTTCTAAAATAATCTATCAAAATTATTTTCCATGGTAAATGTATACGATTTTCATCTCAAAGAAATATAACACTAAATATCCAAAAAAATTAATTTTACGGTATACAAAATATGTATCTTAAGAAATGTATTTTACATAATGAAAAATGTGAAAAGTCGATAACTTTGTTTTAAATTATCACAGATTTAGGGTTCATCCTTTCGCTTTAAAAGTATAGACGACTTTTCTGGCAAGAATATTGAAAATTTTAATACAATAGCGAAAGCGATGAACTATACAAATTGCCCATATTTTTTTTAATTAAATATTACTAATATAAATGTATATATATATATATATATATACATATTTAATTTTCCAGGGAAAAGTTAAAAACGATGCTGACTCATGCACATTTATACGAAATTTTGACCTATTATGACATATTAAAAATTCTGAAAATAATGGTACGACAGCGCTACCTAATGAACGATTTATTAACAAATATAATCGCCACCAGTTTAGGTCATAGTCCAAGTAAACAAAGTTTGAATAAATTACGTTCATTAGTTCGTGAGATACAGCATCCATAGAATTTTAAAATTTATTAATTTAATCATAAAAATTTAATCAACACAGGTTTTTATAATTAACATTTTTATATATGAAATTTTATACATTTTTCACCAAAAAATGCTGAAATACAGATATCTGAAAAATCGCAGAAAGCAATAGAAGCACCGTCCGTCGGTGGATATATACGGAAACTGAAGCAGCACATTTTGTCATTATATATATGTCTCACATACAAGGTTTGATAAGTATTCGTATTATAGAAGGTGAGGTACAGGCTTCCCGTAAGTTGAAACGTAACAGTGCCACCTGTCATTTAATATGTACCCGAAGTGAATCAGTAAAATTTACGTAATATCTATTTCACGTACCAAATTTAGAGCATTTATAAATCATAGAAAATGTGCTATTGCGTTCCGTTCCCTTGAATAAAATTAATTTGCAGCATACCAGTGCCTCCAGTTGTCCGATATGCACGCAAAATTATTCTGCAAAGTTTTATATGATATTAATTTTACATACCAAGTTCAGTGTATTTATAATTATTTATATCACAAAAACTGAATTATTGCCATTACGTTAACGGGGTTAAATTACAGGAGAGCAGCGCCACCAGTTCAGTTGGTCAATATATGCACCCGAATTAAATCAGCGTACTGTTACATAATATCTGTTTCACATATTAAGTTTGGTGCATTTGTGCACCGTAGAAGCTGAGATATAATCTCCCCATAAAAGGGAGAATTTACAGAATAGAAACGAACCCTATCTGGTGATACATTCCAGGGGCTAATGAGCACCAAAGCTGATATTTAGGTCAATATCTAATTAAATATTCCTGATATTTAGCAAATTAGTTGAAAGTCTAACTAAACATCAAGTTTGGTTAAATTCCGTCCATTGGTTTGTGAGATACAGAGTCCACAAAACTTTGATAACACACACAAAAAAAAAAAAAAAAAAAAAAAAAAAAAACAGACAGACTGGCATTTTGAAAGAATGATAGAATTGTTTTCTGGACATCTCAAGAGTGTATAAACCCATGGAAAACCGGAGATCAAAAATTCCCAATTATCCAACACATTTTTCTTGGTATATACAAAATAATATTAATAATAATAATAATAAATAAATTAAATTAATAAAATTAATTAATTTTTCGTAACTTAATTTATTAACAATTTAAGAAACAAATAATAATGAATATCTGCAAAAGTAATCTGGAGTAATGTGTTTGACAGAATTGAACAACATAAAACTTAAATAAAATTATAAATAATTGTTATGATTATAATAACATATAATTAAAGTTTAAAATTATGTAATTTTTTCTCACCGCATCTCTATTACATTTCAATGATTATTCCACATGTCAACAAAATTTAAAACTGAAAATAAGGAAAAAAAAAAACAAAAAAAAAAAAAAAAAAAAAAGGAATTTTCTCATATTCGTTATAATCACACTGTTACAGAACGTGCTACGACGGTGATACACTTGAACGTTTTTCATAGAACTAGACTTGTACGTTTTCTAGATGGTACAAAGCAAACCTTTTCAGAACGTTCTAAGTAATACTATTTTTGAACGTCTAATCGAACGTTCTCTTGACACGAAACACGGTGTTTGAACGACTGTAACCGTTATTAGACGTTCACAGAACGTTCCCGTGCTACTTGGGTAGTGTAAAGAAAAATTATGATGCAGGTTTACAGGATTTAAGGCTAACTGTCGTGGTATGCCCTTCAGGGAGGCATTAAACCGAGCTATAAATTTTAGATTTCGATAAATGTCCAGCTATCGTAAAACTGGTATCGTAAAAATTCGTAGATTGGCACTAATAGTCCACAGTCCTAAAAAAAAAAAAAAAAAAAACGCGAAAATTTCTAAGTAGTTTGCCAGGAACTGCCGGTTCGTTAGTTCGCACGAGATATATATATAATAATTAATATTAATCTATGGGTCGCACTCGTTGACCTAGCAGTTCAGAATTTTTTGTAGTTTTCTACTAAACTCGCTTAATTAGAGTCTAAGACTACTTAGAAAGACCCTTCAACGGAGGCCAAATCTCCCAGGCCAGATCTAGGACCTCCTTGTGGTCAATTGGTCTTAACGGTAACACCAACACCGTACAGACATGTCTTCGAGCATTATCTGGATTCGAACCCGTCATCTCCCGTCTACCACCTTAAGTTGGATAAGTGAAGTACATAATTATATACGTCAATTGAAATGTCATATACACATCATATTCTACAATTCAAGGAGTTTCCGTACTTATTTATTTCCATACAGTCCTTTCCTGAGAATTTTTATTTGATGCAAAATGTCCTTCCTTGGATGTTGAGCAACTAAAAATCACCCAACCAACCATAGCTTAAACAAATAAGTAAATAAATAAATAAACATATTACTTTTAAAATACTAGAATAAGTTCGATAGAACCTAATAATTAATAATCTCTTCAATTTTTGATAGAATTAAAAAATGACAAGTGCATTTTAAAAATTATTGTGTGTTAAAATCTAAATGTGCAACATACTGTTATCAACTTAAAAATATATATTTGTGAATCAAAGTACCTTTACAAAGATAAAATTCTTTTTATGTAAAATAGGTAATTTCATAATTAATAATCACTATGATTACTTATCACTGAAATACTGTTCACATCACTTACATTAGAGTCAAAAGATGGCACCACTAGATGTAAAAAACTGAATCATATTCATTTCAGCTTCCTACTTTTCAGTTGGTGTGTGTGTGCAGTGTCGCCAGACTGCGCGACTTTTTTATTCATTAGTCACCAATAATTTTGAGAAGTGATATTTGATAATCAGAACAGACGATTAATCTTGGAGGTGATTAAGCAAACGTTACAATTAAAATTTAGTGGTGGATATCGAATAAATAAGTCGCAAAATCTGGCAACACTATGAGTGTGTATACGAATTAAAGTTAATTGTCTGCTTTAAGAGGTCTAGGCATGGGTGGAAAGACTATCATAAGTGGTCTTCCTAAGTGGTCTTAGCCTGTATTCTGATAAGTTACGAAGAAAACCACGAAAAACTACGAATAGGTTGGCCGACGAGTGCGACCTAGTTTTCAGTGTGACAAAGATTATTCTCTATCCACTGAAAAAAAAAAAAAAAAAAAAAAAAAAAAGTAATGCAGCACGTTTTGTTAATTCAATACTTAAAAAAAAAAAAAAAATCTATCAAGTAATTTAAATAAATTTTTAAATTAATATTTAAATTTTTTTACGTATTTTCTTATATTTAAAAAATTAAATTAGATAATCTTTAAACTGTACAAATAAAAAGTTATTATTATTATTATTATTATTATTATTATTTTCACCTGTGAAAGTTTTTATGACTTCAGACTTCTTGTAGGAGTAAATTAATGCAATTAAGTAAATCAATTAAAAATAATTATCTTTTAGTTTATTTTCCATTGGTTAAAAGAGCAGATAGATGTAATTAATAGTTATCGGTTAAATAGAAATTTTTCGTTAAAAATTAAAAAAATTAATATCTTAACATCTCGTGCATTTTTATTTTACAGGATTTCAATTAGATTTTTTTTTTTTCCAAATATTAAAAATTTTTAGGTTCTAGAAAATGATTACAGAAAAAATGTTGAGAGTGATTAATATACAAATTATAGCAATTTGTTCAGCACGCATGAAGATATACATTATTCCGATATAGGAGAAACGAAGGGCTGTTAAATGTTATAAATATTAATAACTAATAAATTGTAATATATATTCTTCCAGTAGTTGACGGCAAATATGGAGCTTTATGAAATGTTACTTTATTATTTTCAACGTTCGAAAAATGAAATTCTAAATATACACATTAATATTTAATTAAAAATATTTATATCTGTGTTATTAAAATCAAATTTTTATTATATTTTTTATATAACCAATGTAAAGCATAGTATTTATCAGATAAGTCATAATAGATGGCAGCACCAAACATTTTGGAAATATTTAAAAAGTAGGTAATAGAGAATTCTTAATTTTAAATTGTAGTAATTTACAATAATATTAAAACGCTGCATAAAATATATTACTGTTTTTCTAGACTCATGAGATTTATTAATATTAACTATTTATTAGAAATCTTTTTTTTTTTTTTTTTTTTTTTTTTTTTATTATTTTTCATCCTTTTTAACTGCAATTGATATTTTATATCTTATTCGAGGTGAAAAGAATTTTTTAGATTTTTTAGAAGGTAATATAAGTGTTTATTTTTTTTTCTTGTAAATTCATTTTAATAATATTTTCCAATAAAATGCATAAAACAACTACATCTTTAATGTAAAATATTCTATCTTATAAGCGTAAGTAGCCAATAGATGGCAGCACTATATATTTTAAATGATCCTGTAAAGAGCAAAAGTAATTTATGGTTGATCATTTCGTTGTGTTGTGTTGCTGGAGTTCTCTATTAGTCGAACGTCATCTAACCCCATGTTAACCTATGGAGAAAATAATCTCTATTATTATACATGTTATTTTGAATATTTTTGAATTTCTTCTTCACATTCAGAGAAATCATGACTTATTAGCTATGCCTTGTTTTCTAAAAATTAGTTTTTTTTTTAGTTTTTCAAATTATTTCCAAGAAAAATTATCAACATTACAAAATATTGTAGAGAAGTTTTTGGAAACATTCTCACTTTTCACAAATATTTGTAAATCACAATTTTTAAAATGCCTGAAAGAGAGACAACTTAAATATTGTAGTATAGTTTGTTAGAAGTGTAATATTAGGATTAAAGTTGATTGACTGCACTACAGCACTAGTGCTTGAGGGGAAATGACATCCACGAGGGTTTTTATTAGGAGTTGTAGTCGTAACCCGTACCTAAGCAAATTTCATAGAAAAACACGGAAAACTCCAAAAAGCTAAACTCGACAAGGACGACTTGGGATTGAAACCGGCACTTTCTGTCTACCAACTTTCATCGCAAAACCGCTCGGCCACTCATGGGACCACGGTCCGATTAACCCTTGAACTCAGGGGAAGCACAAAACCATTTGGGGGCCCCCACTGACTGTTTATTTAAAGACTCATACAAACACCTTCAAAAATTTACAAAATTTTCATTAAATTTTGTAGTTAGATGAAACTGGAGAAAGTGTACACAAGTAAATTTGCTTAATAAAAGCACCAAAACGTAAACTAGTGAAAACCTGCGTTCATCACAATATAAGACATTATTCCATTGTAAATGCATGTGTAAAAGCTTTATTAACATATTTCCTATATAATCTTGTAATGATATTTGTGCAAGACGGACACCATACAAATTTTGTCATTTTCGGATTCCGCACACCTGAAAACGTGTAAAAAAGTAAAAAAAAAAAAAAAAAAAAAAAAAACGAGTTCGAAAATTTTTGCGATTACCTAAGTGCCCCCATATCTGTAGTTTGGTGAGGAATTAAAAATGTTTTGTTTCTCGCTTACCTATTGCTGTGAAAAGCGGTGGATGTCAGTCCTTCTTAGTGAGGTTTTCCTCTTTGCTTTACCGAATGATTACACTGCTCGGCATGAAAATTGCCCCCAACACCATTTTGGCGAATTCTTAAGTAAAATGACCTCGTGAATCCGAATATGACGTCCATTTTGCCCTATCACCCACCGTTTTTTAGGGACGGTCCTCTATTTTTATCACTTTTCGAAAATTTTAGGGCTATAAGTTTTATTTTTTTTATTTTTTATTATTTATTTATTTTTTTTTTTTTGGGGGGGGGGAGGGGATTATTTTAGCTGTTAAATATCTTCTGAGGAGCTACAGAGTTGGAAAATTCTAAAACATCTACATCTGCAGCAAGGGGAAAATTTAGGGGGGATTTGCCACTGAAATTACGTGTTACATTCCTTATATTTTTTTAAATCTATTATTAATGTTATTTATTAAATATTATTATTATTTATTTATTTATTTATTTAAATGTTAAATTACTTCTTTTTCATTCTTCAAATTAAATTCATGGCCATAAAATCGCCGAACAGTGATAAAAATTGGAGTAAGTGGTGGTGTCCCGAGAAAACGGTGAGTGACTTGGCCAAATGATAGTCATATTCGGATTCAGGAGGTCGTTTTACATAAGAATCAGCAAAAATGATATCAGGGGTTGATTTTTTTTTTCTTTTTTTCAGCGCACTGTTACTTAACGTGTTTTCGAAAAAAGTAAAACACTCGATATCTGTAGTCTAACTGCACTCTCTAACACGTTTAATGACATAGAATTCCCTTTTTTCTTTTTCTTTTCACAATGCATGAAGTTGAATCCTTTATATATTGAAACAATATTTGTTAAGTGTTATTGTGTTTAAAAGGTAAAAGATAGTTCAAATGAATATCATAGAGACTGATTATAATTTTTAAAAAAATTTAAAAAATTAAATAGAGTAAAATATGTTTTTTAGTTATGATTATTGAAACATGCGAGAGTTACACAGAATATTTCATATCTCATTATATTTCGGGTAATAATAATTAAAATTCCTTGTTTAACTACGTAGAGTATACTTAAGAAAAAATCCGTTACAGAGACAGAGCTTAAAAGGTATAATTATTAAATTTGCAAAGACTGGATTATTGGGTATGCTGTGAGGAACATAACCGAAATTTTCAAAAATGAGCTTTTATTATATTTACACTTTTTGAAGCCTTCATATACAAAAATCATGTTTTTTCGCTGTATCCATGTGTGTGTGTTTACATGACCTATATCAGCATATCTCAAGAATAAATAGTAGTAGAAAGTCGAAATTCGGTATTCTAAATCTGTGTCATATAGGATGCTACACTAGACATTTTGTTGAGATCAACGAATGTATTCATGTATAAAGGACATCCAACAGGGTTCCAATAATTATGCATATGGGCGAAACATCTGGTAGGTACAGTTTAATACCTTTAAACTGCTTTAAGCAATTAAAAGAACATATAACTTTTTTTTTCTGCATTAGAGCATTTTTTAATACGACATGGGATGAACATCATTTGGTATTCGCTTGACCCCATAAATTGATTCTTAAAATTACTGTTAATTGCATCTTTTTACATATCCTATTAAATTTAAGTATATCACGTTGTGTATATATTTTAGATACAATATACAGGGCTACACCAGACTGAGGGAATATATTCTTTTTTATTGAATGGAAATGCTTTACTAAATTTAACGAAATTTACGAGACTGCTGTTAAATGATAATTATTTTCTATAATCCTATGCAAATAAAGTTCAAATTTGTAATAAAACTCTCAACAGGTTTTTTCTTTAATTATAAATTTTGATCAGGTCCCCTGAACAAAAATATTTAAGTTTTTAGCGGTTTATCTGTATATATGACTGTTATCATCATAACGTAAATACAAGTAATTTCAGGAAATTGAAACTGAGTATTTTGAAGATCATGTATTGTTGCCAATTGGAGATCTGTACCAAGATCTGTGAGTTTGAAGAAGCAGTAAAAATAAAAAAAAATTCTGAATAACTTGGAATAAATTTTTAATTTAATATCTGCTATAATTATTAGTATGCTCAATCGGGAGGAGGGAAGAGGGAGTTTACCTTCTTACATATAAATATGTATCTAATTGAACCGTTTCTTGTTCATAATTGGTTCATAAGAAGGGAATGTGCAGCTTCTGTGAATTCAAAGACCGGAGCACTAGGAGGTAAAAGTCTATTTTAGCTCTTTCGCTTGCAGATTGTAGCTGAGCAATCGGAATGACCTTTACATATAGGATGACCCTACTAGGAGCGAGCTGAAATCCTGTAATCCTGCTAAATCAATTGCCACATTCTTTACTACCATTAAACATTAATACAATTACTTACTAAATTTGATATTTGAGCACCAAAGACTTACTTAAGAAAAGCATACAACTGCTTTAAGATATATCCTTGATCCTGATTTTTCATATAATAAATATAATCAATAAATTGCCTTGAAGGAAAAAAAAAAAGTTTAAATATTTTACAGTATATCGCAGATAAAGATTGGGGTGATGATGCGACTATCCTTAGGACTTCTTATCTGGCCCTCATGAGATCTGTACTTGAATACGACTCCCCAAATTATTGTTGTACCTCCGAATCCAGCCTAAAAAACGTAGGACAAGTCCAGCTAAGCTCTGCCCGTACCATTTCTGGATTGAAGCGCAGAGGTCCTGCCGAAATTGCCCTTTTTGAAGCCGATATTCAAACTTTGTCAGAAGGCAGCCTAATATTAGAAAAAACTTTCTAGTTTTAACCAATGCAACAAACCCAAGTAACTGGACAACTTATCAAAGATTTAATAAGAACAATCCTTTCAGTCAAATTATGTCACGGCACTTTTTCTTTCTGATAATGTAGAGCCGCATTCTCTTCCTGCTCTCTGAATCCATCAAAAGTGTTCCAGTGTTCACTTTCATTATAAGCTTTCCGCTTCTGTCAATAAAAATGAATTCTTGTCAGATTATCTTAGACAATTGTCCTTGAAAGGCATTAATGAAATTACTAAAAGTGACATCAAGATGTTTACTGATGACAGCAAAATCACATAGCTTGGTGGTAGTGGTATCTACATTGAAACTTTCAGGATTTAATTTCTCTTCGTGAATATAACACTTCTCTTTTGCTTTCAGAAGTGAACAACATGCAATCGATGTGGGTCTCGAGATTATTATGAATGAAAGTAACTATGTGACCTCTGGATACTTCTGACATCCACAGCTCAATGCAACATCTCAATAACTGGATCCACATAAGTGATAAAACAAGTATCTCTATCTTTCATAAATTGAAACTCATTTCACTTCAACATGATATCCATCTACAGTGGATTCCATCCCATGTTGCTCTTTACGGCAATGAATTGGCACAATCTTACAAAGCAAGGCAGCTCAAACCCCTCTTCTTCAGAACTTACTTAACTAGAGCTTTACTCCCAGAAAATATCTCAAGTAAAGAAGTATTAACTTGTGCCCCACTCATTACTGGTATAAGGGTTGTAAGCTCGGTCCATCTTTATCCCTTTCATGTGACAGGAGATCTTGTACCAGTCTCTTGCACCTTGCTAGCGACGACATGAAATGCCGTTCTTTTACTAAGGGCAAGAAAAACTACCCTCTTTGCCCCGAATGCCACCAAACTCAGGCTTCTACAGATCACATTTTGGACTGTTTATGTCTTCTTGGGAGGAAATTTATTCTTCTTCCCTTCTTGTCATTGACTTCCTGAGTTTCAGCTGTTCCTTGGATCTGGTCTGACTCAACCACACGAGGTTAGAGATTAAACAACAACAACAACAACAATAACAACAAACCGTTTCTAAATCTACTTTCAACAGTTTTTAAGTACAATTGTATACATCACTTGTTATCTGACCCATTAATTTATAATTTGTCTTTAAAGTATTTAAATGCAAGATAAGAAATTATTTTTTGTAGTTTGGTGAGATAATACAAAATATGTGTGCCATAAACATGAGAAAAGGAACAATCTAATTTACGCGTCGAAAAAATTTACAGAAAAAAAAATGCGTATGCGCTGAAATAAAATAGGCTGGCCGACATATAAGTATTATTAATAAGAAAGCACCACAGGACTGGCGTTTTTAATTATTACTTACAAAGCTTTGCGTTGCCGTTTTGACTGCAGCACTCGTGCCTAATTTGTTTGCCTGATGAAGGGTCGTGTGCTCTTTTGACCCGAAATAAATGTTGTGAGTTTATTGCATTTTACTGTATTTATTCAAAGTTTTGTAAATAATACCAAGTAATCAATTAAAAAATACATGTATATCATTTTTCAGCTTAAATATTCTTATATTTCTATATAATAGATTTTGACAACCCCACTTATTAATTGATATATATATACACACACACATATATATATATATATATATATATATATATATATATATATATATTTAAATTTATATACATATGGAATATTTTTAATGTATTCATAGAAGAAACATTTAATATATGAGATGAAAAACACAATCTGTTTTAATTTAACGGAAGCAAACCTATTTCCGTTTGCTCTACAATCACAATCTTCTCTAATTATTACATATTGAGTAGAATTAAGAATCAAAGTATAGTAATTATTGGATAAAAGATCCATTACATTAATGGAGTCTTGTAGCCGAGATTGTCTATTTGCAGTACAACATAATGGGAAATAAAATAATAATAAAGAAAACAAATCATTGTTCTTACAGCGCCTTAGGAGCTAATTATGGAAGAGTGTTATTTCTTTATTCTTTACCGTAGATAGCATATTACTTAGACATAAAAATAATATCTAAAAAAAAGGCGAATGTAAATACTACACCAGTTAATGGATTCATATTATTCTTATATATTTAATTCCTTTAATACATTATTAAGTACTTTTTAAAAATAGATAGAAAGGGAAAAAAAAAAAAAAAGAATTATTCGGTAAAGATGAAACATATAAAAAAAGAGATATTATAAAAATATTTAATTGATATATGGAACTTAGTATTTTTAGAAATATATTGAAAATAATTTTATTTGTTTAAATGACATTATTCCACGATGCTTTAAATCAGGGGAAATGTAATAATGTTGAAAAAATATTCAATAGCAATATATTATGATAAAAATTTCTTATTTGTCAAATAACAGTGATACAGGGACATTTTATACTGTGTTTAAACTTATTCTTGTTATGTATAATAAGTCTGTTATATTAAATTTTGGTAATATAGCAGATATACAAGTGCTGTATAATATAGTAGTTGTCCGGAATTTAATGTTAATACATATTGTGTTGATAATTAACTGTAATATGCAGAAAACAATTCATAACAATTGTTAGAGGTATTTAAGAAGAACACAATTAAATCAATATTCTCCTTCTATATTGTAAATCACTTTATATCCAGTTCTGTGATATTGTGAAGTTAATTTACTGATATGACATTGACAAGGCTACCACATGCGACATTTCTTTATCATTATTTTTGGACCACTATTTTTCCATAACATAAAATTTATAATACATTTATGCAGGCAAACTACAGATTTACTTGTGTAAGTATATCAAAATGTTATTTTTTGGAAATAGTGGTGCAAAAAGAATAAAAATAAGTCGCCTGTGGCAACCCTGTATTAAGGCAGCAGTAATATAATAATAACTAAAATATGCGAAAATATATAGAGAATTAATTGATTGAGAAGTGTTAATTATCCTTAACGTCGTCTATGTGCAGATATCGTGTTTAAATGCAGACAGTCTAAGACATCGAAAATTTTATAAAGTCATATTAGCCACATGGAAAATTTCTTAAACAATTCCCATGATATAAGGAAAATAATACATATAATAACAGAACTAGTTTTTGTAAAATGAAACAAAATAAATAAAGAAAGAAAAAGAAAAAATTGACATCACATTTTTTTTCCGTACACCAACTGATCTAAATATATTGTTACGAAAACATTATATTTCTGTGCGTTTTAAATAATTGGTAAATAAACAGACAAGTTCTAATCGATAATCATACTTTATTTGACGATTAATCTTTGAAGAAGCAAATAAAACTACAACTCGTACAATAAGAATTATAAAAACTTCAAAGCACGAATTTTACTTGCTCAGAAACAGTATACAACGGCGGTTCTTCACACAATCTCTCAATGACAAACGCATATCTTAAAACTCAATGGAATTCACATGAGCGCAGATCGCTTTTTTCTATACTCTTTTCCGAAACTTAGAGTTTAGAAATGAGTAGATTATGCCGGAAGAAGCTAGTGATATCTTATATATATATATACAAAGGGCTCATGAATTACGGTCGCTTGGTCGCCATTGGCGACCAATATGTTTTGACTGGCGACTATGTTTTCAATAAAAACTCAACATTAAAAAAATGTAATATTTTGGTGAAAGAGTTGGTCCCAGAATCGAGTGTCGAAACCTACGCTAAATTACAGTGTAGTTCATATCAATTTGTGTAAGAAACGAGTAGGAGAAAAACAGCGACTAATAGCTATATCTGTGTGTGTTTCGAACACTGTCGTGTTGAATTGAGACATAGTGCTGAATCAACATACCAATGGGGGATTTACAATGTGTTGCACTGTGCACCTATAATAACCTGATGTTGAATCGATGCAGTTTACATCGCTCTCGTTCACTCGCTTTGCGACCCGGTGCTGAATCGTTGCACCGGTGTAATGATGTGCCAATGCCAATGGTGTATCGGTTTATAGGAAATAAATAATAAAACTAGTTTAATGATGTTAAATTTAAACAGGTGTTTTCTGATGTATAATCCAATCCTAGTTGATGTTTGATTTTTATACATAGAATTTTATTTTCTATATTCAAGTAAATAATAATAATAATAATAATAATAAAAATGTAATAATAAATAAATAAATAAAGGGGATTATTTTTTATTGGCTACCAAATATTTTTCCTGGCGACCAGTTTTTTTCAAATTCCTAGAACCCTGTATATACATACACGACTAAAATAATATTTTTTAAATAAATGTATTTTACTGCTTTTTACTGGAATTTTTAGGATTTATTTTATTTCATTTTACTGCTGATATGCTGTACCAAGTTGATGGATTATGCCTCTGCATTTTGGAGTAACGGTTCTTTATTTCAGGTTATACTTATGAGAAATGTTTAATTTCTCCAGTATAACGATATTTCATGTATGCATAAAATGATATTATGAGAAATTATTTATTTATAAACTTTAATAGTAACAACATATACAACGAAATAAATATTTTTCAAATTATATATATATATATATATATATATATATATATATATATATATATATGGTTGGTACTCATCGAAACTTGCCGATTTTACAGAAATTAAGTGTAAAACGGATGGCCTATCATTAGGAATGCAGTGACTAAGAAGCATTATCTTTATGTAAATAAAAGTCATTGTATGTGTGTACGTGTATAGGTATGTGGATATGTCTTACATCGCCTCCCCAAAGACTGAACCGATTTGACACATAGGTCACAAAATTACTGATTATGACCAGATTCAAAGTACAGTGGGTTTCTTAAATTTCTAACGCTGAGGCAATTGGAGAATGTGAGAAAAAACCCTCTCGAAAAAAATCTTTTTTTTTTTTTTTCATGACTTTTTTCATAATTTCGGAAGAAACTTGAAATTTGACATGTATTCTACTTTTGCATAATTGTTTTCTAAGTAGAGGGGTTTAAGGATTCGCAATTAAAAATGGTGAAATAATAAAAAAAAGGAAAACGTTCTAAAATAACGCTTTCGCCAAAATTTCATGCATGTGATTTAAAAAGTTTACTGTGAATACGTAAAAATGACGCAGTATATTAATATTATTTAAATCAAAAAAAAAAAAAAAAAAAAATTATAGCATGTTAGAATAACGTCACTTTCAGAAAATCTACCAGACGAAGTACTATCGTCTTTGAAAACTGACATAATTTTTTGAAAGTCATTCGATATGAAAAATGCATTTCAATAAAAAAAAAACTCCTATGCTTTACAATGATTTTGTGGGACTTTTATTTACTAGAGATAGAATACATAATAAGAAATAGTAATCTTAGCTCCAAATTACACGAAAAGAAGTTCTTCTACCGTTCTACGCAAGGGAAAAATTAAAAAGAAAGTTAATTAATTTGACCTGTTGGCAAGAGATTGTTTATTCTGAGTTCCGATGGAGACCAAACTTTGTTGAAATCTATAGACAATTTCTATTACAAAGCACTATGATTTCCCACGTGCGGGCAGAAATGATAAATATTTCCTCTAAACTTCTTAAGTGTTAAATTTCGTAAAATCCTCGCATTTTAAGATTCTCATTTCTTGACAACGTGTACACTTAAATGGGTATAAGTGAATCATGTAGTGCCTTGCCCTCATTAGTTTTTCTTTCTGTACGGCTTTTGCATACTGATTTTTTGCATGGACCAATGAAATCTGCATATTTTTCTCAAGCTTTGAACGATTTTAGATAAGCATATTGACGCAATGACGTGATGTATTGATGGGAGAACTGTTTCTTCTCCAAATCGACGACCATCCTAACGCAGCAATGTTGACCAAACAACATTACGAACAACTTGGTTGGGAATCACTTAAAACCCATTCCGGTGGTTCAGGCATATCACCATGTGATTTTTCGCTAAAAGTAACTCAAGGATTTGTTCGCTAAGATAACACACTTCACAAAGATTTGTTCGTTAAAAGAAACAGAAGGAAGTTACAAGTTCAACGATGACACTAGGACTGTATTCTATGTATGCAATTAATTGTAAGCACGACTGACTTCATTCTACGATGACAGAATATTATAATTACCTATTACAGGGTTGGTTTGGGTTTTACGTCGCACTAGTGCTACGCAGATGGGCAATTTCGACGGTCTGGAACTCACCCCCTAGAGGGGGACCGGAGACATGCCATCGCAATTTTGATCCTCCATGGAAAGGATGGCTCTCCCGCTTCGGTGACCCCCAGAGGTATGGTTTTTGATGGGAACATGGAGGACATTGTGGCTACGACAGATTTTACGTGCACCAGCAACCATTAGTGTACACGACGGTCTTTGGCCGGCTCGAGTATCGAACCCGCAATCTTCCAATTACGAGGCCGGTGTTCTACCTACTGGGCTACCGCAGTCCACCTATTACTGGGAAGTGTGTGTTTCTAGGATTAGAGTGAGGGAAAAAAAACTACTTTTGTTGATGTTGAATAGTAATATAATTGATATTTCATTTAATCTCGTGCATTATTTAAGTAATTTTGCCATCTACAAATATCTTAGCAACAAGAAATTGAGTGATATTGTGTATATTAAGTAAATGAATTAAAAAGAATTGGAAACAATATGTGTCTGTTCTGTCTTTTCTATTTTTACATTATTATTAATAATTACAAGTGATGTTCTTTTGTATTTTTTATTATATACTAGATTTCTTACTAAAATTTATATTAAAATATTTAAGTAATGCATAAAAATGTGTTATTAAAGTATATTATTTTCATTAATTTAAAATAAATCATTAAGTTAAACATTGATGCTGTCTATAACTTTGTGACCGTAAATAAAATACTGATTTTTTATAATCAATTTATAATTTCCACCTTTTATTTATACTTTTCTTTTAGTTGTTTTAAATACTTTAATCTATGTTTCATTTCACGGATAAACGTAAAAATACATTTTGTGTTACAAACACAAAATTACATGCATTCTATAGCAGCTAGATTATATTTTTTATGTTCTGTGCACAAAAAAAAAAAAAAAAAAAAAATTCATGATGCTTTTGAACAGAAAAATAATCAATACTTACCATGAATGCGTAGAAAATTGCTTACGCAACTTTTTATTAATGTTTTAGTTTTAGAAAATTTTACTTTAAAAGTAAATGGCAAGCAATAAGAGACAGGCAGAAAATAATTTTAAATTGCTCACCATGAAGATTTTCTAGAGCACGTTCAAAATTTCCTATGTGCTATACTTCCCAATACATAACATACTGTATCCAACGTATGGCATTTTCTAAAGGTGCCTGTGAATTGTTAATTTTTAAATTTATAACTTTTCGAATTATGTTAACTTCCAAGAAACACAAACTTTTAACGCCACCAGTATACGCAGCGAAATTAAGATACCTCTGCAGTTGTAACATGAATTTAATATAATTGTAGTCCGAATCTAAAAATCAACCGCGAGCCTGCATAACACAGCCGATTATTATTATTATTATTTTAACTTAATGTTCAATTTTGGTCACTCTGGGTTGTGTTGTTCTGGTGCAAAAATTCGACAAGAATAATTTTCGGAACCATTTATACAAAATTGAGCTTATATTCTGTAATATATCTTCCAAGCTCAATTATTAATGCTATCCGTTCAGGCTGGTTACTACGAATTTGATGCATTTCTCATTATTTATCGTTATTATTCTTGTACAGCAATACTTCATACGCACAGAAGCATTTTCTGTAGGATGTTTTTGAAAGTAGCAAACGGTCCGTTAGGCATGTACCTGTACATGTGCTTATACTATTTGTAATCGAACACTACAGTGGTAATTTCTGTTAATATGCTACTTCTAATACTGTTTTTCGTCTCATACACCTTCAACTTCCAGGATGCATAAAGTTTTCTTGAATTTTTAAGCATAGCTCTTAGCTCTGTTACACAGCTGAAAAATTTTTGAAGTTTCAAATAAGATATATTACCACCATTATTTAACAGAAATCTGCTTAATTTATTTTCTACGGTAATTTAAAATAAAAAGTTTTATAGAAAATTTATGGAAAATGTCTTGCAAAAAAACGGCAGATTTTATATCTATGTTGCTACAATAATATACACTCGACTGTCCTGCATGTTAAAAACCTTTTTTAATTACATAAAAGCTGCTGCAGCATTAAACTGAATAGGCTAAAAGAATTACATCACCCTCATAACGCTTTAAGAGCAAGTGTACAAAATATTTCTTCTCCATTGAAAAAAGTATAAATAGAAAAGAGCGCTCATCTGTTAAATATACACTAAGAAATGACTATTATCTGCCAGGACTGTGTACATATATTAGTGCGTATATAACATCAGTACCCAGCAAGACTTCTACCATGAGGGACCTTAGCACTAATTATTCTTATAATAACAGGAGACTTGGCGTTGGAATATTAAAACCCGAATAAACTACTACGTCAGAAACGCCAAAGAAAACAAAACTCCAAATCTCGTATTCCGTCTACTAAATCAGTCTCTTCTAATATCAGTATTGTCTTACCCTATTTTCCTAAATCCAGTCAAACCATAGCTAAAATTCTCAAACAATATGATTTTAAAATAATATTTTCGCCTTCCAATAAACTCACCTTTTCTCAGTTAAAAGATCCCATTGATATGCATAATTCTTGGGGTATTTATAGTATTTCCTGTCAGTGTGGTTTATCATATATTGGCCAAATTAAGCGCAGTCTTAAATTTCGTCTAAAAGAACATATGAATTACGTCCGCAAACAAGAAACCAATAAATCGGCTATTTCTAAACACTGCTGGGAGGAAAATCATAATTTTAAATTTAATTCAGCTAAAATAATTTGCAGACCTAAATCCATTCATGAACTCGATTTCTTTGAAGCTTTTCATATTTATAAAAATTTTAAAATCCTTGTAAATTGTTATTTCGCTTTTCCATATTTGTCTGACTGTTGGAAATTTTATATTTAGTCCACATTTTCTTAATTTTTCTACTATTTACACAGCTAACTTTCCTAAATTCCTATTGGCCACTCTCCTCACCTTTCCCGTAATCCTATTGGCTGAACTAAATCCGGCCCCTCTCCTATATATACGAGCACTTCTCCTGATTCAGAATCCTTTTTGCACTGAAGACGGTACGCTTTAGGCTACCGAAACAGCTGTACTCGTATTTCGTCTACTAAATCAGTCTCTTCTAATATCAGTATTGTCTTACCCTATTTTCCTAAATCCAATCAAACCATAGCTAAAATTCTCAAACAATATGATTTTAAAATAATATTTTCGCCTTCCAATAAACTCACCTTTTCTCAGTTAAAAGATACCATTGATATGCATAATTCTTGGGGTATTTATAGTATTTTCTGTCAGTGTGGTTTATCATATATTGGCCAAAACGCAGTCTTAAATTTCGTCTAAAAGAACACATGAATTACGTCCTCACACAAGAAACCAATAAATCGGCTATTTCTAAACATTGCTGGGAGGAAAATCATAATTTTAAATTTAATTCAGCTAAAATAATTTGCAGACCTAAATCCATTCATGAACTCGATATCTTTGAAGCTTTTCATATTTATAAAAATTTTAAAAACCTTGTAAATTGTGATTTCGCTATTCCCTATTTGTCTGACTGTTGGAAATTTTATATTCAGCCCACATTTTCTAAATTTTCCTACTATTTACACAGCTAATTTTCCTAAATTCCTATTGGCCACTCTCCTCACCTTTCCAGTAATCCTATTGGTTGAACTAAATCCGGCCTCTCTCCTATATATACGAGCACTTCTCCTGATTCAGAATCCTTTTTGCACTGAAGACGGTACGCTTGAGGCTACCGAAACAGCTGTCTGCATTTCCAATATTTTTCTTTGGCGTTTCTGACGTAGTAGTTTATTCGTGTTTTACTAATTATTCTTCTTTCAAAATTCACCTTCGAATATATTGTATAGTCGCTCTCGCTAGATAAAATTTAGCTCCATGCTGTACATTAATTTTTAGCGTTAGATGCCTTCAGATAGGGAAAATTAATATTATTTTCTAAACCAACGCGTTTATTTGGATTTTCTGGGCAAATACATTACAAAAAGCGTCTAATAATTCATATTACTGACGTCTATTAAATAATTTTGTTTATAAGAAGAAAACTTAGTCATGAATTAATATTTATTAATGAATTAAAATATATTAACCTTTTTTTTTTTTTTTTTTGAAATGCTTAAATTTACAATTTAAATACAGTTAATTACATATTTCGATACCCTTTTATGGATCATGAAAATCATGTTACTTGGCATTTTTTTCAGCTATTACAAAACAAAAACAGATTATTTTCCCCGTAGAGAAAAATCTATCTCAAGAAAAAATAAGTCTCTGAATGCAACTTTATTTTTCAGAGACTGAAATTTTTAGCCTTTTATTGTATTCATTACGCTAACAAATATATTTCAGTCGTCATTGTCAAAGTTACCTACTTAATTTAGGCAATTGTATTATAATATAATGTTTTTCCGGAAAAATCCAAGAAACTTTTTTGCTCTGAAACTTTTGTAGGATATATTTCAAAGTTATTCTGTAATGCTTTAATTATACATTTGGTTTTATTATTATTAGACTTTTTTACTATTGTCTAAATATACAACATATATATCGTATAGTTCGAACGTATTAGTGGTGTTTTTATTAATAAAAATGAAATATTTCTTTACGCCAATTTATTTTTGCGCATTAAGCAAATTGAATAAGAAAACACACTATAATTAATAATCATTGCAAAATATATCTTTTCTTTTAATGATTATTTTTATTTTTTCTAATAAATTCTTCCGACTAAACATATGTTGCTGCATGGAAAAAGCAATAACAGAAATACATCATAATTAATACAAAATTTTATTTTATTTTTTATCCGCTTTATAAAACTTTTTTATTAAATAGATTTTATTACATATTGGCTATAAGCTTTTATATTTTTTATGAGATTTTTTAAGTTAAATTTTCTTTTTATGTAGGCAAAATTTAATAGATATGTTGCATTACAATTAGATTCTATTTGTATTATATTTAATTGCACTTGTTTTTCTAAATCGTATATATTTCTGAAGAATTTTCAGAACATGTTTTTAGATAATTATTTTTTAATGATATATCGATTATTATATTATGATGAAATTTAAACTCAATATTTGTTACAAAAAAAAAAATATAATTATGAATTGCTTTACTCTAGTTCGATGTATCGATCTCAGTTAATAACTATCGAATGTTGTTTTCTTTTTGTAGAATATAGAAGCAATATACAACGGAATGTGGAATAAGAAATATAATAGTGAAGCTAATGGACATAACAACAAGAAATAGTGGAATTTATTTATACAGAAAAATGTTTTAATATTATCGTCAAATAAATTCCATACTATGTTTGAAATAGACGCATATTAATTTAAGGACAGCCAAAGCTTTCTCTTACTAGCGTCCTTCTTGTACAATTCTATCACATATTTTGTTGTTAAAAAAAAAAAAAAAAAAAAAAAAAATAATAATAATAATAATGGATTATGTATCATACGTATCGGGTTATTATCATATAATATAAACAATATTATACGTATGTGTTATTAAAAATCTACAATTAAAAAAGAAATAACTCTCCAATATTATGAGAGCCTTAAAATTATTACCATCCACTAGTCTTATTTATTTTTCACAAATATTAAATTTAAAACTTCAAGACAAAATTACACTTTTACAGCTTCTTGATTTTTGGTGTTGCTAATGACTCATTAAATCTCTTTTTGTACAGTTCGGACTGCGATAACCTGATTCTAAGATGGAAGGTGGCCGCTCACCACTATGCATCGGTTTTGAGCGATTTCAACCTTTAGAGAGGGACTCTGATGGCACTGAGGAGATTCAAAAGAGCCCTTTGCTAAAGGTTAAGCCTCCTCCGTCCTTTATTGCAATATATATATATATATATATATATATATATATATATATATATATATATATATATATATACAAAGGTCGCCAAAGCAGAGCTCTCACACCACACAGAGCGACAAGGTAAGAAGAATACAAAGAGGATCAGAGTACTGCTCCCTCGCTTGGAAAGGCTTGTAATGAAGAAATTACATGAACTTTACCATCTTCATAAGAAAAGTTGGTAACTGCCTTGGAAGATTGAAGAATTAGTTGGTTAGATTGGAAAGATACAGTAAGTAATTAAATAATAAATTGCGGTAGCCGAATTTGTAGATCGTCGAATTAGTAAGCGAAAAATTGCTTGTTCAATACTCCAGGCAGTGCCATTAGAGACATCGTGTACATTAATTGTTGCTGATGCAAATGAAAGAGTTCGTTTCGCAATGTTTTCAATGTTGCGAAAAAACTACATTTAGGGTTTACCAACGGTCATCGCCACTTTGGTTAACTCGGTAGGGTCAAAATTGATAATTCAAAACTTGGTAATTGGATTAAAATTGGTGTTCGGTAAGATTAAAATTGTGGAGGTCAAAAGTGTGATGCTCAGAGCACTCCCAGAAGTGATTTTCTGAGCGTCACTAATATCACCTAGGTTAATCTAGTGCGACATAAAACAAACTCAGTTTTAACATTAACGTTTATGCCTTTCGTAATATGTTTTCAGTTCTTTTTATTTTAGAATCTAAAGACTCTATTTTACATAAAATTAAAGCTACAAAACTCATAAATAAACAATATTTATTCAAGTATTGAATTATTTATTGAATTATTTATTCTTTATGTATTTATTTATTTATTTATTTATTTATTATTATTATTTTTTTTTTTTTACAGAAATCGTTGCATTTACTCAATATAAAAAATATATACGTTTGGTGCTACTATATTTTTTGTATTATTCTTATACTGACCAAACGTGCCCATTTCCTGGAGACAAATGGAGACTTCTTTTTTTATTGAAGGCATTTTTCTAAGTTTTAAAAAATTGTAGAAAATAAATTATTAATTGTAATACTTTATTTTTAGTCCTTATTTATTAGGAATGAAAAAATACATCCATAATTGGATAATTGTAGATATTTTTAACGCTTCTCTATTATAAAGGTACTTTGATCTGGTCAGCCTAATTATCCTTGATATTTAAATTTAAAAAATGGGTATTAATTTATAATTTTAGTTGATTATAATGGTTTCATCGGAACGATAAGTTGAAGTCACCCTTTTAGTTTTAATTGGTTCTCGAAATAATAATAATAATAATAATAATAATATATATAAGTGAATGGAATTTAATACATGCATATTATATTGAGGAAAGTATTAATTTTATATCAAGTAATATATTAAAAATTGTGTTTTTAATACCTACATGTTTTCTTATGGATATTATGTCCCATCTCATTTTGATATACAGAAGCAATAATCAAGATACATTTCTGGAATTACATGAAAGCTTTCGCAGCATTACTATCTGTTAGTATTATTTATATTTCGTTTCATTCTCAATGTGTATTGTCTTTCAAAGTATTATTTCTAAGGTAATGCATGGCAGCTATGAGAATTGTGAATTTGCTGTTAATTCATGTTTCTCTTTACGCATTTTGTACTATTTATTTATCTGCGTTCTATTTTAATACGTATATGAGTTTTTTTTCTCTTGTACATTTTTTGAATTAATAGTAATAAGAAGAGTAAGAATATATATATATATATAAGTAGAATTTTTTAAATGTTATTTATTTTTAATGGGATTTTCTATTTATAAAATATCATAAAATTAAAGAAATTTTCTCTCTCAATTAAACCTATGCAAAATAATTCTTTTTTCTTCCTAATAAATTTTTTCTCTCTAATTAATTTGTACATTTTAAATAAGTCAAACATTTTAAAATCAAAGTATCTTTTGAAAGCGAGCAGATTTCAATAATAATTTCTTTATACATTTGTTCTGTCAAATCTAATAAATATTTTTATTTAAGTCATATTTCCTTTCAAAAATATGAAATACCTTTTTCTGTAAAAATGTATCTACCTTTTCCACAATAATAAAATATAATGCCCAAATCTATATTTCGTACAAAAATTTAAAAGGCTTGGTTTTCATCTCTTAGATTATATTTCTCGTTCAGGCAATGTCCATAAAAAACAATATATAGAGAAAAATAAAAGTAGGCAAAAAATAAATAAAACAAAAAAGGTATTTCTTTAAAGATTAAATAATGCAATACATATATAAAAATAGTAATAATTTTTACCTTTATTTTTCTTTTCTTCGCTTAATATTTCTGAATTACATAACATTTAACATTTCTACTATTATAAATTATTATACACGATGCCAAATAACACAGGGAAATTTTTATCAGATCTCATCTATACAAAATAACTAAATTGTTTAGTTTATTTCGTTCATCAATTATCTTTTTTCGCAATTTGACGCATTTAAATATTAATAGAAATGTACATTTATACATTAAAAAAAAGTAGCATTTCAAACGAGTTGAAAAAAATTAATTATTTTTTCTATTTTTTATTATTTAATTATTTATTTATTTTTTGAAAGATTTACTAATTAGTTTTTGGAATTCAAGTATTTTGTATTTGCAATTGTTTTTACTTTAGCCAAAATGATTTTTTAAGGGGTTAACACCTACTTTCTTTTCGTGGTGCCGTGTTCCTTTAACTAAATACTTTTAAAACTCGAAATTTACTAAGTGGTGAGCACTGTGAAAAATAATATTCAGCCTTCATCTAGATTGATTAATCATTGAAGTCATTTTCTTATTTGCTAAACTAGAAATATAGATTTCCGAGTTTTAAGTATAAGGTAATTTTCTTTTCAGTGCGGAAGTCAGAAATTCTAAATGCTTGAAATTTTATCGATTATGAAATATGTGTTACTTTCAGAAGTTTCTTCTCTTGACTACCTAGAAGTTTTCAGAACAGTGGTTTCACATATATTTTTAAATCACACAATTTTGTAGTCAGCATTAAATTAAACTTTCCTCATTTTGTTTTATTTTTATTTTTTTATTTTTTTTATTTCTATAAATTCTTTCGTCATTTTCGGATACAAATTTTTAAAAGATATCTCATTCTGTTTTTTCTTTACTTCAATACATATGAAAAACAACCAACACATATCGATGTATAACAAGGCAGAGAAATAATGTGAGTCGCACGTGCAGTTTCTATTGAAAAAAATCTCAATATTATATGTAAATCTAATACTAACAATTACAAAATACAATATCAAGAGACTCGGTAGAGTCTCAAGTGACGCAAGCGGGAAAACAAACGAATGCCACGACACTCAGCAGAAACGGAAAAACGAATGAAAACTGCGACACTTATATATACAGCTAGTTTGAGATGAAAGAAATCGCTGGAAGCCGACACTTAATATCTCAGGAAATATGAGATGTTTCTTTATGATATTTTCGAAATAGTCTTTTATCTTCTGTCTGATCCTACCCTGAAATCGCTACATTTCTGCGTGCAATATATTTTGAGATATGAATTGGCTTATTTAAGTTGTAAATGGGCGGTCTATCTGCAGAACAAATTTTTCTCAATAATGGCTCGGGCGAATGTCATTTAATTGATATATGATATTAATCGCTTTTATCTGATGTGCCTGACATAATCCTTTTCCCTAGGAAAACTCTTGTTTTTTTCTAACTCAGTTTGAAAATCGAACTATTTTTTATTCCGCCATGCATGCATTTCTTCTACATTTCTCAGAATTCAGAATAGGTGTTGTTTGGTTTCGAATGACTGGTGGTTGGTTGGTTCGATCTGAATGCAGTCAATAAAATATTTCGGTTTTTTTTTTTTGTTAAATACGAAAAAGAAACTCCATTTTTTGTTTAAAATATCTATGTACTAAATTAAATTTCACTTAAATATTTTTTTCTGTTTTGTTATGAAGAAAATATTTTAGATTTTAAAATTTCGGATTTCGTCAAAAAACTATTTCGATAATATTTTAAATAGGGAACTATTTTATAATTATGGTGATTCTATTTCATAACTGTTGATGATAAAGTTACAATTTTTTAAGGAGAAAACTTTTGTATCTATTCATCCGCTGTACCACAAACAGTTAATGTAAAAAGCAAATTTCTGATTGGCAATACTGCAAGCAACAACAATTAGTTGGTTAGCGTCAGCCTTGCTGTTGCTGCCTACTTTGTTAGCCTTGCTAAATTTACCAAATTATATTTCATCGTTTCTTTATTCTCGTACTATTGGATTATTCTAACTACATTATATTTCAGGTAAGAATTAGTATTTTAATAGTTTTATGAAACTATTAAATCCATTGTGATGCACGTGTAAAATTCTTAAATTTAGCTTCTCTTTTTTTTTTTCAGCTTTTTTATGTTTTTGTTGTGTTTTATTTACCATGTATTTTATTTATTACTCTAATATAATAGATTTTGTCATTAAAATTCTAGTATTTCATTTCGATATCTTGCCTTGGCGTTCAGTTTCAGCTTTTTTGTAGTTTTGCTAATTTCGTCCCTGAATTTTAAATTTTCCAAACCATCGTTCATTAAAATATTCATACCATGATTCATAAAATAATTCATGATAAAAAAAAAAAAAAAGCAGAATTTTCTGTCTGTCCGCAGAAAAATATAATTTATCTTCAAACCATAAAGGAGGAAGGCACTCCACCCTCAGGCCTAGTTACCCTAGTGTAGTCAATCGGCCTTAATCCCAAACACAAACACACACATTCCATGAAGGCCGAACCAAGTCTGATATCACTAGGAATAATAGCAATTCATAAAATTAATTTGTAGATACAAATTTTACATAAATTAAGACTATACAACACAGTAATCTAAAGATATAATAAAAGTGTATTTTTAAGTCTAAACATTTGTTCCTTTTGTTGTTAAATTGATCTGCAAAGTTTTAAACAATCTTACAACTTTTCATATTAACTATATGTTTTTTGCCCCCCCCCTTTTTTTTCTTTAAAAAGAAAGTTCATGAAAGTATAATTATTCCTAGTAGTAGAATTTTCTGTGCAGCAAAGTAAAACTTGTCTATGATCCACAAATTCAAGACCAAGTTTGGTATCACAAAAATTAACAATTCATAAAACATGTAAAATTTGCATCTCAATACAAAGAAAATAAATTAAGAATTTACGACAAATACAGTAATCTAGAGACAAAATGCAAAATATTGGGTTGTTCGGAAAGTAATTTCGTTTTTTCCCGACAGAGGATTTAATTGTATTTTTTTGCACCCAACTTCACATTTAAGCCGTATAATTTTTATATGCTTTGAGAGCTCATATAGCAAGGCTTGTGTATGAAAAATTCCAATTAATTCTACGCAGTAGTTTTTGGTTGGTGCCCTTTTAAATATAGAGAGCGATAAGCAGCATTTTCGACATATCTTACTGTTTTACTACAGAAAGGGTAAAAATGCTGTTCAAGCCAGAAAGAAATTGACCGATGTGTATGGAGAAGGTGTGTTGACAGTACGCCAGTGCCAGAACTGGTTTGCTAAATTTCGATCCGGCAATTTTGATGTCGAAGCTGCACCACGTTCGGGAAGGCCGGTTGAAGCTGATAAAGACGCGATAAAAGCATTAGTTGATGCGAACCGGCGAATAACAACACGTGAGATCGGATTGAGGTTAAATTTATCAAATTCAACAGTTTATGACCACTTGAAAGGCCTGGGATTATCCTCGAAGCTCGATGTATGGGTTCCCCATGTTCTCACAGAGAGAAATCTGTGTCGTCGTCTGCGATTCGCTTCTCAAACGTCACGAAAATGATCCGTTTTTGAAGCGCATCATCACTGGGGACGAAAAATGGGTTGTATACAACAACGTCAAATGCAAGAGGTCATGGAGCATAAAAGATGAACCGGCTCAAACCATTTCCAAAGCCGATATTCACCAAAAAAGGGGATGCTGTCTGTTTGGTGGGATTTTAAAGGAATCGTTTTTTTTTTGAGCTTTTACCGGATAACACAACGATTAATTCGGAAGTCTACTGTCATCAGCTGGACAAACTGAATGATGCACTTCAACAGAAAAGGCCAGAACTAATCAACAGGAAAGGTGCAGTGCTTCACCAAGAAAACGCGAGACCTCACACAAGTTTGATCACTCCCCCGAAAGCTTTTACAGCTTGAATGGGATATAATGCCACACCCACCATATTCTCCAGACCTGGCACCATCGGATTATTATTTGTTCCGGTCACTCCAAAATTTTTTAGACGGTAAAACCTTCACCTCAAATGAGGAGGTCAAAAACCACCTCGATCAGTTTTTTGCCAGCAAAGACCAAAAATTTTATGAGCGTGGAATTATGCTACTACCAGAAAGATGGCAAAAGGTGTTGGACCAGAACGGCCAATATATAATTTAATAAAGTATTTGTTTATTATACGAAAACTGTTTTTCATTTCCACAAAAAAAAAAAAAAAAAAAAAAACGAAATTACTTTCCGAACAACCCAATATATAAAGTATGTAGATGGATAATATTCCATTCCATAATCTTACGGTATTTTTTCTTAAATCTCTTCCTATAAATCTTGAATTGGAAAGTCATTTTCTTATAACTAAATTAAGAATTTTATTATTACTATGCTAATTTGTTATCATGAAATTGTAGGGTAAATACAAGGCATGTTTAAATTTGAGCTGTACTGAGTACTCGGTATATACTCGGTACTCGGCCAAATTTAGGCTATGTATTCGGCCAATACCGAGTAGTTGTGAGAATTTCACTATTTTTATGCATTATTGAAAGAAATGTGTTAATGAGAGATATTTATTTTATAAATAAACTAAAAAAAATATCATAATTAAAATTTTTGCTATAGCAGCTTTCTGCAGTTAAAACGGGCTGTTACCAAACTTAATATACAGATGACTCATGATATGAGCTTTTAATTATAACTATCTTGTATGTAATATGCATTATTTTATAAAAACTTAGTACATAAATTTGTATCTATAAATCACACAAAAATAAAATATTTTAGAAAAAAAAGAACCTCTATGTAATATTAACACAAAATTTTAGTTATCCATTTGTGCAAATATAAGTAAGACACTTTGAAATCGGTAAGAAAAGATTGATTTTAATTTTATACTATAAAATAACATAAAAAAAACTATCACCTACTCGGATACAGTCTACCGTTGAGCAAAAGGTGCATTTATTTAGTATCTTAAGAACAAAAATAATTAATGTGAAAAGAGAAGGGGGCATTTAACCAAGTAAAGGCTTTTAAGGCATTTTACGGCATATATAAAAAAGGTAAAATACTGAAACGTTATTTAAAATGTATTTTCATAATCAAATCTGTTGTTTTGCCAATTATGGCCCAAAACCTAATATCACTTTACATTTCTACGATCTGAAGATTAATGAAGCCTATCATGTTTGAAATTATAAAATATTTTAATGTTCCCCTTTCATATGTAAATTTCATGTATCTTAAATTGTCTTAGAGCATAGTAACTTTTATATTCTCTAAGAATTATCTGAGGATGATAATTCCACATCTAAAAAAGATGTTAAGAATAAAGTTATCAGTTATGGTTTTAGTAATCCACTATGCTGAAAGTATCAAAATATAGCAATGAACCTAATTATGTATATACACTACAAAAGTTCTGCATAAAAGCATGCTGTTTAAAATTTAACTAAATTTTATGTTCAAAAGCCTTTTTTATTCCAAGATGTGCAAATTTCTTCATATATGCATCAATTATTCTTTCTTACAACTACTCGGCCGAGTACTCGGTATTCAGCTACTCGGCCAAAGTGCTACTCGGTGCAGCACTAATTTAAATTATTGTGCACCTTTTGTAATCAATTTGAAATGAGGAAATTTTCTTGTACTTCTATTAAAAGATTGTTTTTCTTTACTTTCTAAATACACTTCCTCTTTATGCCAATGTGTAATTAATTCCAGGCATCTCGTTTCCGTCAGTTGACTAGCATGCGGAAGTTTCCGATTTTTAAGTTAATCTTCCATTTTTTGATTTTGGATTGATTTCTTCTGTTTTTTTTAACTCTCCTGAATATTGTTTGTTAATAAAACCTTTTTGTATCGGAACTTCCTTTAACTGTCTCGGAATTTTCTTTATCTTTATGCGTCGGCCGCTCATGCATGTTTATCGTAATGCAACCGAAGTGAATGGTTTTTTTAATGCATTTTTGAAATTTAAAAATTAAATTTTTGAGTGTATTTTATTATTATTAAATTAATGGAATGTACATGGTAGTAGCTGATGCAGTAATACAGATTTTCATGCATTTTCCGATCTTTGTCCGATCGGATTGCCTTGTCTTAACGGAATTAAATTGCAACACAACTGCGGCAATTGTTTGCCGATATGCACACTAACTGAATCAGCAGAGTTTTACGTACCGTAAAATTCCGATAGTAACCCACCTCCTGATTATAACCCCCCCCCCCTCTGAAATTTGGCATTCTTTACTTTTTCGGAAAATTCCATTTATACCCCCCCCTCCCCCCGTCCCTTACCTTTGGCGGCTAAGTTCGCCACTCTTTCGTTTTTCCCGTGAGCGTTGCAAAGCAAACATAGTTTTTTTAAATTCTGAAGTCTATATACGTTTATTTAGAAACTTTAATTTGCATATAAACGTATCCAAGTGTTATTTTTATTCATCTTTTTAAAGTAAAATAACTCCAAATAAAAAACATGTGGCGTTGTTTACATTCTTTAAACTCCAAAACGTTAACTGCTATCCGCAAACGGCTGTGGCTTTCACAATCTCGCCCATGCGACTCTGTTTTTGCGATCACAACTCTTTTCTAAATTTTAAATTCCCTTTTTAATTTTAAATCATTAAATAGCATAATAACTCCGTAATAGTACCTGCATATGTAACTTTAATAGTTATCGTTCACCCTGTTTTGTTCTTTCATATCAGTTAATAACAGTGCAATTAACTGTTTTTTTAACTGCTAGCAAATTCTAGACTGCTCAAATTTAAATTTCAGGAGTTACTTAAATATAATTTTAATGCTTGGAATTCAAATTTATGTAAAGAAGCAAAATGCCCTAATTGTAATAACCTTAATGTTTTAATTACTAAAACTAACATTGAAAATACGCAAAATGTTTTAATTTTTTCATTGCAATTGATAAATTCAAGCATGCAGAAAAATACAAACTTGTTACTGTCAGGAGTTACACAGAGTAAAATAACATTTTGTGATAAAAATTACATATTAAAAGGCGCAATATTTCATCATGGTAAACGTGCATCAAGCGGCCATTATACAGCTATAGTTCGAAAAACCAAACATTGGTACAAAGCAGATGATAGTGTAATTTCTAAGTGTTCATGGCCAAGAAACAGTAAAAATATTTACATTTTATTTTTTGAAAAAACAGAATAATCTTTTTAGTTTAGAAAACCTATTGTTATACTAGACAAAGTTTTGAGTAAAAATTTGTCATCTGTTGTAAAATAGTTAATTTTTATAAATCTTTCTTTTTTTTTTTTTTTTTTTAATATTTATATTTATAATGCCTGAACAAATGTGGGCAACAATGAGCCGTTCCATTGGTAACGGTGATACCCCCACCTTGTTCTGTGGATAATAGGGAGTAATTGTTTTTAAAATATTTTTCTTCTCCCGGGGACCCACATTACCAATTGAATGTTCAAATGTTCATTATATAAAAAAATAAATGTTGCACATTTGATATATTTCTGCAGTAATATGGAGTTGCCAATGGAAAAATAATTACACTGTTAAAATTATTTTTTTTATTTCGATAATACTTTTTCAGTATGAGTAAAAATAAAAAATAATTTTTATGTGAAAATGTTTTCAAAAGTTTTTAAATTTTATTTCTAATAGTTACATATTATGCAATTTTATTGTATATAATAGCTTCCCCCACCCCCAAGTAGTGTGTTTCTGTATTGCTCTGTTTTTCTTCAAAGTTTTCTCACTTGCTGTATAATGTTAAAATTTACTTTCAAGTTAAATTTAATAAAAAATTCTTTTTATATTGTGCTATAAACCCATTTATGTGATCTTTTAATAAATAACCCTTAAAAAGTAATGATATCAATACAAAAACCCTTAAAGGGTTAAAAGTTTGTAACTCAGCTACTTTATGGCTATAAGAATTTTTGCAATATGGGTCTTAAAAATAATGATATAAAATTTTATGTGACGCTTTGCCATTAATTAAAATGTACATAATTTCCTTTTATTTGATCATTTTCTTTTTTCTTCTATTTATAACTACAATGCAAACATAATATTTTTAACTTCAGCGTAGACAGATAATAAAATATACTCACTGATGCTTTTTCATCTACATTTCAAATTCAAAATAAAGGTTTTAAAAGGAATGATATCAAAATTCCAGTGACGCCTCGATGTCACTTTAAAAGATTTGTTTATAGATTGCATTAAAATTACTTTTGTTTTGTCTAATAAATTATGTTTACACATTGAAACAATGCTTTTAATTTTCAAATATACTGTCAAATAATCACGCTTTCACAAAGTTTGCATTTTAAATTTAAATTATTTTTTTCAATAAATTGAATTGTTATTTGCGTCACGCTATCCAAAACTGTAAGTGAAATTTATGTAAATGTTACTTTGTATCATAGTATCCAACTATCTGAAAATATGTGCAAAGAGATAGTGTGATGCAAAGAAAACGTTTGCACAAATTTTAGTTGCAGTTTTGGATAGCGTGACGCAAAAGACAATTCAATTTATTGAAAAAAAAAAAAAATTAAATTTAAAATGTAAACTCTGTGAAAGTGTGATTATTTGACAGCATATTTGAAAATTAAAAGCATTGTTTCAATGTGTAAATATAATTTATTACACAAAACAAAAGTAATTTTAATGCAATCTAAAAACAAATCTTTTAAAGTGACATCGAGGCGTCACTGGAATTTTGATATCATTCCTTTTAAAACCTTTATTTTGAATTTGAAACGTGAATGAGAAAGCATCAGTGAGTATATTTTATTATCTGTCTATGTTGAAGTTAAAAATATTATGTTTGCATTGTAGTTATAAATAGAAGAAAAAAGAAAATGATCAAATAAAAGAAAATTATGTAAATTTTAATGAATAGCAAAGCGTCACATAAAGTTTGATATCATCATTTTTAAGACCCATATTTCAAAAACTCTTATAGCCATAAAGTAGCTGCGTCACAAACTTTTAACCCGTTAAGGGTTTTTGTATTGATATATATATACATATATATATATATATATAAATATATGTGTGTGTGTGTATCATATGTATGTGTGTATATATATGTGTGTGTGTGTGTAAAGTGCAAAAGTAAGCCTAAGTGGTTAACAATACATTCATATGATCTCAACAAATGATTAACCTTTAACAAAAATAAAATAAAACATTAATATATATTTTTTTAAAGATAAAAAGATGAAAAATAATCAAATTTTGAATTTTATCCATGAAATGTGTTCGTCCATCTTTAAGAATGAAGCACCAGGATGAACAAAAATTCAAGAATTACTGAAGAAAAAAAAAAAAAAGCCTACACATTTCCATATTAAACTACTTCGTATTATGACGATATGCGAGTTTAAAAGACGCAAAGATTGTAAGAAATTGTAAAAAGAGCTAAAAAAGTTATTTAAATATAGATAAACCCAGTATAAAAAAATAAGAGCAGATTTTAGGCCTTATACACTGATTGTCATAACAAAATTCACAACAGAAGTAATTATGGGATCGTAACGAATCTTGGCAGGAAGGTACGTGTCAAGGAGACATGCAACTGATTAGAAATTGCGCTTTACGTACTGCAACTAGAGGTCGTTGAATTTCGTTCTTCTGGGAGCACAAAACAGATAAACAGAGCTGTTTATGTGTACTTAATCTGTTGCAGAGGGACATATTTTAAGTAGACATATTGTTAAGCTGCTATCGAAGACAATATGAGAAGCTGATAGAGTTTGAGAGGGGAAGAATCATTCCCCTCGTTCAGCTCGGCGAGTAGCCCGTCACGAGGTTGTTCTGATTTTAGTGTGATGATATGTTTGGACCAGTGGACAAGAGAGAGATCGCTTTCACGAAGACCAGACTTAGGACACCCTCGACAGAAAAATAGTCGAGAAAACCACCTTCGCGACCTGTCCCAGTGTCTGTTCTTACCATCGCAAGGCGCCGGGCTGAAGGACATTTGATATCGCGGCGCTCATTACGTGTGCTGTCAATGATACCCACCCTTCCTCTCCTTCGTTTAGCGTGATGTCACGCTCGAGAAGATTGGACTGCAACTGAATCGAAACAAGTCGTCTTCAGCGACGAATCCAATTTGGGAAGTGACGACAATCATTTACATGAATGGGGCCCCATGGGGAACGCCTCAATCCTGTTTTTGACTTACAGCTGCACGCAGCACCCACAGCTGGTATTATGGTGTGGGAGGACAATTGCACACAACACGCAGTCACCACTAACATTGATCCACGGCACTACGACAGCCCAGCGCTACGTTTGTGGCACCCTTCAGCAACAGGAGTTGCCACTCATGGCAGGGCTCTCAGGAGCCATTTTTTAACAAGATAGTGCTCCGCCACATACAACAAAGGAGTTATATGACTGCCTAAGCCACATTACCAACCTTCACTGGTCAGCTAGATCCACAAATTTGTCACCAATCGAGCATATCTGGGACCACTTGGGAAGGCAAGCTTGACAGCCTACGAGTTTGGACGAATTTGAGACGCGTTTACAGCAAATGTTTAACGAGATGCCGCAGGACATTATACAGGATTTGTATGCCTCAATGCCTGCCAGTATCGCATCATGCATTCACGCTAGAAGTGGCCAACAGGGTACTAAAATCTGTATTCTTTTGTAATCTTCTGTAATAAATAATCTTTTCGCTTTGATTTTGTAATCACTTACTTATATCAACGTTGCCTATACGTATGAGAAATTTCATTTCATTCTGACGACTCTTTCTTGGTGCGCAAATTTGTGTGGCAATTAGTGTATTTTTTTTTTTTAATTTTTTTTTTTCTAAAAAAAAAAAAAAAAAAAAAAAAAAAAAAACTTAAAAAGTAATAAGAAGGATATTTAAATTTATCAATCATTCTAAAGTTACTAGGGAAATGTAGTTATCTAGATTCTAGAAATGTATAACTGGAATAAAACTAATTTGCATTTTTCAAGAAATGAGCAGCAAAAAATAATTTTACAATAAATAAAACGTTTGAAAATTTGTTTAAAATTGTTAATTATTTTCTCAGATTAAATCCTAGTAAATTCAAATATTGCAATTTTTATAATCGTTACGATTAATTCTCGCAATGCTTCTATAAATCATTTAAAGAACAAAGTGCTTAGATTTTTTCTTTTGAGCTTTTATCAAACAAATGGATATTCTTTTCGTTGAAGACAAATATCTATCACAAGAAAAAGGAAATGTGGTGTACTTGATATTTTCATTAACATGATTAATAGATGTTTCTAGAAACAACTTTGTTTTTCACAATTCCAAAATTTTAACCTCAGATTGTATTCATTACGAAAAGAAATATATTACAGTCGTCCCTTTCAGAGTTATCTACTTAATTTACGGAATTGTGTTACGAAATAATGTTGCTTAAAAGAAGACTAAGAAAATACTGATGCTTTTGTTGTGGAAGTCTTGAAGAATATATTTCTAAGTTTGTTTTCTTTAATGAATTATTTATTCGTTTGATCTTTTTATTAGAGTGTTTATACAAATGTACAAATGTCCAACTTAAAAAAATATATATTTCAAAAGTATTTTTACTGTTGTTTGTGCAAATAATAACACTTTTTATTTATGTGTATTTTTTTACATCTTAAGCAAATATATTCCAAAAAACGCAATATAAAGTAATATTACTAATGACTATATTACAGCATTTGTCCCTATTATTTGTATAATGGGAATTTCAATTTTTTTCCAGTATGTTATCTTAACCCGTTAGCGCCCAATCTCCTCATTTGAGGATAGCTAATAAAATGGCACGTATATTTTTTGTGGTTTCTTGGAATGATTTCTGCGTTTTAGTGACAGTTTATAGCGTCACTCTAAGTGATCCATGAAAGTTTTATGTGGCGACTATTAAATATTATTTCATAATTTGGATAGTCATTTTATGATTTTTCATTCGTCGCACCTATATTTGCTTTTTGCGCAGGTATACTAACTTAAATCAAGTTGAATAAAAAAATATATCATAATACTTTACTTTTGAACTGTTTGTCAACATATAATAGGAAATTAATCTGTTATCTCAAAGTTTTTCTATCTCGAAGTTTTTTCTCTAGAACGATAAACGTCAATAAATGAGATTAGGCATTAAATTAAAAACTATCAGAAGAATTGTTTAAGATAATATATTTTACCGTCAGTTGTCTATATTAATTTAGAGGTGAAATAATCAACTAATAATATATTGCAAAATTAATTCGGGCGTTAACGGGTTAAGAAAACATATATTGCTAAATTAAATAATAAACAACAAAATAAACACACTATAGTTATATGTAATAAGCGTTCTTTCTGCCTAATAAGCGTTCTTAGAATGTATCATATATTTGCTATGAGCTTCTTACATTTATTTTTATCTGATTTTCTCTCCATTTAAAACGCATTCTGAAACATAAAAAAAGTAGTTATGACTTTGGTTCGTCTATACGCCTCTACGCTCGTCTTATTATGTGCATGCTTCTCCAGGCTTTAATTTTCGAAAATATATTTAAAAATTTCTTAATGATTAATACATGTTATTCACGTTTACTGCAGAATGTTCTCCTTTAAAGGCGGCATAAATAGCGAAATTGGTTTGCAGAAAAATATTTCCAAAAGATTTCGCATACACTACGGTTTATGAAAGGAATTTCTTTATAGACTGTTTTGATTACTTTGTTCTGCACAAAATTTAACGAAAATAATATATACTATCAAACCCATGCGAAAACTTCGCATTCTCTTTCTTTTCTTATTTACCTATAAAGTTTTGAATTCATGAATATTATACCAATTTCACCATCTAATTTAAATTTAAATTTATCAGAAGCCAAATTAGTACCAAATTAATATTGTACAATAATGAAACTAAAATCAAAGAAAGGTTTCAAAATAAAATTCAGGTTTTCCGACCCAGTTTTTATGTCTCCAAAGGCAGTATAGTTAAAGTACTGGACTTCCACGATGCCTTTTAAATTTTTGTCGCCATGTTGGCGATGACTTTTCGCTAATTTTGGTATACTTTTTTGTTAAAAAGAAGAAAAAAAAAACTAATTTCTATTTTGATTATTTTTTATATGAATGTGTTTTTCAGTCAATTTATGGTAATAAATTCTATTCTGTATATATCTTTAAAGTATTTTTAGGTTTAAAATGACACTTGAAAAGATTCTGAAGAACCAACTTTTAAAAATATTTTTTTTCCGTAAAATATTTTCCTTACTTATTCCATTAGTTCATTGAACTGAGTTCACATACTTAAATATTGTTCATTTTTAAATATTATTTTTTATCCTCGTGTATTTTATTAATTACACTACTATCGTATCGTTTCGACAAAAAATAACTATAACTGGTCCACGTTAGAGAAATATTATATAGATTATACATTTGCACTTTATATGCGTTTTATAAAATGGTATGATTAGTATTACTGTTGATTCATAAGGTCCCAAAAAATTGTTCTGACATTTTAATCGATGCACGTTGAAATATCACGATAAAATATTTTGTTTTAAATTATGAGATTTGTATTTATTTTCTTAAAAGTTTAGTGTATTATACGGGGCTTATAGTTTTTTTAAAGTTTACATAGGGCTAAGCACACACACACACACACACAAAGAAAAAAAAAAGAAAGAAAGCCTAACTTTTGTTTTTGAATAAAACCTACACTTTTAAAATTTCCAATAGAAAACTACTGTAGTTTTTCACCTTATGTCAGATTTAAACTTACAGTAAAAATAACCAGAGGTGTTAAAAATCTTTTTCATATATGCATTTTAACGAATAATATAAATTTAATTAATTATTTGACGTATATATATATATATATATATATATATGAGGTATATTGCTTTTTCTAAAGTAGAAACATTAATTTTTAAATTTAATTAAGATATTAAAAAAAAAAAATACAAAAGAAAGATTGAGAACATCGATTATTTACCTTTAAATAAGAATAAATGTAAATAATTACATGAAAATATGCAAACAAATATCTGAAAAATGCAGGCATCGAAATTTGGATAACGAGTTCTTTCCTTAAAGTGATGTTTACAATAAAACAAATTGCGAACATGAAGGCCAGAAAATTTATTTTTTTATATTTAGGATCCTGCAATTATGCGAAAGAAAACAGTTTTTAAATAAAAATATAAAAATAAAATAAAATAAAATAAATAAATAAATGTAAGTTTGAAAGCAGTTATATACAAATTATTCAAGATTGTTCATGTTCAGTTACGAAATCAATTTTTTCGCTAGAAGCTTCTTGCTACATTTATCTTAATACTTTTTCTTTTAACATGATAATGCTTTAAGTAAAATGATTTTCATTAAAGAAAATAAGTTTCACTTCTAAATATGTTTTTTATGATATATATTAAACATAATTCCATGCAAATATTATATTCATCTCTAGAGTATTATTCCTTGAAAATTTAATTTAGAAAGTTAACGTAGTTTAAATAGCTTAATTACTTGTTATTCAAAAAAGTATTACATTTATTAAATGTGGAAAGAAGTTTAAATAGGATAAGTGCGTTGCTTAAAATATATTTTATTTAAAATATTTTCTAAGTAATACAAATGTCTGATTTTCTATACTGTCTGAAAATTCAGACGCGTTTGCTATGGGGAATTTCGCATACTTATGTATATTTCTTTTTCCTGAATTGGTATTTCAGGCACATTTGTGTCTAAATTTAAGACGCTTCTATTTACTGTGAATCCATTAAAACACACAAGTGTCTTAAATAAAGATATCTATTACGTCTAATCTGTATATTAAGACATTTATGTGTCTTAAATGACTTTCGAGTTGCTTTCATGTTTTACTTTAAGACTCCATTATTTGCAGTGTACTATAATAAGTATTTATATACGATATCTTCAACTAAAAACGTAATGTTGCTTGTCAGACTACTTCATTTCAGTACACTTCTTTCTTTCTTTCTTTCTTTTACGATCAACATAAACACCATTCGTTTAGTGTGCCAGGGAAAAATAGAAAAGAAACTTTATTAAATCTAGATTTAGAGAAAATTGATTCTTTTTGAAACGTGGTTTAATATAACTGTTTTCAAACGTACTATTACAGCAAAATTTATTTTCTGAAAGAAATACATTTGAATATCACTGAAGACTAAAAAGATACGCATTCTCTTGAGGAATTTTAATATTTTTTTATTCTTAAAAAATTAGAATTAAAAGATTCGTGCAGTGATGATTTACTATGCAGAAGCTGTTATTGGTTTAAATATACGCAAACAACAATAAGAATAATTAAACAACAAAATCTTATTTAATAATTTCGTAGATTATGAAAGCCCTTTCTTTTTATTACACAAGAATGGTAATTTTTGAATAAATTAGAACACTTTTTAGAACTGATATAGCTTAGTATATATTATATGTAGGATAAATTTGAGATGAATAAATACAAAGAGAATTTAAAATGGCTTCTTATTCTGTTCAAAAACCGTATTAGATATAGAACTAACAGTGTTTAAAGAATCAGTTAACAATCAAATTTGAATGCTCAGATTTCATTATCAACTTTAAAAAAAATTATCTAAAACATAATTTCATTATTTATAAATAAAAATATTTATAAATAAAATTTAACTTAATACTATTTTACTTACATAATGCAAAGTGTGTTATAAAAAATAGCAATACTAAAAAAGTTTCCTGTCTCATCATACTTTTTTAGATAATTTAATTTTTTGATTCATACGTATGTTTCCCATGTTGATACAAAGTTGTATCTCCATGAAAATTACTGTAACTTTTTTGTTTCAAAGCTTCGATTCTAAACTTTTCTGTAAAATTACTTAAAAGTTACGTTTATGCTTATCTTTGGAATTCAATTAAAAAATAATAATTGTAATCATTTGTATTTTTCAACAGAAAATCTTTACGGAAAATAAACATTTTACAAATAAATATATAAATAAAGTAAAAACTTTGCGCAACTAAAAAGTATATTATGATACACTCTCTACCATTAAGTATTTGCACACTTTCAAATTTAGACGTTTTGTCAAATATCTACAGTGCATTGCATGAATATAAACACACCTTTTCCAATAACCAGAAATAGAATTTTTAAAATTTTAAAAGAAGGAATGTGACTTACAGTTATTGCCTATGACTAACAACTGAATAAAGTGCTTTGAGCACGTATGTTTACGCTCATACAAGCTTATGTAAATGAGTGTTTAAGCTTTTTCTTATTTTTCACTGTTTTTCGTTTGTTGCGCGAAATTAATCACACTCTGTATTTTGCGTTTAAAATTTAACAGAGCCTCCCGAATTAAATTAAAACACAGATAGTCGTATTGCTAAAGTTCTCTTAAAAACAGTTTTAATGCTTGAATGCAAAATTTACGGAGTTTGTTCAGGATGGCAAGAGGGAAAACTTTGACAGTAGACGTGAGGATAAAAATCGACTTTATGTGTGGTAAAGGCTTTAGTAATCGTGAAATTAGGCACCGAATCGGAAGGAGTGAGAGTGTTGGGCGAAATTATATAAAGAAAGGATCAAATTATGGGAAAAAAGCATATAAGAAGCGAACAGGAAAGCTCACCAGTTACGACAAACGTCGAATACGCAACGCTGAGAAGAATAAGAATATTTACTTTGCGAAGATAATTGCTCAATACAAGCTGGGTGTTCATCGGACAACCATATGGAGAACTATCAAAGCTACAACTTTCATTAAATTTAAGAAAATGCAGGCAAAACCACCGCTCACTCAAAAATACAAAGATATGTAGTTGGAATGGGCAAGAAAATGGATTCTAGATCGACTAAATTGGGAAAAAGCCATCTTCTCAGATGAAAAAAATTTAATCTCGATGGCTCGGACGGATTTCATAGCTACTGGCACGATTTGAGAACCGAAGAAATGTACTGTTCAAAACGTCAATCTGGAGGTGCGTCTGTCATGGTGTGGGTATCCAAAGGTTTTAAAGGGGCTTTCGAATTAGAGTTCGTAGAGAATACTTTGAAATCTGTATAATATGACCAGTTGCTCACTAGGAACCTCCGCCGTCAAGCAGTCAAGGAAGCTGGAAGAAATTATATTTTTCAGCAAGATTGTGCCTCTGTACATACAGCAAATATCTTGAAAAAATGGTTCCGTGACAATAAAATTAAAGTTCTGCATTAGCTATCAGAAAGCCCCGATTTAAAAATAATGGAGAACGTATGGAGTATTCTGGTTCGCCGTGTTTACATAAACGGAAGGCAGTTTAACACGAAAGATGAACTAAAATCGGCCATACTATTAGCTTGGAAGACAATCAGCTTGGATGACCTCATTCCACTATATCATTCAATGCCAAGTCGTTTACTGGCTGTTCCAGAAGCGCATGGTGGCTTTACAAAGTATTAGATACAGTATTTCTTTCTCAGTTATTTATTTTTTACAAGTGCGTTTAAATTCTTGCAGCATGTATTTTTGTCATAAATTCAATAAAATTAGTTTCTAAAAAATCATATTGGTCTTTCATTGTTTTGACTTGTATTTTCATTTCTTGAATCATACACATACAGTTTACATTAAGTGCTACCTATTAATATTTTTTTTATATCACTTCTATACCATTCTAATTCTTAAAGCTAAGGTGCGTTTATATTCATGCAATGCACTGCAGAAGAGTTCTTTAGGAGTCATCTTGAAAATTTTGTAGTGTAAAGAACATAGTATACTTCATATATTTCAGCAAAAGTTGTGTCGTGAAGAGGAAAAGGGGACCAGCAAAAAAAAAAAAAAAAAAAAAAAAAAAAAAAATCAGAATTTTTTACATTACCTTCTAAAAAGTAATGCTTTAAATGCGTTTTGGCTGTAGCATGCGATTAGAAGGATTTTTCTCGATATCTGTATAAAAATTTTTATGGGGCAATATCGCATATATTCATGGAGATAAAACCGTTTTTTAAAATAACTGAAAAAAAAATCCTCTCTTGTAATTAAAACACGTAGGGTATTAGACCCAGCGCAAAGATATTTTTATAAAATTTGGCATACTAATTTGGGCATAGCATACCGCAATCAAAATGCAAATATATTCAAAATCTTTGAAATATGAACATTTTTACTAAATAATTTTTAACTAGGCATGCACTAGCTTTAAAAAAGAATTCATTTGCGTTACTTAATAGCCAGAAGTTTTGAGCAACTTATATCAAAAACCCAAACAAACGTCAGATATATTTAACAAGTTATGGAAGGCAGAATGAATAGAATTTCAGTTCTCTTAAAGTAAGAGTTAAATTATAAGAGGTTTTACTAAGTTTTTATTTTGATTCAGTCAGTGCCCAATGGTAATAGAGTGTTCGCTGATAGTAAATAAATATTCATAAAATTCCCCATCATTATCTTATCTTTTTTTTTAAGAACTGAAATTCTGTTCATTCTATTTCGCATAAAATTTTGAATTTACACGGTACTTGTTTGGGGTTTTTATGTAAATTGCTCAATACTTTTGGCTATTAAATTATGCAAATGAAATTTTTTAAAAGCTAGCGCATGCGTAGTTAAAAATGATTAGTTAGAAATGGTTATATTTTGTAAGATTTTGAATATATTTTCGTTCTGATTGCGGTATGCAATGTCCAAATTAGTATGACAATTTTTTTAAAAATATCTTTGCACTGGGTCTAATACCCTACGTGTTATCATTACAAAAGTGGAATTTTTTTTTTCAATTTTTTAAAAAACTGGTTTTATTTCCATGAATATATGTGGTAGCCGATAAAAATTTAGACAGATATGGAGAAAAATCCTCATAATAACATACTACAGGCAAAACGCATTTAAAGCTTGTGTTTAATTTTTTATTTTTTTTACCAAGGTATCTAAAACATTTTAAGTTTTGTTGAATTTTCTAATGGTCTTTTTTTTCTCTTCAGGACACAATGTTTGTTTACATATTCGAGGTATAACATGTTTTTTACACTATCAAAGTTTCAAAATGATTCCTATAGGACAAAGCGCCTAAACTTGAAAGTGTCAAACGCTTATTGGTAGGTAATGTATAACGTAACTGGTAAAAAAAAAAAAAAAAAAAAAAAAAAAAAGTTAGATTTTTTTTTCAAAATTAAAAATAAAATAGGCTAATTAGGTCAAATTTATTGTATAAAATCTTTCTACGATAAGTTTTTCGAAACATAGGCCATCAAATTTCGAATGGTAACGGTGACAGGTGTCTTGGAAACATTTTAATGGAGAAACGTTTTTTAAAAGCAAGTATAAAATGCACGTCATGCTGCAAAGTGAAGCTAGCTGTTATAGGAACTAGTCACCTAATGTTGGACTTTGTGGGTTAGGTTGCACTGCAGTTTCCAAGTCAGCGATTGGAGACTATTGGACGTTGTGATAAATCAGTTCAATATAAGGCTGTGACTCTTTTTCTAACAGACTGAATATCATTATATAATTGACATCTTAGTCACAAGATTCCGCTTGCGTGCCTACTTATGGCTGCACATCGGTCGGATTAAATGTTGCGAAATTTAGGGAGTACAATCAATAATCACCATTGATTTTGAGAAGTGATATTTGATAATTCTACAAGATGGTTAATCTTCAAAGAAATTATGCAAACGTTACAATTAAAGGTAGATATTGAAAAAAAAATCTCTAAATTTGGTAACACTGAATATATTCTTCTTTATTGAATGCAATTAAAGGAAGTGATTAACGAAATTTAGGAACTGCCGTGGAAAGTTAGTTACTTTCTTGAATCGTTTGTAAACAAAGAACTAGTTTTCAATCAAAATATTATTTTTCGCTATAATTACGCATTTTGAGGTGCCCTGAATAAGGAAAACAAGATTTTTGCGGTTTATCTGAGCATACGTTTGTTTTCAGCATAATAAAATACAAAGAATTTCAGTAATTCAAATTAAGTATTTTAAAGATTATATGGGGTTGCTACTTGAAAATATTGAGCAAGTTTAGTAAGTTTCAAAGAGTAGTGTGGAAAGTTTTTTTTCTAAATATCTTGGAATAAATTTTAAACTTAATAACTGCTTTAGATTTTATGAATGTATGTACTATACGCGATTGCAAGGATAAGAGTAGGCTAAGATCTCTTTACATAGAAATAAATAAGCAACAAATCTGTTTCTAAAATATATTCAACAGTTTTTAACATACGATTGTAGACCTCACTTGTTATTTTACCATAATTTATAATCTGTCTTAATAGTATTTAAATGCAAGATAAGAGAAAGTCGTGTGAGTGACATACCATACTTTATGTATATTTCTGAAATAATAATAATAATAATAAAGTATATGCATAGATATGAAAAAGTCAGCAAGAGTAAACCTAATTTGAAAATTACATAAATTTACAAAAAAAAAAAAAAAAAAAAAAAAAAAACTAAGTACTGTAATGAAATATCTTGGTCTAACTATCAATTAGTAATTTAAAAATGCTTCACTATATTTTTCAATTTAATTATTATCACATTTATATTTAGTAGATTTTAACAACCCCATTAAATAAATGATAAAATAAAAATTTTTCCTTACTTTTTTAACTTTTATGAGGATGGAATATCTTTAATATATTCAAAGAAGAAACATTTGATCTATGAGTTAGAAAACAATCTGTTTTTATTAAACGGAAGCAAATCTATTTTTGTTTCCACTATAATCACAATCTCCTCTAATTTATTACATATTGAGTTGAATTAAGAATCTAGGTATAGTAATTATTGGAATAAAAGGTCCATTACATTTATGGAGTCTTGTAGCTCAGATTTTCTAGTCGCATAACACAATAATAGGAAATAAACTAACAATAAAGAAAACAATTCATTTTCCTTATAGCGCCTTAGCAGCGAATTATGGAAGAGTATTATTTCTTTATTTTCTTACCGTAGGCAGTATATCATTTATGGATAAAGATAATATATGTACACACACACACACACATATATATATATATATATATATATATATATATATATATATATATATAAGAGCGAATGTAAATACTATACCAGTTAATACAACCATATTGTTCTTACATATTTAACTACTTTAATACATTTTATTACGGATTTAATAAAAAAAAAAAAAAAATGGAAAAATTTAAAGTATATCATTCGATGAATGTCAAACGTATAAAGAAGGAAATATTAAAGAAATGTTTAAACTAACAAATAAAATTTAGTATTTTTAGGAATACATGGTAAATAATTTCATTTATTGAAATGATATAATACGATAAAGCTTTATACTGGGTAAAACGATTTTAATAATATAATAAAGAAAAAAAAAATAATAGTAATGAAATTATGATAAGTATTTCTTTCTTGAAATAAACTAAAATAGATATATTTTATACTATGTTCAAACTTATTGTTAGCATGTAATTAGTCTATTATATTAAATTTCGTAATATGCCGAATACATTGTCTTGTATAACATAGTTGTCAGGAATTAATACATATCGCGTTGATAGTTAAATATAATAAGTAGGAATCAGTTCATAACAAATATTAGCGATATTTAACGAGGACACAGTTAAATTAAAATTAATTTTGTATATTGAATTACTTTATCATGGTTGTCAATTCTCCCGTTTTTAAAAGGAGTCTTTATGCCGGATTTTTTTTTTTTTTCAATTGTTTTCAGCTTATTTAATCCTCGAAAATATATGTGATATATTCCTGTAAAAAAATAGTGATGATAAATCTGATTAAATAATTAGAAAGTTTGGCAGCTATGCTTTATATCTCGTTCTGCGACATTATAAAACTAATTAAGTTATTTATATGACAACTGTAACATAAAAAAAATAAATAATATGTGCGATTATATATGGAGAATCAATATTTTGAGATATGTGAATTATAGGGGAATGTTTCCGATTGTGGGCACGGTTTTGATTTTGTATTATAACTTTTGATAGAGCAGATATTATGCAAACATATGAATACCAATGAAAAGCTAGAGCCCTTAGCTGACATTTGATGAAGTAACTGTATTAATTCGGTTACTAGAAACATTCTATCAGCAATTTTGCTAAGTGGTCACTTTGTCCAAAAAAATTGTGTACCCAGTTGTAGGCACCCTTCAAAAGTCCGCTAAAAATGGGAATAGAATAAGAAAACAACCATAAATACAGAAAAAAATATATATATTATTTATTTTGTGAGGATTAAGTGGCCAAAATAACAACAGAAAATAGCATTTTCCTAATTTCATTCGTCATCTTATTCGTCCTCCAAATAAGAAATGCAATGCTTGGAAGTAAAATAACTTGAATGCATATTGGCACACTTTAAATGCACTAGACGATCACACTCGTTGCATTTGATTGAGTGGGCTCTTGTTAGTCGTGGTTGCATGGGCTCAAACAGATGATACAGAAATAGATATCATCAACAGATGGTGGAGACTCCTTTTTATTAGCATGCTTGTTCAGCAGTTTGGAAGGTGGAGTTGCCTTACACTTCCAGGCTTCTTCTGCAGGGACACAGATGCTGCGAGGAAGTCTATATTCTCGGGCAGTTGATTTTAGGAGTTTTTTGTACACTACACAATCCGTAGTGGCTTTAACCAGCGCATAAAAATCCATTTATTTTGTTTCGGTTGACTTTTCTGTGATTGTCATTACTGAAAATGTCTAACAATGCATAAAAGCACTAATATTTTTTTTTTATGTTGACATAAACGAGCATATTCGACAATTTGTACGCAAAACACACGCTTTAAATGAAAGAAACAAAGGTGTCCACACCCGGTTACATGAAGGTGCCTACACTGGGGAATGACAGCCATTTTTATAATGACAGAAGAAAACAACTGTCGATCCATATTTTGGTTGCATTCGATATTGCATGAAACAATATAATGAATATACTGCACGAATATACATTACATTCACATTTTTTAATTAATTCACTTGGATTTATCGCACACTGAAAATATTCACAAATTACTTTTGTGCTGCTTTTATTCAAACATTTTTTTCAATGCTTCCACTTACTAAGCAAATGCGTCTAATCACTTCGTTGTTAGCACAAAAGCTGCATACATTCAAAATATAAGTTTGACAATACTCAAATTCAACATCTTTGCTTTCAGTTAAAAAATATGGTGGGGTGCCCATGACCAGAGAGTAACCATAACAGGAGATATTCCCCTATTTAAAATCGTCAATGCACAATGTTATCTTGTTAAAATGCAGACAGTCTGAGAGACAGGAAATTTTATTAAATCGTATAAATTACTTTGAAAATTCCTTAACCAATCCCTATGGTTAAAAAAAAAAAAAAGAAAAAAAAAAAGAAAGAAAGAAAAGAAAAACTACATATAATAACAGAACTAGTTATTTTAAAATATTAATAACAATAATAATAATAATGTAGACACCACAAGATTTTTTCGCAAACCAACTGAAATTTACATGTTGTTAAGAAAATGTTAGTATTTCTGTATCTCGATAATTATACTTAATTTAACGAATGCCCTCTAAAGAATCAAATAAAACTACTGTCCTTTCAACTAAAGTTACTAAAACCTCAGTGTACGAATATCGCTTGTTCAGTAACATTATACAACAGCCGGTTGTCACACAGTCTCTCAATGTTAAGCGCACACCAAAAATTTTCATGGAATTCATTTGAGGGGAGTGATCTCTTTGCATACTCTTTTGCGTAGGTTAATGTCTAGAAATCTGTAGATTAAACTAAAAGGAACTACTCAACAATTTCAAATTGGGTCCATTTTATATATCTTATACACGTACGGATATATCTATTATTGGAATACCTATTATTGGAATGGATATATCTATTATTGATATATCATGGATACATCTAATATTGGAATCTATGGATGAATCTATTGGACATATTTATTTATTATTATAAGAGATATTTTTGTATTTCTTATAATATACTAGATTTCCTCTTAAAATTCCTATTAAAATATTTTTTAACGCATAAAAATATATTATTAAAATACATTATTTTCTTAAACTTAAAATAAATCATTCAGATAAACATAAATACAGCGCATAACTTTGTGTCTATAAAAATACAATATGCAGATTTTTTATAATTAATCAACAACTTTTATTTTAGTTATCTTTTTGCTTTCAGTTGAAATTCCATTCCACACACACACACACACACACATATATATATATATATATATATATATGTGTGTGTGTGTGTGTGGAATGGAATTTCAACTATATATATATATATATATATATATATATATATGTAAAAACATTTTTTATGTTACACAAATTTACATACATACTATAGCTGCCAGAATAAATCTGCTGTGTTCTAGAGGCAAAAATTATATCCGCTTTGTCGCGAACACTTTGCTAGTGTATATAAAGAATGGCATAAAATAAATGTCAAAAATTTGCTTCAAGATGTAAATTTAAGAGATCTTTCCTATTTGAATAACATTACGTAATAAGATTTACAAGTCTGTTAGCAAATATTTAATTTCACTTAAACAGTCGACTTTAGTTTTATTAATTAATTCTGCGTTACTTTTCTATGTTTAGTTGTGTTAATGGAATAAATTTCTTCATTTCATTTTTAGTAATTTCGAAAGTAGTTTAATTTATGTTAATTTTATTCATTTATTTATCTGTAAGAGATAGTTTTAAAATAATTTTCAACGTTTTAAAACCATATGTATCTAAAATTAATAAACGGAATAAAATGAAATTCATTTACAGTTTATAGAAGCCATAAAAAGATGAAAGATATAACCAAAATAAATAAATAAATAAATAAATAAAAATGAAGTAAATAAAATAAAACGTAGTTCCAAAAGTCGTCTATATAAGATAATTTGATGCTTTTGGAATTGAAAAAAAAGAGCAATATTTATTATGAATGCACAGAAAATGGATTATGCAATTTTTTATTAATTTTTTAGCATAAACTTTATTTACAGAAGCAAGTGACAAACAATAGGAAATTTTATATTGCTTAACACGAAAATTGCCTGGCGCATGTTCGGCAATTCCTACGTGTTGAATTCCCCAGTATATTGCACATTGCATCCAGTTTATTACATTCTCTAAAACTGCACATAAATTGATAATTTTTTACAGTTCAACAGTTCGAAGTATGTTTACTTCCAAGGAGCTTAAGTTTTTACGCCATCAATATAAACGAATTTGAAGAACCTCGTTATAATGTCGTAATATAATTGTTGTTTTAATATAAGGTCAGCTGCAAGACTGCATCACACGGCTGCTCTTTACTAATGTCGTTGTCGTTTAATGTTCAGCTTGGGTAACTCTGGTTTGTTCTGGCGAGCAAATTCGCATGAGCAAGCTTTTCAAGAATTTTATTTACATACTTTAATCACCAAAAATATTGAGTAACTGAATATATGAAAATCCCAAACAAATATCGTGTAATTTCAAAAGTTTATGAGAGATAAAATGAACAGAATTTAAATTCTCTCACAATAAAATCTAAACTATAAGGGGCTTTACTCACTTTTTTTTTTAATTTAATCAATGCCAAACGGTAATGCAGTGTTTGCTGATTGTAAATAAATATTGATAAAACCGCTATTATTTTCCTTTTTTTTTTTTTTTTTTTTTTTTGAGAAGAACTCAAATTCTATTCATTGAATTTCTCATAACTTTTTGAATTTACATGACATTTGTTTGAAGTTTTCATATAAGTTGCTCACTACTTTTGGCTATTAAATTATGCAAATGGTATCTTTTAAACGCTAGCGCTTGTGCAGTTAAAAGTTATTTAGTAAATATGGTCATATTTCGCAAAATATTTAATATTTTTGCTTTCTAATTGCAGTATGCTGTGTCTAATATAGTATGCCAAATTTTTTCTAAAAATGGCTTTGCACTGGGTGTAATATCTTATTTGTTAAAACTGAAAAAGTGGAAATATTTTTTTACAATATTTTTAAAAACCTTTATATCTCCATAAATAAATGTATCAGCTTCATAATAAATTATACAGAAAATGAGAAAAATACTCATAATCGCATGCTACAGCAAAAACGCCTTTAAAGTGATACTTTTTACAGGGTAATACAAAATATTTTATTTTTGTTTAAATTTTTACTGGTCCCTTTTTCCGTTTCAGGACACAACTATTGGTGCAATATATGAGGCATAACATGTACTTTACACTACTAAAGTTTCAAGATGATTCCTAAAAAACTTCTCTAAATATTTGACAAAACGCCTAACTTCGAAATTGTCCAAATACAGTGTATTACTCTATTAAATAATCATGTTTTTAATAAGAAAATAAACCATGAAGTAATATTCATTAATGAATTAAAATATGTTAAACATTTCTCTTTTTTCTTTGGAAGGGCTGAAATTTACAATTTAAATACATTTAATTACTTATTTCGACACGCTTTTATAAATCACGAAGTACACGCTTGTACAGTTTATTTTGAGTTATTACCAAACAAAAGCAGATTCTTTTCATTGAAGAGAAAAATCTACCCCAATAAAAAATTAATCTCTAAATTCAACTTTATTTTACAGAATCTGAAATTTTTAGCCTCCTGTTGTATTTATTACGTTAAGAAATATAGTTCAGTCGTCATTTTTAGAGTTACCTACTTAATTTAGGGAATTGTATTATAATATAATGTTGCTCGGAAAAAAAAAAAAAAAAAAAAAAGACGAAAAACTTTTTTTTTTTCTCTGAAAGTTTTGTAGGGTATATTTCGAAGATTTTGTTTAATGCTTTATTTATACATTTCATTTTATTATTATTAGTTTTTTTTTTTTTTTTTTTTTTTTTTTTTTTACTATTGTCTAAATAGGCAACAAGTATTTAGTATAGTTCGAATGTATTAGTGGTGTCTTTTACTAATGAAAATGAAATATTCATTTACGTAAATTTAATTTTACCCATTACGCGTACATAATTAGAAAACACGCTATAATTAATGATCATTGCTTAATGTTTCTTATTCTTTAATGGCTATTTATATTTTTTCTAATAAATGCTTTTTAGTAAATGTATGTTGCTGCATCAAAGAAAATCCAATAACAGTAAACCATCAAAATGAATGTGCAATTCTATTTTTTTTTTTATTAGTTTTTTAAAAGTTTTTTAATAAATAGATTGTATTATGTATTTGCTATAAGCTTTTATATTTTTTACTATATTTTTAAATTAGATATTCTTTTTATATTGACATAAATTACTGAATATGCCTCATTACATTTTTTTTTTTTTTTTTTTTTTTTTTTTGTAGTACATTTAATTGCACTTGTTTCAAATCCTATATATTTCAGAAGAATTTTAAAGACGTGTTTTAAGATAAATGATTTTTAATGATGTATCGATTATTAGATTATCATTAATTATAGATTACGTTTTTTTTTGCAGAAAATATAATTATGAATTGCTTTACTTTAGCTTGACATATCGATCACAATTAATCACTATCGAATGTTATTTTCTTTCTGTCAAAAATAAAAGCGAGATAAAAAAAAATATGGGTTAAAAGAAAGTATAAAAATGAAGCTAACCGACACAATAGTAGAAAATGATGTAAGCAAATTTGTTTGTAGATAATTTAATTCCATAACATATTTGAAATAGAGGCTTATTAATTTAAACGCAGCCACAGCTATATCCAAAAGTGTCATTTTTATACAAATCTATCACTTTTTTTCTTGTAAGGAAAAAGTATATTATATATGGTTATGTATTATAAAATAGAAACAATATGCATTATATATGTGCTGTTCAGAAACTACAATTAAGAAATAAGTCTCGAATATTGTGAAAGATTTAAACTATTAACATTCAGCAGTCTTATTTATTTTCAACAAATATCAATATTCATAATGCTTGACCAAAATATTGACAACTGCATGTTTTTGGTTATTCCAATAACTCATTAACTCTCTTTTCGTGCATTTCGATTTCGGACATGCCTGATACGAGTTCGTAATTGTCGAATATTGTCGAGATCGTAAGCGACAAATTGCGTGTTCGATATTCCAGTCAGTTTCATGACAGACGTCGTGAAATGAATGTCGTCGTTTCGCAATGCCATACATTTTCCGTAAAAAACTACATCTAGGGTTTATCAAAGGTGGAGGATTGTCTAAGTCATCATGGATTACTCGGTAGGATTTCTTTTTTCAAAATTTCATAATTAGATAAAAATTCGTGTTCAGAAGGTTAAAAATTGTGGGGATCAAAATAGGGGTGATCAAAATTGAGCTAGCATAGCTTATACCATGGTTAGAAATAATTCTATGAAAGTCACTAATACCCCCTAGATTAATAAAAGGAGGTTGGTTGGGTTTAACGTCGCACAAGGTCTGCACTATGTGTAATTGGTGACGGTCTGGGACGCACCTATAGGGATTATCAGAATACTATTTTAGTGCGACATAAAACAAACTTAATTTTAAACTTAATTTTCATGCATTTCATAATATCTTTTAAGCTCATTTTATTTTATAATTTAAAGACCCCATTTTACTTAAAAAATAATGAAATAAAAATCATAAACAAACATGTCTTTAAGTATCAGATAAAGCACATATTTATATAAATCTTTGTATTCACTTAATATAAAATACTTTGGTACAACTGTATTTTTGCATTATTCTTAACATTTAAAGTAAAAATAAAAATAGATTTATAATATTAATTTATAATTTTAGCTCTTTATAATGTTTTCAATGGAGCGATAAATTAAAATCACCCCTTTAATTTTAAATGATTCTTGAAATAAAATGTAGTTAATGAAGTTGAATACGTGCATTTTGAGGAAAGTACTAATTTTATCTTAAGTAATATTTTTAGAAATATGTTTAATTGCTTACATCTTTTCTGGTGAATGTTATGTGGCATCTTATTTTGATATGCAGAAAAATAATCAAAATCTATTTCAAGAACTACATGAATGCTTTCAAATCATTACCACCTATTAGTATTACATATGTTTATTTCACTCACATCCTGTATTGTCTTTCACAAATTTATTTTTAAAGAAATGCACGACCCCGACTGTGAGAATTGTGATATTGTTGCTAATTCAAAATGTGTCATTTTATTCAGTTTATACTATTTATTTACCTCCGTCCTATTTTAATATTTATATGATTTTTTTTTTTTTTTTTTTTTTTTTTTTTGCGAACTTTTCTTGAAGTTATAGTTATAGTAATAATAATAATAATAATAACAATAATAGTAATCGCTACAACAATAATATTCACATGAATGAAAAAAGAATTTTTTTAAAAGTTATTCACTTTCAATAGAATATTTTATTTAACACTTTCAGGTCTGATCTATTTCACCAGTATGTTCCTCATTTGACAAGGGGTCTTTGGTACGTTTCATTTTGCTTAAAGAAATATTTTGAACATATATATATGAATAAATATTTTTATTAGAAAGTTTAAACAGATTTTATTCATATCAAGATTTTTTTTTTTAATTTACAATAAATTAATATTTAATAAGAAATTATTTTAAAAAGCAAGTTTTAAACTAAGAAAGAAAAATGTTCCGCATGCATTATTTTGACATAAAAGTTTTAAAAATTTATTAACAAACACTTACCACAATGGTTTATAAAAATTTAAAAACAGATTTTATTCGTAAATAGCATCATTTACAAGCCAACATTAGCCAACATAGCATCATTTATTAGCCAACTCTCACTCTCATTTTAATTCTAATTCTCGACCGTATCATAAATATATTTATGTGAGGTGCGACTATCTATCTATGTATTTATCAATTTCTTTATTTATCTACATATATGTATATATGTGTGTATGTGTGTATTTTGAAAGTAGAATATTCATAGATAACATCTGAACAGACAGCAAACGTATATAATCAGCAATTTGTAATTCAGAGAGTTGAAAATTGACTCCGAAAGTTTCTCGGGTTTAGTTTGCTTCAAATATGATGAAAACCCGACTGACACTCGGTCTTAGACGGCAAAGTGTTAAAAAGTATTTTAAAATTAAAGAAATAATCTCTCAATTAAGTGGTAACACCATTTAACGGTCGAAAAAAAAATATTTTTTTAATATATATATATAATCATTTTTCCGGCGGAAAGAAAGGAGATAGAGAAATAATGCTTGGGTATATATATCGGTATATAACAAAGAAATGCTGTCGGGAAATATTACAAAATAAGGACAGTGCAGCAATTGACCAGAGGCATGTTAAGCTTGAAGCAATTTGCGGCACGTACTATAACTGGAGACAATTTGAATCTGAGAAAAAAAATCTATGTAATCTACATGAGTGTAGCTAGTAAACCAAGTAGAGGATTTTAGAAATATTGATTTTTGTGTAATTGGCGAGTGTTTCAATAAAGTCGTCCAATTTTCACAAAAAAAAAAAAAAAAAAAAAAGTGTCATATTGTTTAAAATAAATTATTGAAAATCCGCTTTGTGGTTCACTTTGAAATGCTATTTTAAAGTTGTGATTAAATTTTCAAATAAAAGGATTGGAAATTGTTGGAGTCTTGCTGAATGACGTTTTGAAGAATCATATGTCGAGAAAAACGTATTTGAAATTTTTTCAAATGTAATAGATATGGAAAAAAAAAATATTTTTTGAAATGCTTCTAACAAGACCAGATTTTACGCTATGGACATCTATGGAAGTTTTGAAGAAGTTAGAGTTAAAAAAGTTGAGATTTCTCAGCGGGTATCGAGTTGGCGCAGGTAGGCCGTTTCAGGTCATCTGATGCGCTGGAAAATGAGCTCATAATTACACAGAACAAATTTATTTTTCGGGGAATAGACTTTTTGCCTCATATTTTATAAGGTTCAAGACTTCTTCTGAACCAATCAAAAATTGATTTTTGAAAATTCTACAGTGTTATTACCCCTTAAACTTATCTAATGTGAAAGGTTTTCTCATTATTTTTAATTTATAGATTTTAAATAATTCAAACTTTTTAAATATCAAAATATCTTCCATTCTATTTAAAGAGGTTAGTTTTCGTTAATGATTATTTTCTAATTTTGTTCGATGAAATCTAATAAATATTTTTATTTAAAACATGTTTCCTTTTAAAAATATGAATCTTTCATCTTTTTTCTGTGAAAATGTTACAAAATCGTTTACAAAATAATAAAATTTAATGTCCAAATCTATATTTTATACAAAAATTTAAAAGACTTGATTTTCAAACTTTTAGATTATATTTTTCGTTTAGGCAGTATCCATCAAATTCAACATATAGAGAAAAATAAAAGTAGACATAATATAAATGAAACAAAAATATATTTCAGTTTTTCTGAGTAAATGATATAATCTTTATTCCAAATTAATATATATACATATATATATTTTCTTTCTTTTCGTCGCTTAATATTTATGAATTATGTAACTTACATAATATTTATTACAATTATAAATTGTTCGCTCAATGAAAAAAAAAAAGTGGATTTAATATACATAAAATAACTGAATTTTTTAGTTTCATCGTTCATTAAGTACTTTTTTTTACAACTTGACAAATTTAAATACAAAAAAAAAAAAAAAAAAAAAAGTGTTACTATTTAGTTTTTGACATTGAAGTATTTTGTATTTGGAGTTGTTTTTATGTAGCCAAAATAATTATTTAAATAATTAATAACTACTTTTGTGCGTGGTGCCGTATTCCTATAACTAAATACTTTCAAAGACTTATTATTATTAAGAGCAGAGGACGCTTGAAGTTTAAAATGCAACTAGGGATTAGAAAATCCATGTTACTTTCACACATTTCCCCCTGACATCTATGCTATGTGTTTTACATAACTATGGTTTCACTTATATTTTTAAATCGCTGAATTACGCACAATTTTTAGTTAGAATTAAATGAAACTTTCCTCTTTTTCATTTTACTTCTATAAATGCTTTCGTCATTTTTGCATCCATATTTTTAAAAGATATATTGTTATTATTTTTTTTTCGAACTTCAATACATATAAAAAACTATTAATACATACCCGGTGTATAACTAGATAGAGAAACAGAGTGACTCGCATGTACAATTTCTACAGAAAAAAATGAACATTTTATGCAAATCTAATGATAACAATTACAAAATACAATATATATATATATATATATATATATATATAATATCATGAACTTCTGTAAAATAATTTTCTCAAAGTGAGGTTGAGTGCTTAAGAGACTTCATAGGGTGACAAGAAATGATTACCTTCAAGAAAAATAAAACAAACTCTAAACTTTTATTTATTTATTTTATTTTTTTTTGAAAATAACAATACGAAAACGTATCTTAATTTTTAATTTTATGCATGAAATGCGCAAAATACTTAATTATAATACTCCTTGGAAAAAAATGATAAACTACCAAAGTAAACTCCCGACCTGGTGATTGACGAGACGAATCTAGAAGACGCAAAGAGAATAAGGAATGGAAAGAAGAGCCAAACACACACACACACAAAAAAGTCTAGAATTCCACCATCATGAAATAAGAGCAGATTTTAGGCTTTATGTTTTACTCTAACAAATGAAATAATAAAAAATTTTAGAAATAATAGGAAGAATATTCAAATTTATGTGGCATATTAAAGTTACTAGAAAATGTAATTATCTATATGCATATCATTGGAATAAAAACAAATTTTGATTTTTTCAAGAAATGAGCTTTAAATAATAATTTTATAATAAATAAAGCGTTTGATTATTTGCTTAACTTGCCAATTTTGTTTCTCAGATGAAATCCTAGTATATTTAAAGATTACAATTTATATAACGGTACGATTATTTTTTACAATATTTGCAGTAGGTAATTCACTTGTAGAACGGAGTGCTTAGACTTTTTCTTTTGCGTTATTACCAAACAGAAAGAAAATCTTTCGTTGAAGACAAAAATCTCTCTCAGGAAAAAGGAAATGTGCTTTACTTGCTATTTTCATTAACATGATTAATAGAAATCTCTGGAAGTTACTTTTTTTTTTTTCAGAATCCCAAAATTTTAAGCTCAGATTGCATTCATTAAGTAAAGAAATATGTTACAGTCGTCTTTTCAGAGTTATCTACTTAATTTAGGGAATTGTTACACAAAATAATGTTGCTTAAAAAAATAATCTTTTGTTGTGGAAGACTTGAAGGATGTATTTCTAAGTTTGTTTTCTTTAAGGAAAAATTTATTCACTTGTTCTTTTCCTTGTCTATTTTTATACTAATGTATAAATATACATCTCGAAAAAGTTAAATTTCAATGGTGTTCTCACGTTTGTTTGCAAATAATAATAATGACTGTATATACATATATATATATGTATATATATAACCTGTTTTTCATAATTTAAAAACTCATTCTTCCGTTGAAATTTAATTATTATTTAAAATATTAACTAATTATGTGATGTTTATTTTTCTTTGTTATATAACAAAATTAGTTTTTTTTTCTTTAACTCACTTCTACGGTATAAATTGCACATCTTCTCAATCGTTAAATTCTTGAAAAAAAATTATTTTGTCCATGAACTTAGTTATGTTACTGTTGTTTATGTTGAAGAAAAATGAGCATTAATAAAAATATATTTTGAAAAAGAGCAAGGGGCTAAAGAACAAGGGGAATAAAATGATAAAATAGCATGTATTATAAATAATAATAATAAAATAATAATAAAATAATAATAATAATAATAATGAAATATGGAGTAACTCAACTCGACTTGATGCACGTTAAGTAATTAACGGTTGTTTAAATAAATTAAAGTAAGAAAAATCCTTAAAAAAAAAAAAAAAAAGAAAGAAATTTATAATAGAGTGTTTGATTATTTTATCACAAATAGCATGTTGTGTAATGAAACATAATGCATCCAAATTCTTTTATGTTTTACTGTAAAAGAACTAAAAATAGTAAGCTTACAATCTATATAATATTTCTCTAACGTGGACCAGTTTCAATTATTTTTTGTCGAAACGATACGATACGCGAGGATTAAAAAAATAATATTTACACATAGACAATATTTAAGCACGCGGACTTAGCTCAATGGACTAATAAGAAAAAGTTGACGATATTTGTCTGATGAGATTATTTTACGGAAAAATGTATTTTTAACAGTTGTTTCTTCAGAATCTTTGCAAGCGTCATTTAAAACCAAACAACATTTTAAAGATAAATACAGAATATGAACTTTTGTGGTATGAATTGACTAAAAAACACAATCATAAAAAATATAATTAAAATAGGAATTATTTTATTTTATTTTATTTTATGGTTTATTTATTTTAATATATATATATGTGTGTGTGTGTGTGTGTGTGTTTGAGTGTATATATATATATACACCAAAATTAATAAAAAGCTTAAATTTAAAAGGCGTCGTGGAAGTCCTATATTAAAACTGTACTGCGTGTGGAAGTATGAAAGTTGGAAACCTTTCTTTGAATGATTTTGGTTTCACTATTGTACAATATTAATTTGGTTTTAATAATAATTTGGCTTCTGGTAAATTAAAATTTTAATTCGGTGGTGCAATTGGTATAACTATTATGAGTTTCAAATTTTGAAGGTAAATAAGAAAAGAAACAAAGTGCGAATATTTCGCACGGGTTTACTTTATAGAATATTTATCTATTTTCCCTTATATATATATATATATATATATAAAAAAAAAAAAAAATCAACATTACTAAAGCTAACTGTAAAATGTTTGAACTCGTGGATCGTAATGCATAAAAATTTTATTTTGTATAACGGTAAAAAAAAAAAAAAAAAAAAAAAAAAAAAAAAAAAAACTTCAAGTTCTACATTTATGTAAACCAGTGTGATTCTTGTGATAGTAACCTGAAACATACCTACCAATTTCTATCTTAATAGATTTTATCTTAATATGACGTTACAGTACATCAAACAACTCGAATCTGTATTGGTTAATGATAAGGAATTGGTTTTATGTCTATGTAAAATAATTATAATGCTAGATTTACCAAAACATACAAAGGTCGTTAAACTTAGACCAATAATATTGTTCCGAGTTTGTCATTAATTCTGTTTGTTTTAGCAGACATTTTTTCAAAGAAGTTTAGTAAGTTGATAAAATGTTAATTTTATACATTTCTAGCGTTAAAATAGCTAATTTTCCCCTTAAAAACGCATTAAAAAGCTCCAATAAAGCAGGTAATGGATTTGGTGCCAAATTTGGCGAGTTTTTGCCCTTGACGACTTTTTTGGCGACGTTTGGCGAGAAAATACTTATTATCGAAATGCCAAATATGGAAGCTGGGATATGATTGACTGATGAGATACGGGAAATTTCTCGAACAATCTGGGTTAGATAGAGGATTATATAAGGACGTCAAGCGTGCCAAACCATGATCAGAGTCAGTCAGTTTCGTCAATGCTTGCAGTGCTTATTGAAGGAGTTCTCAGCTTCTTTGAATGAGATTTGCTTTATGTGTAAATGCCATACAGTTTGTACTGTGGATTTACTGTTGACAGCTGTTATTTAAGCTGTGTTTATTGGTTGAATTGAAGTTGATTCTTAGATTACAGACCTGTATTATTCTGGATTTTCTGTAAATAAGCTAATGAACTTTTGTAAGTTTCACCTTTCATTCTCGGACAACTCACGAACCCCCAAGTACGCAACATTTCTGGTGTCAAGAGCGGGGTTGTCTGTGAATGGTGATAACTAGAGATTTGGAGAAAGAAATGAAGAATATTCTAGAAAGCTTAGCTGCCCAGATGAATGAAATTAAAGCAGGGCAGGAAAGGACGGAAACCGGATTGATCGAAAGAATAAAAGAAGGACAAAGAGAGATGAAAGAAAGTATGGAAACTGGACAAAAGGAGGTGAAAGATAAATTGAACGAAGAAATTAAATCTAACCAAGATGAGATGAAGAAAGAGCTTTCGACGGTGAAAGAAGTAATAGAGTGTAAGTTATCAGATGTGGAAAACAGAATAGATGGAATGGAAGAGAAAGTTATAAAGATTGAAGAAAATTTTGAAGAGAAAGTTATAAAGGTAGAAAACAGTGTTAAGAGGATAGAACAGAGTTTTGAAGAGAAAGTTAAAGAAAATGTCGATCACAAATTGAAAAGAAGATTTTCAGAGATTGAAGGCAAATTGAAGAGAATAGAAGAAGATCTTGAGAGAAAACTGGAAGAAAAGTTACAACCCATGCCCCAGGAAACTGAAAAAAGAGAAAAAAGAATCTATAATCAGGAATTTATTAAGCTATCCACCTACGATGACAGTTGCTCCTGGCAGGTATATAAGACGCAGTTATCCGTCATTGCTGAAGCTAATGGCTGGGACTCTACTGCAAAGACAGCTCATCTGGTAGCATCATTGTGGGGCGACGACGCAGATATCCTGTAGACCATTTCGAAGGAATAGCGAAATGACTTCGAGGCTTTGACCACGGCACTAGAGCTGCGTTTTGGAGCAAAATGGTCTAAAGTATATAGTCGACTTCAGTTAAGGTCCCGTTATCTGAGACCAGGGGAAAGCTTACAAGAAGTGGCATCCAATATCCAGAGGCTATCACATTTGGCTTTCTCGGACTGTCATCCTGAAACACGCAGTGATTTGGCTCTAGAATATTTCATCGATGCTGTTGAAGATCCAGAAATAAAAAAAACACTCAGACTTTCTAACGTCAAGGTTGTGCAATCAGCCTTAATGTATGCCTGAAGATCGAGGCAGCCCAACAGGCTTCCCGTAAACACCGCCAGAACAACCCAGCAGTCAAACTGAATGACTCTCAAGATGACCTCAAAGAGATTAAGAAAATGATTGCAGATATTAATAGGATACTACGCATTCTTGAGAGAAAGAAAGAAGTGAAGACTCCAACAACTAAATGTGGACGAGACGGGCACATCAAACGAAGTTGCCCAGTGAGAACAGCTAGAGAAATAATCAAAAATGTCTCTGAAGTATGTCATCAAGAAGAAGCTCTACAGGAGAATCCACATGCCTTCTTACGGAAGCTTCCCTCTGAGGAAAGCAAGTACCGCCCTAGAGCCGAAGATAAACGCAAGCAGATAAAACCTGTCAAGCTACAGTCTCAACATCATCGATACTGGACCAGTGGAGTGACCAGGAACTTAGACAAGCTCAGTTGGAAGATCCTGACATAAAACCAATATTACAGTTGAAGGAGACGACCAGCAAGAGACCTACCTGGCAGGACGTTTCCAGATTTAGCCCCATTACAAAAAGTTATTGGGCACTCTGGGACTCCCTTCATATTAGAAACGGCGTACTATACAGAAAATGGGAATCTGATGATTAAAAAAGCTTCAGATGGCAGATTGTACTACCAAGATCGAAGATTCCAGATGTTCTAAAGCAGCTGCATAGTTGCCCAACCGGAGGCCATTTTGGGGTAATGAAGACTCTTCAGAAAGTTCGAGAACGCTTTTACTGGTACAAGGCAAGGGAGGACGTGGAAAAATGGTGTTAATACTGTGATGCTTGTGCGGCACGCCAAGTCCAAAGTAACGAAGTCGAGGAAGACTACAACGATATAACGTAGGAACACCATATGAACGGATTGCACTCGACATCTTGGGACTTTTGACACGGACCTCCAGTGGAAATAAGTACATCCTCGTCGTGATGAATTATTTCACGAAGTGGCCAGAGGCATATCCTATTCCCGATCAAGAGGCATGCACAGTTGAAGAGGTCCTAGTGCAGCAATGAGTGTCAAGATACGGCACGCCCCTACAACTTCATACCGACCAAGGCACAAACTTTACATTTACTGTTTTCAAAGGATTGTGTCAATTACTCGGCATAGACAAAACCCAGACAACTCCCCTACATCCCCAGTTGGACGGCATGATCGAGAGCTTTAACAGTACCATCCCGAATAACCTCTCTCATCTAGTATCAAGGAACCGGCAAGATTGGTACTTGGAGTTGCGATTGTTCCTGCTGACTTACAGAAGTGCTGTCCATGAAACCACCGGCTATACTCCAGCTCAGATGCTGTTTGGACGCGAACTTCGTCTCCCATGTGATCTCCTGTTTGGTTGTCCACCAGATGCGCCTTCATCGCCTGAAGAGTGCATCCAAGATCTCCAGGCACGATTTTAAGACGTATACAACTTCGCTCGGGAGCGGATTCACATGGCAACGGAGAAAATGAAGACAATATACGATTTGAAGGCTACAACACATGAGTTCAAGGAAGAAGACAAAGTTTCGTTGTGGAATACTGTTCGACGCAAAGGACTCTCTTCCAAGCTACAGTGTAACTAGGATGGACCCTACATAATCTTAAAGAGACTTAATGATGTAGTTGTAAGGATTACTAAAACACCTTCATCAAAACCGAAGGTGGTTCACTATGATCGGCTAGCCGAGTACCACACGTAGCGGTAATATTCAAATTTAAAATGTAAATATTTGTGAAATATGAGCATGTGTAATGTAAATACTTGTATATAAATATTTGTACATATTTGTAAATTTCGTAAATATTTCTCACTTGGTTTAGCAATCTATATTTTTATTTTTACTCTTACATGCAATTTAGTTTTTGAATTTTAGATTGATTAGTTTATTTAGTTCCGCCTCCTGACGAAGGGTTGCACTGCCCGGGACGTGCAGTCCTTGGGAAGGGGCAGTGTAGCGAGTTTGTAACCAATTCTGTTTATTTTAGTAGAAATCCTTTCAAAGAGGCTTAGTAAGTTAATAAAATGTTATTTTTGTGCATTTTTAGCGTTAAAATAGCTAATTTTCCCCTTAAAAACGCATGAAAAAACTCCAGTAAGGCAGGTAATGGATTCGGCGCGGCGAGTTTTTGCCCTAGGCGACTTTTGACGAGAAAATACTTATTATCGATATACCAAATATGGAAGCTGAAATATGATTGGCTGATGAGCTACGGGGAATTTCACGAACAGTCTGGGTTCGATAGAGGAGTATAAAAGGACGTCAAGAGCGCCAAATCAAGATCAGAGTTAGTCAGTTTCGTCAATGCTTGCAGTGCTTATTGAAGGAGTTCTGAGCTTCTTTGAATGAAACTTGCTTTATGTGTTATTGCTATACAGTTTGTACTGCGAATTTACTTTTGACAGCTGTTATATAAGCTGTGTTTATTGGTGAAATTGAAGCTGATTCTCAGATTATAGACATGTATTCTTCTGGAATTTTCTGTAAACAAACTACTGAATTTTTGTAAGTTTTCGCCATTCATTCTCGGACAACTCACGAACCCCCATGTACGCAACAATACGCATACAGATTTCAAGCTCAATCGAATAAGGCGTTTTGACGCTATCGTGTTTTAATAATTTCAATCAATAGATCATAAGGCTGAAGAATTTTTCATTATCTATCAGTAAAACAATTATAAGTTCTAGATTCACCAAAATCTTCACAGTTCATGCATTGGTCAAATGCAGTGCATATAAATTAAAATTGAAAATTTAATAAAATAAGACATTTAGACGATATCACACTTTAAATCATTTCAGCCCTTAAGGCACAATAATAAAGAATTTCTCAGTGTGTCTCTGTAAAAAAAATTGTAAATGCTATACTCACCAATATCTATACATTTTGAGTTATAGTGACCTATAACAAGTATATAAATTTTCAAATCATTCTAATAAGGCGTATAGACGCTATATTACTTTAAATAATTTGAACCCAAAGACCATAGTAATAAAGAATTTTTCTTTGTGTCCTTGTAAAAAGCTATAAGTGCTAGACTCACCAAAATGCATACATTTTGTACTAGGAAGGCTATAATATATGCATAAACTTTTAGCTTATGTGAATGAAGAGTCTGGACGTGACCGTATTCATTCACATATATACTCGCACATATGAACACACACACGTGCACACCTACATACATACATCACCGTAACCATAGAAAATATTAACTCAGGGGACCTTAAAACGTATAGATACACCAAAATCTCAAATTTTTTCATAATTACAATACTTTCCTTACATTTGTATGTTTGGAAAGTAAAAATTAATATATTTATGTGATTTTTATTTATGTTATATGTTTAATTATGTTTGAGGAATAAAAAATAATTGTGTTTAGTTTATAATAAGACAAAACGGTTTACCTAATATTTCTTTCTTTTTTTTTTTCTTTTTTTTTTTCTTTAAGTATTATTTCATTTAAGATATTCATAAATTAAAAGTGCGCTTCAATTGTAAGTGCAATTTTTAACTTTATCTTTCCCATTTTTATAAAATAAAAACTTTTATACATATGCATACTTCCATTGATTTTCCATGATCCCAATAAATGTATTATATTTATTTGAACAATATGCCATTTTTTTCTTGAATGGATATACATATTTGTATTGATTTTTACTGATTTAAATTAATAGGACTTGCTTTATTTTAGAACGTACTTAGATTATGCAAATAAAAATATGTAAACACTGAAAATAATATTTAAACTACAATAAGCAGTCTTATTTTTTCCTGGTGAAAATTGAATACAGGAAGTGGGACTTCAGAAACCGGAAGTGGGACCGTATGCCCTTATCTCAAAAATGGCTCAAACGATTTTCTTCAAAGTTTCTAAATGACCACGCTATTAGATGTCCTTTCGAATGATACAGTTGGTTAGTTCAGTAAAATTGAAAGGCGTCCTGTATAAACAGCTCAATTTCAGGTCTGTACGGATGTACGGATTTTTTTCAAACTCACCGTATTAACTCCCTTTTAAATACCCTTTAGTATGTAATTATTGTTTTCTGATCAATAATTGGGTATGCCAAGTTTTGGTAAAGGTTGGTGTCTCAAAAACGTCTCTAACGATTTTCTTGAAAATTTTTACATAAATCCATTTTAGACATCCTTTCTCATGTATTACGTGGTAATTAGAGGAAAATTAACAGCCATCCAGCTTAGGTAGGTCAGTTTTAGATCCCGAAATTAGATAGGTGTTTCAAAAAATAACTCTACAATATTTTCTTAGATTTTTTTTTTTTGTTTAGATTTAGAAAAAGATATTCAGAATGCATATAATTTTGATTCGAATATAAACAATAGTAATTCTCCATACTCCCATATAAGTTATCTCAGCTAATGTATTTTTTTATGTCATACAATGATATTTCCACATTTGATTCGAAATAATATATCATAGCCTTGAGATTACGTATTTCCAAACATGCTAGACTGATTTTAGTGTATTTTGTTCTTAGATCAAACGGAATGTAACTTAATTTTTTTTATTTATTACACATATGCAGGAAATAATTTATGCTACTTTTACGTTTAATATTTTTGTGAAAATAAGAGTTTACTATTGAGATTTTTTATGTACATACATAATATATATATATATATACACATATATATATATATATATATACATATATATATATATATATAGATAGATAGATAGATAGATAGATAGATAGATATGTGTACAGGGTGATTATAATTAAAGTTACGATTTCGAATCGCTAAAGTTTTAAAACTACTGGTAAGAACGATTTGATAATTTTCCAGAACAATAACATGTGAATGGAATTTTGTTTAGCGGAGGAAAAAATTACTTCTAAAATGTGTCTACAGATGGCACTATCAAGATAATGTCAGGGGAAATGATTAAATGCAGGAAGTAATAGACTCCAACTGCTAACGGCAACATTTTTACCAAAAATACAAGAGTAAGTGTTTACAGAGAAAATAGAGATAGTGGCAATAGAAAAGGGGAGCTTCATGAAACGCACACCTTATGATGATTAACGGCATATTTTTGAACTATTTTTTAGGTTGATTTATTTAGAAATCGACATATTGCAATTTGAACAGCGAACTCATCTTATAATTGTCTTGGACGAGTTCGTTAACCAAGTTCCTCCACCTTTTTGTTTTGAAGCGGCAGCCACTTGAAAATTTCAAATCCACACTATACAAAGCGTCTTTAAGGATGGATTACCTAGAATTTTGATGTAATCGGGCCACCACTAGAAGATTTAACGTCACAATAACTTCCGCAATAATACTCCAAATCGAACCAAATGTGAGCAGTGAACTTATCTTATAATATCTTGGATGAGATTGTTAATCAAGTTGCCCCGCCATATTGTTTTCAAGTGGTTTCCACTTGAAAATTTCAATTTCACATTGTAAAAAGCGTATTCCGAAATTGTTTCAATTTTGATGTATACATAGCAATATAACAGTCTCAACAAAGTTTATTAATGAACTTTATTTCGCCATTTTCAACAAGTTGACGGATATCTTAAAATAAAAGGGGCCGCTTAAAATCAGGCTACCACTTGAAAATTTCTAATCCCGATAACTTAAGAAATAATACTCCAAATCGATCCAAATTTGGACAGCGAATTTATCTTATAAATATCTTGAATGCGTTTGTTAATCAAGTTGCTCCGCCAATTTTTTTTCAAGTGGAGAAGACTTGAAAATTTCAAATTCATATTGTAAAAAACGTATTTAAGACCAGATTCGATTGAATTTTAATGTATATAAAGACCATATAAGGTTCTCAACCAAGTCTATTAATGAACTTTATCCGCCATTTTCAACAAAGTGCGGATGTTATAAACCAAGTTGGACAACTTACAATCAGGCTGTCACTTGAAAATTTATAATCATGATAACTTTTTAAATTCTGATTCAATACGAACCAAAATTAGACAATGAAATTATCACATAAATATACTGGATGAGTTTATTGGGCACGTTGATCCGACACTTTGTTTCCAAGTGGCGGCTACTTGAAATCAGGCTGCCACTTGAAAATGTGCCATCATGATAAATTTTAAAATACTAAATTGATTCAAACCAAAGTTGGATTGTGAACTTACGGTTTAAATATCTTGGATAAGTTCGCATGGTAACTTGCTCCGCCATTTTTTTCCAAGTGGCAGCCACTTGAATATTTGTCATTATGTTAACTTTTGTAACATTGAACCAATTCGTATCAATTTTGGGTAGTGGATTTATCATTTAAATATCTCAGATAAGTTCGCTGAGCATCTCATTCCGCTTTTTTGTTTCCAACTGGGGGACACTTGGAATCACGTTGCCACTTGAAAATATGCTATCACGATAATTTTTAAAATACTGAATTAGTTTGAACCAAAGTTAGACAGTCAAATTGTCATACAAATATCTGTGATGATTTCGTTGGGAAAGTTGCTCCGCCATTTGGTTGACAAGTTGCAGCCACATAGACTGCCACATGAAAATATGTCATAACAATAACTTTTGAAATACTGCACTGATTCGAACAAAAGTTGGATAGTGAACTTATTTTTCAAATATCTTGGATGAGTTTGCTGGGAAACTTGTTCCGTCATATTGTTTCCAAGTTGCGGCCACTTGAAAATTTGTTATAAAAATAAATTTTCAAATATTTAATTAATTCAAACCGAAGTTGAAAAATGAATTTATCATTCAGATGTTTATGATTTCGGTCTGCAAATTTCTCCACATATTGATTTCAAATTGCGGCCACTTTTACGCTGCCACTTCAGAAATTGTTATCGCGATAACTACTGAAATACTAAATTTATTGAAACCAAAGTTGGACAGTAGACTTATCTTACAAATATCTTGGATTAATTCACTGAGCAACTTGCTCAGCCATTTCGATCCAAGTGGCGGCCAATTAATTTGTCTACACGATATCTTTTGAAATTCTGAATTAATTCGAACTCAATATGGGCAGTAGACTTTACGCGCAAATGGCTTTAATATATTTGTTTCCCAACGTTCCCGCCATCTTGTTTCCAAGTGCTGGCCACTTGAAAATTTCAAATTCACATAAAAAGGTATTTATGAACCGATTTTTTTAAAACTCCATACGTGCATAGACCATTTCAATATTTCTACCAAGCTCATAAATTGTTTGTAGTCGCCATTTTGAACGAAAATAGTGGTTACTTGACAAGAAAAAGGTAAATCCACCTACCTTTCCGAATGCACTGAAAGGACATTTTTAAATTACTTTATGTATCATCGATTTAGTCAGATATTAAGAAAGTTTATGATAAAATATTAAGATATCTGATATGGAGGACGTAACTAGAGATGTGAGCAGGGAAAAAACCCGAGTTTAAACCAGGGAATAACCCAGGTTTTTTGGGAAGGGAATTTTTAAAGTTTCCAAAACAAGGGAATTTTGAATGTTTTCAAAAGTTACGAATTTAGAAGTTCCCCCCCCCCCCCTGAGATTAGAGATGTTCTAAGCCATCCATCCCACATTCCACATTTAACATATATTTATGTTCTTTCAATTTTTAAAAAGTGCTTTAAACGTTTACAAAATTAAAAAGTACTAGTTTCAAATTTCATAATTAACATATTTATTTTCTGTTATTGCCGGATATTTGCATCTTTGTTCTGATTGTATACACATTGAGTTCAATATAACACTTAAGTTTAATATCACAACCAGAGCTCATCGTGTTTTAGTTGTACATCTATGTATGTAAATCTTTAATATTTTATTTCAAAAATGTTTCAAAATAATCTGCGTTCACTAAAATGATGAATAATATTACACTTCAAAATAATATTTTAATTAAAATTGCAAGAATATTAATATGCAATAAATAAATAAAAAACAGCCAATTTGCTAATTCTTAGCTATTGAATATTTTATGTAGTGATTTATGCATTCAAAAATTATTGCTTGAATTTTTATTAACCGATGTTCGGTTTTGTTTCTCGTGCTCTTTAACTTGTTATAACAAAATTTCATGAATTTATTCGAAATTTTGTTCTAAGAATTTTGACAAAATTTCGTAAATTTTAATGTATTTTTATCATGATTTAATTTCATTCTATTATTTATAGCATATTTTATAACGATATTCACACACACACACACACACACACACAAAAAAAAAAAAAGAAAAAAAAAAGAGGAAGGTCTAAATGTTATTTAAATAGGCAGACAAAACATTATAATTCATAACTGTTAGCAACGTAAATGTTTAATTTTTACAATTTTTTGTAAAATAGTTATATAATTTTCGACATCACTCTCATTTAAGTGAGCAGAATAAAAGTGATATTGAAATAAGTTCTTTGTGTGCTTAAAAGAAGTGAAATTAAATCTATTTAGTTAAATTAGTTTCTTCCTATCAAAGTTTCCAAAGTTACCAAAATTCCTGGTTTAAACCCGAAAATTCCCGGGGTTTTTACATCTCTAGACGTAACTACGTACACAGCAAGGAAATTACATAAATAAATAAAATTTTAATATGTGACGAATTTTATAGTCTGAAATATTGTTTATATTAATAGTAGTCCGGGAAAAATATTATTATTACAAGTAATTTTTCATTTTAATACAAGTTTTTATTTAAACCTAAATGACAACATAAATGTGCTTAAATAGTAAATTATAACCATTTTATTTATTTTTTTTATTGAAATTATATATTTTAAAGCTAGATATTTCATTCGATTTTTTTTTTCAAACTTTAACTTTTTAATTGATAAAAAAAAAAAAAAAAAAAAAAAAAAACACTTTATAGAAAATTTATGATACTTTGCGCTGCAATAGTAAATCAAATATTTTTTATTGTAAATCATTCTGAAATGAATTATTGAAATATGTTGCTTTAATCTACATTTTGACTTTCTGATATTTTTTTTTTAATGCCGTTATGTTTGCTTCATAATTTTGCATTTGCTTTCGAAATTTGAACAGCATCACCGATGTTATTGCTTTTGTTCTACCATATCCTATTTCCTTTTCTCGTTATTTATTTGTAAAGCTAAAAAGCCTTTCCTCCTTATTTCGTCTATTTCCTTTCAGTATCGAGTACTGATATAATTTATTCTTAAGAAAAAATTCCTACATCCATAAAATTTACTTTGTATTTAATATATATATATATATATATATATATATATATATATATATATATATATATATATATATATATATATGTATATATATATATATATATATATATATATATATATATATATATATATATATGTATATATATATATATATATATATATATATATATGTATGTATGTATGTATGTATATATTTAGAAGAAAACAATTTTTTAGTAAAAGTAAACTATAAAAATATATTAGTCATTTACTTCATTCTTTTAATAAAAAAAAAACTGCAAAATAACTTTTTTGTGTTTATTGATGCAAAAAGAATTAAAAAAAAATAGATTTATTAATAATTAAATTATAATTAAGAAACGAAAGAAGTTTGTTTCATAGTTTGCTTCATTAATTTAATGTTTTATATATTTTAAGGTTAATATAATTTTAACTTGGAAAAATTCGAGGGTTATTCAAAATCTTCTGCCTCGACACCTGAAAACTATTTATATATGTATATACAGTATTTATTTATGATAACGTATATGATGATATGATGATATATGTACATTACATACTAGATACTTCAAATAATATAAATTCTCGATTTTCGTTGGAATTTCAAGGATGAATATTTAACTGGACTATTTAATATAAATCAGACTTATTTTGGACGTTTAGAAGTCACATTTCATTCTTAAAAAGTTATACAAACAAATTAAATCATCAGCATATATTAAAGAATAACGCTGTAATTTACATTTTCAGAAAATACGCTAAAAACTTTCTTCGTCAATAGAAATTATGATAGTGTTTTCCGCAAATCCTCTGTATCTGAATATTTATGGTGATGAGGTGCAACACATGTGTTTAATCATAATTTTACATAAATATATGCGTGAAAATGCCGTACAAAATAAAATCGTATAAATAAAGGGAGAATTTTTTATTTTATTTATTTAATAATAGAAATGAGGCTTTTGTCTCCAGAAAATTCCACATTGCACCCATGAGATAATAATTCATTTTTTACTAAAATAGATTGAGCAACTTTCAGAGCAGCTTTCAAATTACTTATTTTGAAGTGGAATGCATTACTTTCTCCATTTCTGCATTTTTATTATCATTCTGATTTTTTTTTCATCTATAATTTTATGCACACGTAAGAATAAATTGGTTATTTACAGAATACTATCTACATTTAAAAATATCGGAAAAATTAAATTATTATTATTATTATTATTATTATTATTATTATTATTATTTTTAATTTGAATAGTATAAATACTAAAGTAGTGAGAATGTTTCTTTCCTTATTTTTATTTTTTATTTATTTATTTATTTATTTTTAAACCGTGAATTCATTATATCACATTGCTCTAAATTGCATTTTAAATGAAATTATTTCATGTTTTTTTTTTTTTTTTTTTTTTTTTTTCCCGAAGAATAAATTGGATACGATTTTTTTTCATCAGAAATTAATTAAAAAATAAATAAATAAATAAATAAAAAATGTATTAAACATCATCTAAAACTAATTTATATATGTGTATATATCTTTTACATATGTATTACATACTCAATATTTTATATATTTTTTCGGGGAAAAAAAACCTCTCATGAATGCTGTATTGCACTCAATATTCTATCTCAGATGACTGTTGACTGTAGATCCTGGTCATTTCTTGCTGTCTAGCCTATAAGCGGCCTTGGCCTGGTCGATGTTTAAAGTTCCTTCTCTTACGAAATCGATTCTTGAGCTCTGAAATGATATTCTTTACTGTTATGGTAAAATATATTTTTGCATGTCTTTCTGAGCTAAAATCTTCCGAAAAATAATTCTGTTGTATAACAGAAAATTTCTGGCAGCAAAAAATTATCATAAAATATCAGTAAGCTGAAAAAAATATATCCCCAGCAGATGAAATATATATTAATAATTATAGATATTATCCGGTAATAGAAAAAATATTATGTGTCTTGACATTTGAGATGTAATATTAGAAAACAGAATTTTTCAGCAAAAAGATTGTGTGCTTTTTTATAGAATGTTTTTACAGTGCAATTTGTTTTGATAAATTGCAATATGTCGAAACTTTTAAATCTATGCTTTTAAAGAAAAGAACAGATTGCTAGGAATATTTTCTAATAATGTTTTGAATAGAATTCAAATGTTTATATTTTTCTTCTTCTGCTTTTCTTTTCTTTTCTTTTCTTTTTTTTTCTGATTAGCATTAATATAAAGAATATAATCTGTGAGATAAATTTAGATTTGTGTAGTCTACTAAATAAAAAAAAAAATAAAAAAATGAATATCAATGAAAAATTCTTTGTAATACATTATATTCGTCAATACCGTATTATATAATAAAAATATTAATAAATTACAATAATTACTTAGTGATATGGTCTATAGTAAAAGACTATCGTCTTTTTTATTCCTTGTTCATGGTGTGATTAAAACACCGATAAAATAATAAAAATCTCATGATATACTATATTCAGACAATGCTTTATTGGTGATATCTGAGATAAAATTAATTCATATATTTTTACAATTTGAACACTGAATATTAACTATACGGAAATTTATAGAAATGTTTTTGGATATGACAGCATAGTTCATTAAAATTTCAGGAACTTTACAAATAATATAAACAATTTTTTTCTTCAAATTATTAAAAAAAAATTAAAAATAGTATTAACATCATATTATGTTTATTATTATTATATTTTTTTCCTCTTTCCAACAGCTATGATTGATATTTTTCTTTCAAAATGGTATTTCAAAAGTGCACTGTCAATTAAAAAGAAATATGTATATGTCTTTAACTTCATAAAAATAATTTCCGACAGAGTTTTGCGTTTTAAAATCATTTTAGGAATGTATATTTACAATATATATTAAAATTTTAGCTAAAAACATATCATAAAAATAATTTAATATATATCTAAAATATATAGATAAAAATGAATTTTTCTATTCTACAGTATACAGAAATAAATGCATTCCCAAAACCATCTGAAATTAGAACCTAATTTAAAAAAAAATTGCTTGCTATAACCTAGAATCAAAATTTAGACTCAACTTCTGTCACTTGTTTTTCTCTTTTCGACTTTTACACACACCGTGTAACTTATTATATAATATTTATCATAAAAATTTAATCCTTATTTTTTTTTTTTTATCCTTTCAATTAGGAAAAATATGTTCCTAATCGAAATGCATATTCCCATTTTGAAACATTACAAATATACATGTATTTTTTTGAAACATTACATGCTTTAAGATTTATGGCGATTCGCCATTTTTTTATTCATAAGATGCGATTAAAAATCTTCAAATTATTGATTTAAAGGAATATTTATTTAATTGTGAAGTTTTCAAATTTAATTTAAATAGTTGCTATTTTCTATGCATTAATTAACGTACTTATTTTAAATTAAGACAGAATAATTAAGGTATTATTTATCTTGATATTTTTGTTGCATAATATGTTATAAATCCAATTTTCTATAGTTTTACTTCTATATTTAGGTTAACTATATCTAAAAAATGGGTAAAATATATCTTGCGAAAACAGTTCTTATATGAAAGAAGTTTCAAAAATTAAATGAAGAAAATATTTTGTATTGCGAAAAGTACGAAATATTTTTACGAAAATTTACTTTGTAATTATTTAGATTGTAAATGAGTACGAATGAATATATACTTCAGTCAAAACATTCACAGTAAAATGGAGATAAAAAATATTTTAAAACAAAGAATTTAGAATAAGTCTTTACATATCGAAAAAATGAATAAAACGTTTAGAATTTCACTTGCATGTATTTGAACAATGACTGAAAGGAAATAAAGTTTTTCGAACAATTGCTGTCGTTTTCATTTTTCAATTATACTAATGCAGATAAACAGATCTATAAATAAAGGTAAAAGAGAATTTTAAATGAGCAAGCTAATGTTATTAAATTGTAAACAGATAATTCAAACACATTGTTTGAGTTTTATGAAGAGATTAAAAATGCATAATTTTACTGAGGAAACATAAGGAAATTTCCTACAATTTTGGCATATATTGCCGAGTAAATTAAACATTTCATATTTTTCCACTTTTTAAACATAGACTACATTTTTAGAGGAAAGTGTATATTTTTACAAATAGACAAAAAATTTTGAAATCTAACGTCTGTAAGTAAATAATACGAGAGAAAAAAAAATGTTAATTATATTTTTTGTAAATTATGTTTTGTACTAAGATCTGTATTTAACGCCAAAGATTTCTATTATTTAAAAATTTCTTTGGGAAATATTATGCATTTCTCTTAAATAAAGAGTTGTCAACAGCATTTTCTAATTTCGCTGCAATAGCTTTATTATTTATTTTTAAAAACTTAGGTTGACAGACATAAAATGAAACCACATAAATTCTTTGAATAATTAGGAAATATGTATTTATTTTTAAAATGTAAAGAAATATCACTTATATACACGTAAAGCATAGTATTACTCAACTTTGTACTAGTTTATTTTATGTTCTTAAATTTTTCAAAAATGTTTCGTATCAAAATTTCATTAAAATCGAAAAATACATTTAATTTTTATTGTTTTAATGGATTTATTTAATTTAAAGGCTATCATTCCAAAAAAACATTACTTTGGAAAATAATTTTGATAAATATTAGAGCTTGAAGCTTTTATTCTTTTCATAAAATTCCTAAAGATTTATTAAACTTTTAAACTTGGATTGCTTTTACGGAGAAATGGGGAAAACTTTGATAATTATTTAACTTTTTTTCCTGATATAAGAAAGAATGAAGTTAACAGTTCAACAAAATGCTTTCTTCAGCTATTATTAAAATTTCTTCTTTCTAAGGCAGTTTTTAAATGATCATACATTTTTCTCTAATCATAAAATAAATAAATAAAATAATAAAACATCAATTTATAACCATATTTATATGCTTATTAAAGTGGTTTAAAAGAGCAGAAAATTTAGATGAGAACCAATATATGTTATAAAATAAGAATGAAAGAAATAAAATTAAACGCATTATATATATACATATATATTCAATGAATAGAGGCAAATTAAACAAGAATACTATTATGTCATTAACCCAAGAAAAAAAATTTACTTCAATGTGTATACTTTCCTAATTCGATGACATTTCCCATTTGTATATTTTCCCATTCATGCAAAATTGTATGTATCTTATGAGTTAAACTTTGTAAGATCAAATTATTTTTTTCTGGATTTCAAATGACCACTGCCCGCCTTACAAATGAATTTATTAAAGTCTGTGAAATCTGGTTTTCTATTATTTGTTATAAAGCATATATTTAATATTGATTTCTTACTTTAAAACTATGTTTATGAGAGTTATTATAAAGCATATATATATAAAAAAAATAGATCTGATGGTAACAGTAAAAGGAGGAAAGCAAAAGCGTGTTTGGAAGAGCATCAGAAAAAGGAAGAAAATGTGTTACAGTCACAAAAAAGAACAAAAAATATTAGATATATCATAAATTAATTGTTTGTTATTTTATGAGAAAAGATATATTTAGTTTAACTTGACAAAATAAGTGTTTTATTTTGTTAACTTCTAAAAAAGAAAAAAAAAAACTTAAGGAATACAAGCGTTATATTTGTATTTAGTATCCTAGATAGATACAAGTTTGAAAAAAAAAAGAGAGAGAGATGCAAAGTTGTGTTATTTTAATAAAACCTTAAATTCGTAATGCAGATCAGTTTGTTGCTATACTTACCAAAAGATCATATTCATGCGCAGATCATAGATGTACGCAGATCATATATAAACAAGCAGTCAGTTTATGTGCTATGCCGTATAGTTTACATTATAAACAATTTAAACATACTGTTTAGTATAACAACAATTGTACATTGGTTTCATGAGGTGTATTTATAACTTAAAATACTGAGGGTGTTTAAATAATATTGTAACGCTTATGCTTTTTCTAAAAATAAAACTAGTATGATGTTTAGTAAACCTAAACTAGTATGATGTGTAGTAAGTCTAAAACTAGTACGAGTTTTCCTTCGTAAAAAAAAAAAAAAAAAAACTCGATAACTTTGATTTAAATTATCACAAATTTATTACTCAAATTATGAAAAAAAAATTGCTTTTTCATTACTACACGTAAAATGTGGAACAGATTTATTAAAAAGAAAAAAAAAAAGAGAGAGAAAGAACAAAATATCAAAATGAACAAGTTTTTGAAAAAAGTTAAAACACTAATCTATATAAATAAAGCAACTAATCTGTGTAAATAAAGCAAAGAGTTTGTCGGGAACGCATTCGGCTGGACCACTTCTATTTTTGATTGGTCTAGATTTAACTATTTTAGTGATGAAAGTTGTCCATTTTTTTTAGTAAAAACTGATGAATATTTTTTAAAAAGATACTGCATATATGTTATACTTTTTAAAAAAGCTCTAAAAATTGTTCATTTTTTGTGTGGAAACTATAAACATCAAGTTATTAAAGATATTTACGCTGCAAAGTTTTCTTTTAATTAATTAACTTATGAAAATAATAACCTCTTAATATAATTTAATTGTTGGCAAAATAATAATAATAATAATAATAATAATAATAATTACGTGTTCATTTTCTATTGACATATAAATAAATACATTTAATTAAACGTGAACATTAAAATATTGTAAAATAATAAATTACGAATCTCACAAAAATTTACGTCATTATCACTTCAAAATTTTCTACACATTGATAAAGTGCTAATGTAGAAGATTCAACAGAAAATTTAAAAACGTAGTCTATAAAAAGCTTTTTTTTTTTTTTTTTTTTTTTTAAATTTTATAATTATTTTTAATTTTGTTGTCATTTCGGCAATGAGTTGATACGGGTATCGCAAATGCATAAGTAAACATTTTGGCGAGAAACGTCCGAGCTACTTCAGTGCCAAATTTCAAATTCAGCAAGAGATCCAAGCTCTTTCAACTTTTTTCCACAATTTTTCTCAATTTTATTTTTAATATTTTTGTAATGCGAGTGGGAAAAAAGGAAAAGAATTTCTTTAAATTTTTCTAATTGTACAAAAAGACGTTGCGGTGAAGAAATCTCTGCCGATGTCAGCGAGGGTCCGAAGCGAAGTTTTTAGGAAATTTCAATGTATTTTCCTTCTAGTTTTAATTTGTAGAACGGCATAAAAAATATTGATTCTTTTCTTAATTCTTTTAAATATAGTGACCTGCGAAGCGGGCAATGCCTGATAGTATCTAATAAAGTTACACTCTCAAATTATTGTACCTGATATCGTATCTCATGTTTCAAAAAAAACAAATGTAATCCTCAAAAATGCTATTATGAAAACTTTTTAAATATCTCTGTATGAAATATTAAAAAAATGATTTAAAGTAAAAAATCGAAATAAAATAAAAATAAAAAATAAATTAAAAAAAACTGAGGCTTACTATATTATACTTAAACATAATCAGTGTAAGAGTAAGAGCATTGTTGTAAATCTAAATTTAGCGTCAAACATTTATGGTAATCCATCCCGCCTTTAAAACGTCACGCTTTTGCATTAAACTGAAATTGAACACATTCTAAAATTACAAACAAAAATTCCACATACATTTCTAAAATCGCCCGAATCTTACAAAAACCTTCATTTAACTAACAAAGACTTTGAAAATTTTTGCTACTGCTAACTTCACAGCAATAATTTTATGCGATTCATCAATATTTATTTAAAAATTAACTTCTTTTGCTATACGATCACTGTAATTTGTTATCATTAAACGTTTTTTTCTTGAAGAACTTTTAATGAAAGACTCAGAAACATAAATTAAACAAAGTGTAGCTGAACTTTTACTGAAATACTTCTATTTAATTGCATGCCAATGCAATGGCATATTATTTAAATATTTTATAATTACTTATTTAACAAAAACAAAAGATGTATGGATAATACTTAAGGGCCCTCTTAACTCATCACCGCCGGAGGCCGAAGCTAATGTTATTCTACGGGAAATGTTTTTTTACAAATCACTTATTAACTATTACATATTTTTAAATTCTGTTTTCACATTCTGAAAATTCCCAACTGTTAAAATGACGGACCTTTTTTAAAAAAATTATTTTTTTAATTTTTTATATTTTATTTTAAAGTTGCAAAATACGAATTTTTAGCATGTGAATTTTTTTCATTTTGCAATTTCAAAATAAAATATTAAAAATTAAAAAAATACATTTTTGAAAAAAGTCCGTCAATTTAACAGTTGGGAATTTTCTGAATGTGGAAACAGGATTTAAAAATATGTATTAGTTAATAAGTTATTTCTAAAGAAAATTTCCCCATAGAATAACATTGGATCGGGCTTCCAGCGACGGTAAGTGAAGAGGGCCGTTAAAACCTTTTGTTCTACACAATTTTATGATAACAAATTTTAAATATTTATTTCTCTTTTACATTTCTGTTCGCTGATTTCTTAACAAAAAAAAAAAAAAAAAAAAAAAAAAAAAAAAAGAAGAAGGGCAATTGAAAAAGAAAAGAATTTTTTTTTTGTTTTTAGTAAAATAAAAACAGTTTTATACCTTAAAGAAATACAAGTATAAATACAGGATATTATTTTATTCAATGGTCTTAAAAGTTGAATTATAATTTATACTTAATTTTGATAGTTTTAAACTTCAAACGAATAATTTATTAAAGATAATTAAAATATTCGAATGAAAATATTTGAATTAATGTGAAATTTTAAAATAAGCGATTAAACTTCAAAGTATTTTAACGTATAGAATTTATCTAAATATGCAAAGGCAAATGCGTTGTAATAAAATGTTTCAATTATTCGACATCAAATGAACATTTTTCACAGTCATTTATTTCCTTTAATATAGCCTATCTTTTGAAGTCATTACTCATTTATCTTGGTTTAACATTCATTTTGTCGCATAGAAAGCTTTTCGTGTTAAATAATTTTGTACCCAAATTTGCGCGAATTGAAAGCTCATTTCCTATATTGTAAAATAATCTTCTAATGGCTATAAATAACGATTGAGAACGTATAATGGATTTGACGTAAACGTGCAACGAATCGATTACGCATTTAAGTAAAATGAGTGTAAAGCATTGATAAATTTGACATTGTCTAGACTTACATTATTAACAAAGTAAATTGAATCAAATATACTGTTAAAAATTTTATCAGAAAAACACTGGTAATCCTTTATCACCAGTCTTTTCGTAAAATAACGGAGAAAAAAAAATGAGGATGTTAAAATATCAATTTTATATATCCTTTTTTATGACTAATATTAATTCAATTAATTATTGTGGAGAATATATTTGTGATTTAGAATGTTTTTTCTAAAGTAGAAGCATGCATTTTTAATTTTTATTGATAAATTAAATAATAAATATAGATAGAAATTCAGCAAAAAGATTGAGAATCTCGATTATTTAATTTTAACTAAGAATTTTTGTAAATTTATAGAGACTCTGGTTAGACATATTAGTAAATTTACGTTAATTGTTTACAGTGTAGAATTAAAACTTTTTTTTCTGCAATTTAAGACATTTATAATTTATCTCTCGTATATGAATGAATTCTATATTAAAATTTCCATACACATACAACAGATGATGAAATATGTTTCTTTTAAGACAAGATTAAAAATAAAAAATAATAATAAGAGTATTTTCCCTTAAATTAAAGGATGAAAAAAAAAATTTTTAATTTCTGAATTCATTTATCTAATTGTATTTTAAATAACATAATAATAGTGATGAGTTAGTCGTACATGAGTTAGTTACATGAATTAGTCGTATTTCCACAAATATGCATTTTGAGTTTTGCAACATTATCATAAGATAAATTTAAATATTTCAGTGTGTAACTATCTTTGCTGTAAAATAACCGTTCAATAAGATGTAATTTTTTATTTAAATTAAATAATAAAAACAATACAATTTGGAAAAACTAATAAATGAAAAAGTATTCTTTTATTATTTTCAAGAATAAATTTTAATTCTAAGAAAATGATTAAGTATTTACTCTTATTTCCTGATTAAGAAACAAAATTATGCAATTATGCTAAAAATATAAACGTGTTTACTGTTAAGAACTTTCATTAAATTTGCACGAATGTGCATGGGTTAGATGGAACAATATTTATTTTTAATATTAAACATTAACACGTTAAAATAAGGATACAAATTCGAATTTTGGCCTAATATATATATATATATATATATATATACATATATACTTAACACATATACTTTCACAGTGTATATATATATATATATATATATATATATATATATACACTGTGAAAAAATATGTCCTATTTGCTGCCAGAAAGTCTCTGTAATTTCAGAAAATACGCGTAATTTAAGAAAAAATTACGTTGTCAGAACGTATTTTCTCAAATTACAGATAATTTCTGGCAGCAAATAGGACATTTTTTTACAGTGTATATATATATCTATGCATATGTGTGTGTGTGTGTGTAAATTTTAAAGCGATTATAGAAAAGACTGTGAATGGAAATATTCTAAATAATTATTTCTGCAGAAATACTGATAGAACTCCTAAATGTTTTGATGATTTAGTAAAATTAGCTTCTACACATTTTTAAGAAAAAACTTCACACAAAAATGTTTCTTAAATTTGAAATAAAATAACAAAACAGAGAATATATTATTAAAAAAAAAAAAAAAACTTTTATTTCCTATTCTGGAAGCTTGTCACAAGTTCTTAGACCATATCATATACATGAAAAACAAACAGAAGTTCCTTTCATTACTTCTGTTTACGGCATTTGTGATGTAACCCAATGAAGTTTTTTGACATACTTAATGGAGTAAGAAAAGTCGGTCATTATTTCATACATGAAATCCTAGTGATAAAATACCATAGACATTGAATTAAAAACACAATATGCATATTCACTTAAAATAATTTGTAAATGAAAACTAATGTTGTAAAAACCTTTGCATATGAAATTTTGATAAATGATTATTAATTTCATTATGATGAAGCAAAATTATATTTCAGGATATCAATTTTCTAACACAGTCAGTATTTTGATTTATATAAGCATTTTGGAGTTTAATTACCTTTGAAATTTTAACAATTTTATTCTGTTATAAATCTTCCTGTTTCATTCTGTTCTATATTTTCATTCTGTTTGAAACATACACTATTTCATATAACACATTCCCATATTACAAATTAATGCAATATTTTATTACAAAACTATTTTGTAATAAAATATTCACGAAACAATTTCTGATATGAAATGTTCACTTTTGATACATTTTGAGGACAGTGCACTTATTACCACTTATTACAAATACGTCAGAAATAAAACAAGAATTAAATTTTAATTATAAACATAGAAAAAACCTTAAATCATTACTTCGTGCGTAGTTGTTTAAATTTTTCAGCTGGGTACCTAGCTAAAAATTTAAACAACGACGCACGAAGTAATGTTTCAAGGTTTTTTCTATGTTTATAATTAAAGTTTAATACTTCATTTTTACTGGTATATTTCAAGAATTAAATGTTTTTCCTTTGAAGAAAGTCCTGTAAATGTATTTTACTCTTTTCTTACAGACCTTTGTAATTTAGAATTGCTAAAATGAACATTTTATAAATATATTTAATAAATTAATAATTTTTAACAAACTTCGAAAAACTAAACATAGAGATTTGGACCAACATTATCGAATTTTACTGAATTGTATACTTGAATGAAAAATCGATGAAAAGCTATTGTCAGGAAACAATTCAAAGAGATTAAAATTATTTCATGCTATGAATGCAAACATTTTCTCTAACAAATAAAATTTAATTTTTTTTTTCATAAAATATTTTGTGCAAAATTCTTCAAAAATTATTTTTTAACATTGTGAAAAAATATTCTTTTAGAAGGGAGATTTTTTTTTTTGAAAAAAGGAAAAATAACACAAAATTATTTTCTCGTCAAGTTAAAGTCAAACTCTTTTCCCGAATATCATTCCATAATTGCAAAATAAAAATATCAGTTTTTTGGATGTAATTTAAAGAGTTATTGCGTTCTTTGTAATGTATTTTGAAGTAATGGAACAAATACACAATATTTAGAAATTAAATATTATACACATAATCTCATTTCTCAATAAAATGATATATTTTTCTTACCTTCATGTAATGAATCCTTATATAAACGTTTCTTTATTCTTACGTAATAAAAAATAATTCTCTCTAATAAGATGTCTTACAAATTCCTGCAGCAGGTATTCCTATTACGTATACTTTAGGATGCTTTAGTCTTAGCTTTATATCAACAGAGGACTGTAAGATTGATGAATTATGTGTGTGGAACGAAGTGTTTTACAAGTACGATATATAAATTGGACCTTCTATGCAGTTCCGTGTAAATAAATGAAATTCATCATCAATAATATTTTTTTTTTCGTTGATGGTTTCTATTAAAAGATTTTTTGTGTAAATATAATCTTGTAGAAATACTCTAGGAAAAGAAAGATAGAAATATTGGATAAAACACGAAATATCGTACACATATGTACAAAAAAAAAAAAAAAAAAAGAAAAGAAAAGAAAAGAAAAAAAAGAAAGCGAGTACACATTTTTTTTTTTTTTAGAAAAAAATTCTGAACTTTAAAAGTATTTTAAAATGCATATCAAAACAATGTCTTAATCGTTATAAAAATAAGTAATTTTCTTTTCTTTTTAAATAGTTGATTAAAAACTAATATTTTAACTATATGCTACATACAGTCTTAATATTTGAATTTAATGCAATACATCTTTAAAAGTGGTATTGTTAAGATAAATATATTTTTCAAAAAATAAAAGTACTTACAAATGTGGCTTGTCATTGTTTATTCTGAACTGACACAACTGCAGTAATTTTAGTAAATTATATATTATATTACATTTCCATTTAATACTTATAAAGTAAACTATAATAGGTTTATTTAGAGAAATTGCAGTAAAAGGTTCATTTTTTTATACGAACTATCTAAAAAATGCCGTGCTTGGAATCGAACCCGGGTACCCCAATTAACGCGTGTACGTTCTGTCACTGAGGTATTAAGTTTGTTCAATTAAATATATATTCTGTCAACAATTCTTGTGGTTTTTGATATATATATATATATATTACATATCTGAACTATTTAAATTGTGTTTTTTCAGTTTGTACGTTTTCGTAAATTCATGATATTCAAGATGCTAAAACTTTTATACACTATCTACCAATAAGTATTTGGGCACTTTCGAATTTAGACGTTTTGTCGAATATCTAGGAAAGTTATTTAGAAACCATCTTGAAACTTTGATAGTGTACAGATGAAATTATACCTCATATATTTAAGCAAAAGTTGTGTCTTGAAGAGAAAAATAGGACAGTAAAAAATTACGCAAAAATCAAAATGATTTGGATCACCCTGTAAAAAATAACGCTATAAAGGCGTTTTAATTATAATATGTGATTATGAGGATTCCTCTCATTATCTGTATTAATTTGTATGAAGCTGCCACATATATTCACAGAGATGTAACTTTTTTTTTTTTAAGGTTGCAAAAAAGTTCTATTTTTTTTAAAATTATAACACGTAGAATATTAGACACAGTGCAAAGCTACTCTCAGTAAATTTGGCATATTACATTAGACAAAGTATAAAGCAATTAGAAGGCAAAAATGTTAAACATCTTAAGAAATGTGAGCATTTTTACTAAATAATTTTTAACTACGTATGCGCTAGCTTTAAAAAAAATTAATTTGCGTAATTTAATAGCCAATAATATTGAGCAACTTATATGAAAACCCTTAACAAATATCAGGTAAACTCAAAACGTTATAAAAGACAAAATAAACAGAATTTCATTTCTCTCAAAATAAAAAATAAGAATAAGGGTTTTTACTTACATTGTTATTTTAATTCAGTCAATCCCTGATAGTAAAAGAGTGTTCGTTGATTATAAATAAATATTGATCAAACCCCCTAGTATCTTCCTTTTTTTTGGGGGGGGGGACTGAAATTGTGCTCATTCTATCTTTCATAACTTTTTTAATTTATACGATATTTGTTTGGGGTTTACATGTAAGTTGCTCAATGCTTTTGGCTATTCATATTTTATCATACTTTTGGCTATTTGGTATGCAAGTGAAATATTTTAAAGCTAGCGCATGCATAATGAAAAATTATTTAGCAAAAATGCTCATATTTCGCAAGATATTTAACATTTTTGCATTCTAATTGCAATATGATGTGTCTAATATAGTATGCCAAATTTGCTAAAAAGGGCTTTGCACTGGGTGTAATATCCTACTTGTTTAAATTTAAAAAGTGGAAACATTTTTTTAGAATTTTTTAAATAAACCGTTATATAACGAAAAATCCGAAAAAAATTTCCATGAATATATGTGGTAGCCTTTTAAAAATCTATACAGATGATAAAAATAATCCTCATAATCACATGTTGCGGCCAAAATGCATTTAAAGCATTTCTTTTTACAGGGTGATCCAAAACGTTTTCACTTTTTTTAAAACTTTTTACTTGTCCAATTTCCATTTTTAGGACACAACTTTTGCTGAAATATATGAGGTTTAACATGTTATTTACGCTACTGAAATTTCAAGATGATTCCTATAGAACTTTTGTGGATATTTGACACAACATCTAAATTTAAAAGTATCCAAATACCTATTGATAGATAGTGTACATAAGAAAATACAATACTTTTGGATATTTAAGAAAATCTACCTAAAAAAAATTAAGGATGGATTTTGAAATTTATAAATTAGATTTTGTAAAAAAAAAAAACATACACTATTTAAAAATTTGCAAGTGAAACATGATATTGATAATATTTTTATTTTTAATATATATTTTTGTCTTTTAAAGGCATTGCAAATCCCATGCGTGATTCTTTTAAGCAGGCTATATTAAACATACAAAAATATATTAAACCTTTTCGCAAATATATGTTGAGATTTTCGCATCTTAAAATCATGAAAAAAAAAAAAAAATGCAAACAGAGAAAAAGCACTTTGAAGACTTCAAATGTGTAAGAAACAATAAGAATAGTTGCCTGGACACATATTTTATTGAAAAAACATCTAAAATAGTTCAGTTTATAAATACAAATGGAAATATAAGCTTTGATATGAAACATACTTCAGTGGTGTCAGATCCCATTAAATAAAACGAATTCCAGAAACTTTTAGAAAAAATCTATATCGAATAAATTAATTGAAGTATAAATTATGTAACGACTGATTAACTTGAATAGTGTTGATAATCTATGCAAAACGCGTGTTTTTTTTATTTATGTTTTAATTTTATTGCGAGCATGCAATTACAAAAAGCTTACGATATAGATCTAATAAGTAATCTGTGATAGCAGGGACATTTCTGGAATTGCCGTCAATTCAATATCTTGATGCCTGTTATATTTTGGAGCTTTAGTGGCTAGATCTTTCTTTACAAAATATAACATAATATAAAAACAAAAGTAGAATAACTATTTTGTCTTCAGTATATATATATTGGATATATTGCATATATATGTATACATGCATATATTTTTATTATAATTAAGTGAAATTCCCCAATATAACTGATATTAGATGGAATTGTATTTTTATGGAATTAACTTTGAACACCGAAGTCTTTGAAATATTATTATAATACTAGCAAACCCCTGCGAAATATTCGCATTTTATTTCTTTTCTTATTTAACTTTAAATTTTGAAACTTATAAATGTTATACCAATTTCACCACCTAATTAAAATTTTAATTTAACAGAAGTCAAATTAAAATTAATATTGTAGAATAGTGAAACAAAAATCATTCAAAGAAAGGTTTTCAAATAAAATTCATGGTTCACGACCCAATTTTCATACTTCCACATGGCAGTACAATTTTAATATAAGACTCCCACGACGCCTTTTAAATTTTTGTCGTCAAGTTGGCGATGACTTTTTATTAATTTTGGTATATATATATATATATATGTGTGTGTGTGTGTGTGTGTGTGACGCATTTCTTCTACCAGTCAACAGATGGCGCTGCTTCCGATGCCCACCTTTCAACGAGATGACGAACGGAAGAGTCAGTTGGGATCTGTGTACCATGAAAAGCTGTTGAGACCGTCAGCGCGAAGGCTGATATGGTCATTTTCTTCTAATTAGAACTTGAAGTGCTCTGAATAGTTGGGTAGAGCCATGGAGGGCTCATTATTTCAATCTCATTGTTTGATAGCGCGCGTAGGTGCTTAAATGTTGTTTTGTGATAGTTATTCTGATGAAGTGAACTTCTTAGTTCTATGTGTTAAGCCTCGAAACCAGCAGTTGGTTAATAATGTGATTATGCTGTTATAATAATATTTATGTGTAATTTGTGTTTTTGTGTGTCTTCAAATAAATGTGTCCTTATCGAATTTGCATCTCATCATTGCCCCACCTCTAGACGCCCAGCCAAGTTCCTACAAGTGAGGTCTCTGCCGCGATCCTAGAAATACTAAAAAGATCTTCAGGTAACTCTTATATTTATCATTCTGTTAAGAAATAAACAATTTAGTACAATATTGAAATATATGAAGATAGATAGTAAGAATAGTTTCGGTTTCATTTTATGCATGTTTAAGATGAAATAAAAATATCACTTGAGAAGAATGAATAGGAAAAGGAATAATTATGATTAAAAATTATGATTCTGAATAATCTTTTATAATTTTGTTTATTATTGTTTTCTTAAGGTGACAATATTATTTTAAAACGAAAGTGATAACAATAATTAAATAAATAATAATAATAATGGTGATATTATATGAAATATGTGTAATAATTGAGAAATATATAAGTTGTTCTAAATATTTTGTTGAATAATATAAATTGTTCTGAATGTGCTTATTTAAAAATCAGGATAATTTTGATCTGAGAACAAAAACCATAGAATCACTTTTAAGAAAAATGTTCTCATGTTGTTTTAATTACATTTAATTATGATATGAATTTGCTAGAAATATTGAAATATTTTTGGGTATAAGTAATTATTTGGAGTTATAATGGCACAAAACTTATTACAAGGTATTAGAAAGGCAGATTTAAAAATAATAGCTGAAGAATTATGCCTAACTGCTCCGGCAGAAGCTAAGGTATTTGAAATCAAAACTTTAATTGAGAGTTCTGATATTTATAAAAATGATTTAGAATTTGTTAGAGGTGTTGTTAAAATGTTAGTAGAAGAGCAAACCAAAATAGAGATTGAAAGAATTAAATTGTCCCAATTAGAAAAAGAAATAAAGCTTCAGAATTTAAAATTACAAGCTGCAGCAAATAATTCTAGTAATAATGCTCAGTAACCAAATACGGAAACTACCTCACAGTCATTAGAAAATCTAATTAGAAGCATTAGAACTCTAACCATTTCAGTACCTGAGAAACCGAAAGCTTTGCCCTTATTTTTTTAATCCCTTGAAAAAGCATTCATTTCTAAAAATGTACCGTCTAAATTTAAATCGGAAATATTGATTAATTTATTGGGAGATAAATGTAATCAGGTTCTTGCGCACGTAACCACCGAAGAAATTAACGATTATGAAAAAGTTAAGGGATTAATTTTAAGACAATTTCAACCAACGCCGCGTGAATGTTTAAGTAATTTTAAAAATGCGCTGCGGAATCCGTCAGAATCCCATGTTCAGTTTGCTTCCCGTCTAAGCGCTTCTTTTGATTACTATTGTAGATTGAGAGGAGCTAATGATGTTAAACAATTGTGTGATCTTATAACTTCTGATAAGTTATATGAGACGTTGAATTCTAGAACTAAGGAACATATCAGCATTCGAGGGGGTCAGAACTGGTTTAAACCCAATGAATTAGATCGAGAGTGTGATTTATTCTACTTTTCTAGAGGGAAATCGTTAATTGAAACTAATAACACGCGAAACGAAAGTTCAGAGAATAAGCGGTTTTTTAACAAAACTTTTTTGAGAAAGACACAGACACAGTATAATAATAAAGATCCTATAATACGAAATTCGGTGCCTAACCAAACTCATGAAAAACATGAAAGAATGTGTTACATTTGTGGGGTGAAAGGGAAAACATTTCATTTCGCTAGAGTCTGTCCTCAACGTGTTGCAGGAAAAAAAGAATTCCGTGTAAATCTTCCAACAAACTCTATAGTTCAATCCGAAACAAATCATGGTTGTCCGATTGACCTAATTGTTAATGAGCTTGAATATGTTGATATTTTGGTTGATGATATTCCACTTAAAGGGTTAAAAGATACGAGGTCTTCAACTTTAGTTGTAAATAAAAACATCATTCCAGACACTAAAAATGTTATTTCTTCAACGACACTATTTAGCTGCTTTAATGAAAAGAAAGATGCAAATCGAGCTGAATTAAAAATATCTTGGCCTAATCGTGATTCAGTAAATATAATCGGTGCATTGTGCAAAAATTTGTCATGCGACGTAATTCTTCTTGGCAATATGTTTCATATTCTGAAACAACAAAATAAAAAGAAGACAAATGTTTCGAATTCCAAAGACGAAGGGGGGGGGGGATTTTTTTTCAAATTTCGGGGGGAAAGCGATCTCAATGAAGCAGATGAGTGTTCTTTTTCTTTATTTAATCGAAGGGAAAATGAAATAGATTTTTTTTTTCAATATGTGCAATTTTTCAGAAGAAACGGAAATGAATGTTAGTCATATATTAAATAAGTCATTGAAAGGTAATTTAAGCGAGTTAATAAAAAATTATAAGCCAGTTAAAACGAAAAGTACTGATTTAAAAATGTCCATTATTTTATCTGATGATACACCAGTATGTTTACGTTTTCTCAGGTTGTCATTTGTAGAGAAATTAGTAGTAGATAAACAGATTAATTAGTGGTTGAAAGATGGTATAATTAGAGAAAGTACGTCAAATTACGCTTCGCCAATAGTGGTGTGTAGGAAAAAAGATGGAGGAATAAGGTTAAGCCGTATTTTAAATAAGAAAATTATTAAAGATAAATACCCGTTGCCAAATATTGAGGATTTATTTCATAGGTTAGGGGAGGGTAAAAACTTTTCGACACTAGATTTAAAGAATGCGTTTTTACAAGTTGATGTAGAGGAAAAAAGTAGGAAATATACAGATTTTGTGACCGATAATGCCCAGTATGAGTTTCTAAAAGTTCCCTATGGGTTATGTAATAGTCCCTTAGTATTTCCGAGATATGTAAATTATGTGTTAAAAGATCTATTAAAAGGTGGTATTGTAATTATTTATTTAGACGATGTAATTATTCCATCTAAAGATGAGAATGAAAGGTTAGATAAATTAAAACGTGTGTTAAAAACGGCATCAAAATTTGGTCTAGAATTAAATTTAAAGAAATGTCAGCTTTTGAAAAGAAAGATCGATTTCTTAGGTGACATAATTGAGAATTGCACGATTAAACCCTCGGTAGAAAAAACTCTTGCAGTTCAAAATTTCCCAGAACCCCGTAATGCTAGGGAAGTGCAGAGTTTCTTGGGTTTAACGGGTTACTTTAGAAAATTTATTCGTTCATATGCCAACATAGCCATACCCCTTAGTGACTTATTACGTGCTTCCACTGCATTTAAATTCGAGCAAGAGTAGAAATTGGCTTTTCAAAAGCTGAAAGATATTTTATCCAATACGCCTGTCTTATACCTTTTTAAGCAAGTTTATAAATTGGAAGTTCATGCAGATGCATCTAAATTAGGATTCGGTGCTATCTTATTACAACAAGACGACGATGGACAATACTATCCTATCCATTATATGAGTAAAAAGACCTCGGTACAAGAAGAAAAATACTGCAGTTATGAGTTAGAAATGTTAGCGATAGTCGAGGCCCTTAAAAAATGTAGGAACTATTTATTAGGTAGTAAATTTAAAATTTATACTGACTGTCAAGTGTTTACAAAAACTTTAAATAAACGTGAATTGACACCTAAGGCAGCCAGGTGTTCTTTCCTGCTACAGGAATTCGATTATGAAGTAGTACATCGTCCTGGTAAACAAATGCAGCACGTACACGCCTTCAGCCGACACCCTGTAATAGCTGTAACTACCGATACTCTCACTCATCGTAATGCTACTGCTCAAGAAAATGTCGAGTACATTAAAACAAAGAAATCTCTTTTACAGCAGAACCAAAGTGACGAATATGTGTTAAAAAAAAATATTTTATAAAAAGTGTTAAATGATAGGGATGTACTAGTTGTCCCAGAAACCATGCAAATTGAGGTTGTAAAGAAATGTCATGCCCTAGGACATTTTTCGGATAATAAAACTGAAGAGTTAGTAAAAAGAGACTACTATTTTTCTAATATGAAAAAATGTATAGATAATGTTGTAAAAAATTGTGTAAACTGTATACTCATAAATAAGAAGCAGGGAAAAGGAGAAGGTTTTTTGAACCCTATCCAGAAAGAAGATATACCATTATCTACTTATCATATCGATTTTGTGGGTCTATTACCGACCACAAATAAAAACTATAATTACATTTTCACCGTTACAGACGGATTTAGTAAATTTTCATGGCTATATCCCGTGAAATCAACTTCTTAAGTAGATGCCATGCAAAAATTAAAACAACAAGCTGCCATTTTTGGTAACCCAGCAAGAATAATATCTGATCGCGGAGCTGCGTTCACATCGAAGGACTTTAAAGACTGCTGTGAATCAGAGGGAATCGAACATGTCACCATCACAACTGGAATCCCAAGAGGAAACGGTCAAATAGAGAGACTCCACCAAACAATCATACCTGTATTATCCAAGTTATCCGTAGATGACCCGAACAAGTGGTACAAGTTTGTTGTGGCTGTCCAGAGAACAGTTAATTCCACCGTATCAAGAAGTACCAAAAGAACTCGTTTTGAATTACTCACAGGTGTAACCATGAAAAGGAAAGAAGATAAAAAGTACTAGAACTCCTCGAAGAGGAAAGGATAAATTCCATGCTCGACAACCTTAACACCATTCGTGAAGAAGCAAGAAAAAACATCCTTAAGATTCAAGAAGAAAATCGTAGATGTTACAACAAGAAGAGAAAGAAAGCCCATGTGTATAAAATTAATGATCTTGTTGCCATTCAGCGAACTCAGTTTGGAACTGGCATGAAACTTAGACAAAAATTCCTAGATCCCTACAAAGTTGTACGAATAAAGGCCAACGAGAGATATGAAGTCGAGAAGATAGGTGATCACGAAGGCCCTATTCATACTAGTACCTCTGCAGATAATATGAAATTGTGGGTTACGAACTAGTCAAAAACCCCAAAACTTTGAAAAAAAAAGACTGATCTTTATGCTTGATGTACATAATTATTTTAATGTCTGTTTCTCTTTTTTGTATTTTTTCTATTGAATTGCATTTTACAGATATCATTTAGTATCCTAGGCTGATCCGGTGGTGAGGACACCGTGCGTCAGAATAGCAGAGCTTTGTGAGACGCATTTCTTCTACCAGCCAACAGATGGCGCTGCCTCCGATGCCCATCTTTCAACGAGATGACGAACGGAAGAGTCAGTTGGGATCTGTCTACCATGGAAAGCTGTTGAGACCGTCAGCGCGAAGGCTGATATGGTCATTTTCTTCTAATTAGAGCTTGAAGTGCTCTGAATAGTTGGGTAGAGCCATGTAGGGCTCATTTCTTGAATATCATTGTTTGATAGCACGCGTAGGTGCTTAAATATTGCTTTGTGATAGTTATTCTGATGAAGTGAACTTCTTAGTTCATGTGAGCCTCGAAACCAGCAGTTGGTTAATAATGTGATTCTGCTGTTATAATAATATTTATGTGTAATTTGTGTTTTGTGTGTCTTCAAATAAATGTGTCGTTATTGAATTTGCATCTCATCATTGCCCCACCTCTAGACGCCCAGCCAAGATCCTACATATGTATATATATATTAGATAAATAAATAAATTAAATAAAATAAAATATTTCCTGTTTTGATTACATTTTTTATGATTGTGTTTTATAGTCAATGTATGACACAAAAGTTCATATTCTGTACTCCTTCTCATATTTATAAGGACACGTCATATTTTGAAATAACTAATGTAAAAATAACTGTGAACAAGATTATACTAAGTGCATTTAATATATCAAGTATTCTAAAAACCAAAACTGCTATAATTTTTTTAATATAAACAAAATTAATAAAAAATAATGCAAAATATTTTTTTCTCCACGTTTTTAGATGTTCATAATTATAGGGACAATCAAGATTTTTCCATTTTATTTAACTTACTAGCGGATAAATAAAAGTTGACATGCGAATTTGTTAACTACTGGGCTAGATTAATTCATATATAAGTCTTCAATTTTTTTTTGGACTGACATTACTGATAATTCATCGAAAAAAAGAAAGTTCATGTAGTAAAGTATGATAAATGTGTTTTTTAAGTGGAAGGATAATTTCAATCAGCCAAATTTCTAATGAAATTCGAAGATCTTAAATTGCTGAAGGAAATGTGATGAATCGTTGAACTGCCGGTTCGATAGGAAAGAGATCCGATGCAAAATCAGAGTTGTTTTACAGAGATCAAAGACTCATAATTTCTCTTACTATTCTACTCATGATGACAGCTGCTGAATTTGCTCGTAATTTTTAACGAAAGGTTGGGGTTCATATTTATGCATGTTTAAAATAATTAATAATATGTTAAAATGAATAAAAACCTGTAATAATCAATAAACATTTAAAGGGGGAAAGAACGTCTGTGTTAAAGTTGAATAAAGACAATATTAAATGGTAAAATGTTGCATTTTCTGATGAAAAACATTTTATTCTTGATTAACCAAATGGTTTTGACAGTTACTGGCACAATCTGAAGATAGCGAAAGACAGAGCAGATTTTTTAAAGGCAGATATAAATCGGGTATTTTAAAGGTGGATCTATGGTGCTCTGAGGAACTGTTTCTACTGAAGGCAGAATGAATTTAGTAATTTTTTCTATTATTATGAACATCAAGAGAATATCCGTAAATTTTAAATGTGGAATTCTCAGATTTTTGTTAGATTTATTTTATTTATTTATTTATTTTATTTTATTTTATTTTTTTTTTTTGGGGGGGGGGTAATAATATTTTTTTCAACAAGACTTACATTTTTGCTCTACTTCTAGAGCAATAGGAAATAGTTTGAAGAAAGAAACTTCTGTATTATTGCCTTTCCCATGGCCTAAAAGTTGAAAAAACCTTAGCTTATAATATTAAAAAAGTGCATGCAAGTGGAAAGCAATTTTAAATATTTTAAATATATTCAGAATATCATCTATGCTGTATGAAATGATATTGAAACTGAATATAAAAAAAATAAAATGTGTGTATATATATATATACCAGAGAGAATGTCTGACTGTGTCACCCTAAAAAGAGACCCCATAAAATATTAATTTAAAGAATAACTGAAAAAAAAAAATACTAACATTCGAGCTGTCCTTATAATTGTGAACACTTGAAAAATCATTTTTTTGACCGTATTTATTTTTTTTAAGATAGAGAAACGATAAAACTTTTTAAATTTAGTCTATTAATGAAATTCAAATTAATGAAAAATATGTTTGTTTAAATAATAGTGTTCAGTGTTTAGTTAATATACAAAAACGGGTGTCCTTATAATTATGAGAACCACAGTATCTTTAAAATATTGCTAAGTTTAAAATGACGCTTGCAAAGATTCTGAAGAAACAACTGTTAAAAATACATTTTTTTTTTTCGTAAAATAATCTCATCAGACAAATGTTGTCATGTTCTCTTATTAGTCCATTGAGCCAAGTCCGCGCACTTAAATATTGTTCATGTATAAATATTATTTTTTTATCCTCACGTATCGTATCTTTTCGACAAAAAATAAATGAAACTGGTCCACGTTAGAGAAATATTATATAGATTATAGTTTTAGCATATTATATTGTATTTCTTACCGCAAAACATTAGCGATGTTCAGTTTTTAAATTATTTTCGACATAAAATGGAATGTTAGAAAAATAGTTGTTTATAAACTTTATTCATTACTAACTTATTTGATACATACATCTTAAATCCAGCAGAAAAACCTTTTTAATGTCCAGTAGAGCATTTCTATATATGTACCTTATTATTTACAAAAATTTTCTTGTGTATGTGATGTCATATGTTATTCTGATATCCCGAAACGATGTTCTAGAAATATTTCTAGAATATTATGAAAGCTTTCATTCCACTAACACCAATTAGTATTACTGATTTGTTTTTCAGTCATAACATATATCGTCTTTCACAATGTTCTTTCTAAAGTAATGTGTGGCAGCTGTGAGATTTGCGGCGTTGCTGTTAATTCAAGATCTGTCATTTGAAGCATTTTGTAATATCTATTTAGCGTGTTCTATTTCGGTAATTATAAGACTGTTTCTTACATCTTTCTTGAAGTAGAAAGGAGATAATCAAAAGAACAAGAATTTTTTCTCAATATTGTTTGTGGCATATTTAGACATTTATATTTATATTATATTTATATTATTTTATTTAGATTTATTATATTTAGATTATTACATTTAGATTATTAGATTTAGATTTATATTAATAAACCGTAGAAAATGCTCTTTTAATGCAACTTTTATAAAGATATGATATTTTCATTTCTTATTTGTTTCATTGAGATTCTGAAGCACTTCTTTTCTTTCAAATAAATAAGAATTTAGTATTTTTAACTGCAATCAGGTTTCATGATTTGATTTTTTTTTCTACCGATCATTCTAAGAAAATAACAAATAATTTTAGTTGATAAACGTTATTAAAAGTTTTAAAAAATGTATTTCATGTGTTCTCTGTTGTATAATACAGTCGAACCTCGTTAACGTGAACACTGTTAACGCGAATTACTTTTAACATGAACCGTTTCCACAATTCCCATCAAATTGAAGATTAGTTTAATTATATGAAGATTAGTTACTGATAGCATGAACTATTTTTTTTATCCCCCTTGAGATTCACTTTATCAAAATTGGACTTTAATTATATTAAAAACTTTTTATCCTGGATCCCCATTTCATTTATAAATGTTATAAGTATAGTTAAAATAAAAGTTATTAAATTTTTATAACCGAATATATATATACATATATATATAAATAATAAAATGTTAAAAAATTGTAAAGAAATAAAGAAAATATATACAATATATGTAACGTTTTAACAAAATTGCATTTTTTATAATAATACTTGAAGCCATCATTTCTATTTTCCTTTAATAATAGTTCTGGTTTGTATGACATGTTTTTCATTATTACTATCACACGAATTTATCAAATAAAATATGATGTTCCTGTCAGCCGGCTTCTTCTCAGTAAAATATAAAAATAAATAATATTAGTATGAATTCAAGTTCTTTGCTGCAACAATTTGATTTAAAAAAAAAAAAAAACTTAAATTTTATTAAATGTAGTACTTTATAAAGTTACCTTTTTGACACAATATTTAATACACCTATTTTGGAACGTAGAATTAGAATGAAATTGATTTTCTGACAACAAGTAGTTTGAGTTCTCTTGAATTCTAAAGAGATACAAATGTTCTCAAACAAAACTTTCATCTGAAATATTTTAATAATTTCTTTTTTCTAAAGAATTTGGAAACGTAAGATGAATACAAAATTGCAGCATGGCATGAATGTAGGTGTTTCGATTTGAAGAGAACAAACATAAGATTTTAAAGAATATATCTGTAGTTAGATGCTTTTAATTATGTGTAGTTAAAAAATAATTTTTTGAGAGTCTTTTTAACATGCAAAAGGTAATTCACGTGTCATGGAAATTATATAAACATTTTTTAAAGTAATAAAATGTAGCATATTTCCCATGTTTTAAATTTTGCTTAGGTATTTTTGTATTTCGATAAGGAAAAGAAAATTATAAATATGCATTATAAAGATTTGTATGAATCTTTGAGAATGAGTTTACAACGAATTCTTATTTCGTACCAAACGAACATGAAACTTTGTCGTAAAAAGAATAAAGTGACAATTTTAAACACTGAAACCACAAATCAACTTAGAAACAATTAGTTAGCAAACTCTTCTCAGAATTAAAAGTATAGTAAATTCAAAAATGAGTTAATAATTTTCTAACATAATAAATATAACTTTTTATCCATTTGATATAAAAAGCAATATTTATGAAAGTTTTAATCTTACTTTATTCTGTAATAATTCAAATTTTTGAACTATACCCAAGCAGCACCGAAACGTTCTCTGAACGTTCAAAAATTGTTCTACAAACACGTTCTAAGAACGTTCACTTTGAACGTGTTATAGACGTCTATTTGTCCATCTTGAAGCCGTACAATAGTACGGTTCAGAGAACGTTCAATGAACGTGTAACTATCACCATCGGTGTTATAGAAACGTTCTGAGAACGTTCTACGTATACGGTCTCAGAACGTTCTAAACGTCTTTAGAACGTTTTCAAAACGTTATACACATTTTCAGAACGTTCTAGAAAACGTACTGTAAACGTTCTAAAATAGTGTAGAAAAAAAAAAAAAAAAAAACTGTGACGTCATTATAAAAAAAAAAAAAAAAAAAAAAAAACACCACAGTACGGGCGTTTAAAAGTAAAAAGTACATATTATTACTTACAAACTTTGAATAAACACCATAAAATTCAATAAACTCGCAACAATTGTTTCGGGTCGAAAATACACACGACCCTTCATCAGGCGAATAAAGTAAGCACGAGTGCTGCAGTCAAAGCGGCAACGCAATTGGTGCGTTGCCGCTTTGACTGCAGCACTCGTGCTTACTTTATTCCCCTGTTTAAGGGTCGTTTGTTTTTTCGACCCGAAACAATTGTTGCGAGTTTATTTCATTTTATGGTGTTTATTCAAAGTCTGTAAGTAATAATTTTTACAACGCCAGTTTTGTGGTGCTTTTTTATTAAAAATTACATAGCTGATGATGCAACACATGAACAGGATTATAAACTACTTTTTTTTTTTTTTTTATTCAAATAATGTTTGAGAAATTTTAACATACTTACTATTCCTTTAATTTCAACGTAATATGCATCAAAAATTCGATATTATATGACAGTTTTCCGAAAAAAGTGCCATTACGTCTCTTTATCCCTTAAAAAATTTCTTACATTTTTTCATTTTTTTTTTTTTTTTTAATTTCTTTTTTCCCCTGATTTGAAGATAATGAAGTTATAGTATTAATTACAAAACTTTGAATAAACACCATAAAATGCAAGAACTCGAAACAATTGTTTCGGGTTAAAAGAAGACACAACCCTTCATCAGGCGAACAATGTAAGCGCGAGAGCTGCAAACAAGCACGTTGAGTGTGTTGAATGCGTTGCCGGTTTTTTTTTTCTTTTGTAGCAGCTGCGAGTTCTTGCCTTTTATGGTGTTTATTAAAGTTTCGTTATTAATACTATAACGCCATTATCTTCAGATTAGGGGAAAAAAAGAATTTTTTTTTTTTTTTAAATGCAAAAATTTAAGGAATTTTTTAAGGGATATAGTGTTGACTTTCACGTTATGACAATTTTTGGGAATTACTATCGTAGAATATGGAATTTCTCATGCATATACGTCTAAATTAAGTATGTTCAAATTTCTCAAACATTATTTGAATTTTAAAAAAAGTAATTCATATCCCTGTTGCTGTGTTGTATCATTCTTCATCTGCTATGTACAACTAAACTCTTGAATTATTTTGCTTGTTTTAATCCTTGGGATTCCGGATGCATCATCCTGTGAGTAATGTTTGTTTTTTATAGTTGTTTTCTGTTTGATTCTCTGTGTTCTTGAATTAATAGTTTATTCCAGGGGTGCAGAAAATGTTCAAACCTCGGAAATGTCCCCCAAACACAGTATAAATTTCCCTCAATAATGCAAAAATCTACTTTGCTATTCAAAGTCATTTGCTCTATGTAATAAATCTTTAAGAGAATAAACATACAGTGTAACATAAAAATATCGCTGTTAGTGTATAAGCAATTCAAAGTAGCAAATTGTTATTTTTGATTTACATTTTTATTTTCTCTTAAAAAAATATTCAAAATTTCCCCCGAACCTCGTTCGGACGTTCGGACATGTTCTGCACCCCTGGTTTATTCCACTTTATTCTTCATTTTTAACTTCAATTAATTTCTTGTACGATTGGGTGTCCGCTGGTATAGCTGCTAACGAACGAAATCGTACATTGGTGCTCAACGGTGAAAAAGGTCACCCCTGACGAGTTTTTTTTTTTTTCTTCTTCTTCTTTTTCACCGTTCTGAGCTTTTCCTTTAAAAAAAAAATGCTGTTTTTTTTTTTTTTTTTTTCTTCTCGTTGCTTGTTTGTATCTTTTGATTTGAGTTTCATGTCGTTTTTACGCACCGGCAAAATTATTAAAATTGCAACGAATAATCTAGGAATAAATGTATGATTAGATTGAAGTTAAATAAAATAAAAATAAATAAACAAAAATAAATGTTTCAATAAATCACAATCAGTCTCCACAGGTTATTTAAATTTGTTGTAATTTCCTTCTCATTGTTCTATGTGGTTTCAGTGATCTTATATCGGTTGCCTGGTTTTAACTACGATTAAAAATTCATTTATACATACATACATATATATATATATATATATATATATATATATATATATATATTAATTTTTTTTAATACAGGGTACAAAGATAATCACGAGAATGTCTTTATCTCCGCAACTATTGGTCGCAAACATATAGTTTCAGTTACAAATTTTTTTTTATAAAAATATGAGCGGTATGACAAGTTTAAATTTAAAATATCTATTTTTTCAAAATTACAAAAACTAAATTTTTATACAGTTCCAGATCCCTATAGTGATATTTAAAAAAATTGACACTCATCCTAACAAAAAGTTTCATTTATATTCTCCCAAAATGGAACAAGATATTTAAAGTTTAGATTTTCTAACATATTTCGGCCTTCAATAAGGGATCGGTTTAAATATCCTATTTGGAATTTGTTTGCTTTTACCCCGGCTTTATTAAAGAATTTTTCATTGTCTTTTTAATAAAGCCCGAGAAAATGCGAAATAAATCTAAATTTTGAAACTAACTATCTCAGACAATTTTGGGCGCACAAAAGTGAAACTTTTCGTGTTATATTTTTTAAGTTGAAAGTCAACTTTTACTACTAGCGTCCTGAAAACCGTATAAAAATTACCAATTTTTGTGATTTTGAATAAATTGATTTTTTTAATTTAAACATGTCATATAATGAATGCTTACATTTTTTTAAAAAATACATTTTGTAATTGGAGAACGTCTGAGACCAATTGTTGCGCAAATAAAGGCCTGCTCTCGACTTTGCACCCTGTATATTCTAAACATTTCTGGGTACTACTTTGTAAGTCCATGGATAGTTTAAAAATATATTTGAATGCTGAAGTTCATAGAAAGTTTTAATATTCCAACATAAAAAATATTTTCGAAAATTAATGCACCAATACACCGCTAAAATTATATGCAATTGAGTTTAGAATATATTGTTAATTTATAATAATAAGAAATTGAAACGAAAATTTAAAAATTAGTTAGAAGGAAGAAATTTTAAAAATTTCCAAATACTTAAATATAATTTTTTTAATCAAAATATTTAACATACTTCATATTTTTAAATTTCAGTGCATGTGTGTATTCATATTTTCAGTTTACAGCAGCAGTTTACAAAAATTATGTTTACAGATATTTAAACTTATTCCACATGGCAATGTAATTGGTAATCATTAAATGTTTAAATTTCTTTAAAATGAGTCAACGCAATTTTTACTCATTTGATGTAATTATGCTATCATGGCATATTAAATAATAAACAAATGTAAATATTATTATTATTTTTAATAAAAAATATAGTAAGTATATTATTTATAATTAATATATCATTTCTTAAAATATTATTTATTTACTTATTAAATATATTATTTATTGTTTTGATAACGTTTTCCCTTTTCCGTTTTTATATTATGTTAGACATAAGTAAAAGTAAAGAAAGCCGTCCTCACCCAATCTCTGTCTATGATTATACTAAAAACATAATTTTTACTTATTGGACGCCATTATTTTCTGGTTCAGAAGGTTAGTATAAAAAAAAAAAAGAAAGAAAGAAAAATTAAAGAAAGAAAACATATAGAAATAGCTTTTGTATAAATACTTTATAAATAAAACTATTGCTCTTTTGTATATATATATATATATATATATATATATATATATATAATTATATTTCACAACAATTTTATCGTGTTGTATCCATTAATATAAATAGTTTTTATTCCAGAGAATGCTTGAATTCCAAACTTTAAAAGTCAATTTTTAGCCATTTTCATGATATACAGACGAGTGGCAAAATAATGTGTAATTTTCCGATTTAGCCTTTTTGTCAAATACATAGAGAAATCTTGATAAAGTGCATAGAACTTCATGGGTATAAAAAACATGTTATTCCACATATATTTATGTAAAGATTTTGTCCAGAAAGAAAAGAAGGGATCTTAACGGGGGGGGGGGGGGTGTAAATTTTTATTTATAAAAATTTGCACTTGAAATGCGTTGTAGCTGTAGCATTTATTCTTATGTGGCTTCTTTAATTTATGTGTATTCATAATTTTGTCAGTATCACGCGCATTCATTGAGAATATATATATATATATTTTTTTTTTACTTTATTGAAAATTTGCGAAACATTTTTTGCTTATATAACATAAAGGGTTTTCAGATCAATTTAATGCCATTTCTAGAAAATTTGACATAGTGCATTAGACATAACATAATACAAATATAATATAAAAATATTAATATAAGATGAAATATGAGTATTGTTCCTAAATAAGTTTTAACTTTGCATCCACAAATGGTGACAAAGTTTTTTTTTTTTTACAAAATTTATTATCCAAATACATAAATACTCCGAAAAAATAACCAAAGCAATATCAGGGAAATTTAGAAACATATCATCGATAGAATTAGTTAAATTTAAAGCAGTATGAAAGAGAAGCGAACGATAAGTGGTTTTATAAAGATTTCAATTTAATTAACTTACAGTGTATTCCCAAGGACTTATTAAAAATAAAAATATGCATTACATACTTATACTTTTGCTTGTCTTTCATAGTGCTTAAATTTCAACTAATTCTGTTGACGATATCTTTTTGATTTTTCACAATGTTTGCATGAGTTCTATACATTTCACTAAATAAAACCCAAAAATTTTTTTTCGTTAAATCTTGTGCATGCGCAGATAAATATCTTTTAGTAAAAATGCTCATTTTTTTGCATAAATTTAATGTTCTTAATCTCAGATTACAGAATGTTGTGTCTAATGTACTATGTCAAGTTTTCTAAAAATGACTTATAATAAATTAAAAACCGTGCTTATTATAAATAAAAAACACTTGAAAGTCTTTAATTTCGTTAAAGAAATTTTCTGTGATGGTGAATTATAAATGATAATTAAAAAGAGCGTCATAAAAACATGCTAAAACTACAATAAATTTCAAGCATTATTAATTACAAGATGGTGCCAAATATGTAAAAATATAATTTTATTAGTGGTTCTTTTCTTATCTTTGGGGCATTTTTTTTTAAACATATGTGATATAACATGTTATTTACACCCACAAAGTATCCATCAAATGTTTCTCAATATTTCCGACAAAATGTTTAAATTCGAAAGAATCGCTTTTTTTCTTATTTGGTCCCCCATCATCTGTATACGTATATAAAGATGCACAATAATTATTCTGTGGATTACATATGTGCTTACACTTGTGTGTATTCAGACTAGCTTTATCTGAATTACTATTTGATTATTAATCATAAAATTGACAGATTCATTAATTACATACAGTACAATATACTCTTAATAAATATATGGCATTGTAGTTCTTAGATACTCTACAACGTATGTCTACTATGTACATATTTAATATTTATGAGTTTTGTACGTTATACACCAAAAATGATAAATTCGGAACAACAGTTTAAATTTTTCAAAAATATATATCTTAATAATGCGAAATGCATACGAAAATAAAACTTTAAAAGCTTAAATTAAAACAACATTGTGCATTGTGATTTTACATAATGCCCAATGTTACATAATGTTTTTACGCAACCAGATACCAAAAAAAAAAAAAAAAAAAAAAAAAAAAAAAAAAAAGGATTATACTAACCAGAGTATTGTTTGTAACATTAATGATTAATGTTCAGGTTCACTTAATTATATTTTTGTAGATCTCTATATAATTCAGATGAAAGAAAAATATAAAGCTACGCAGACTTATACATTTTTATTTATTTAAATTCGTTTAACCCTTTCAAAGGCTTTGGAATACATTATATCAAACCTAATTTTAATTCCCAACTGTAAAAACTTGTCCAAGAATTTTTTTTACAAAGTTTTACTTTAATAATATAGAAGAAAAACTCCATTTTTCTTTTAATCACTTATATTTGTTTGTACGTACTGGTGGCAGATAATTTTAAATGATCAAAATTATCTTGTCCCTCAAAGGGTTAAGTGAGAATAACTTTACACATTTAACATAAATATATTTGGTTACAAGAAGAAATATTTTTAGAAATTTCTTTATTAGCTATATATTGAAGAATGTTAAATATTGAATATAGCAGACATATTTTCGTAATCAATTAATTAAAGAGGTATAATAAAAACGTTTTAAAGATTAAATTGAAATACATGTATGCAAACATTCAGATGCATTAAACTTGTCTATCAGAGTTGACTTAAGCAAATTATTACAGTAAAATTCACGTCTGAAAAAGATGCATTAAATCTCAAAATGGAATATGAGAAAAATAAAGGGAAAAAAATATGAAAGTCTATTCCATATTTTGTGTTGTGATTTTATTCCAAACTTTATAACAATGCTCCGTACTTTGAGAGTTTAAATTTGTACATTTTTTACTTTTTTTTTCTGATGCAATATATATATATATATATATAGTCGAATCTAATTAACGTAAACCGCTTATCGTGAATAGTTTCCACAATCCCCGCTAAAACAAAGGTCAGTTTCTCAGTTACTGACAATATAAACTACTGATAACATGAACAATTTTTTTTTATTCCCCATGAGATTCCCGTAAACGAGGTTCGACTGATATATATATATATATATATATATATATTATATAATGTATGTTGCTTGGTAAAAAATCAGTAAGTAAGCTAAAAAAAAAAAAAAAAAAAAAAAAAAAAAAAATTCATCTAAATATCTCATGATAAAATGAGTATTTATCAACAACAGGTGGATCTGTTATTATTTAAGAACTACAATGTTAAAGTCAACTGTACCTCTTTAGATTTTGAAGCATGTATTTTATAGCCCCTGCTCTTTCCATTATATTACCATTTTATTTCGATGAATATAATAAAACGAAAAAGTACATTTTCCTTTAAAAAGAAATGAATGAATAAAAAAAAACAAATTAATTTGAATTAAATTTTAATTTTAATAAGTTTAATCTTTTCAGCTATATACTACCATTGTTTTCAATAAATACTACAAATAAATAAATAAATAAATAATAAAGATTTCTCTTTTAAAGAAATTATTTAAAATAAACAAAAGTAAAAAGCTGTTATACTATGAAATTTATACATTATGCATAAACATAACGGTTATAAATAAGATTTTATTTAAATTTTAATGCACTTTTTTTTTTCTTTTACTTCATTACCATTTGATTTGAAGGTGACAAATAGGTTACAAATTGAAAATAAAAGAAACGCAATAGCTGTTTCAGGTCAAATTATCAGTCCGACTCTTCTTCAAGTGAAAAAATAAAGCACCGAAATATTATTAAAGCAACTACGCATTCGTAAATTTTAAGTGAATTTCGGAGTAGTGCTGCTATCTATTAGTATTTTACAAGAAAGATATCTTACGAACTGCTATATAGTAAAACGCAACTCACAAATTATCTTAATTTCAAACTCTCTCTCTATATATATATATATGTATATTTTGTCAAAAATATAAAAACATGAAACTTAATACAATATTTTAAATAGCTAAATGTAAAATAAACTTTTTTTACTTTAAAAAATATACGAATTTAAAATGAATGTTGGATAAGAAATTAATAATCTCAAGAAATTCTGCCATAAAACGGAAATTTTAGAAACTGTTGTTATAAAAATTTCTTGTAAAATTTCTGTTTTTATTTCTTAATAAATTTCTGTTTTTTAAAATGTTCTCTTAATATTAACCGTAACTGACTGTAAACATTTACAACATTAAATTAAATTAGCATTTTTATAAGCAGGCTTTTACTCACATCTCTTGAGAAAATCGATGTTATTGAATTTAAGAAATCTAATACATAATCTCTTTTTTAGCATTTATTACATGGATATTGAAACTGAATTATAATTTTCTGTCTGACCAGTAGAATCACACGTACAGGGTCATAAACGGTTATAAAAATTAAAAGAATAAAATTCATAATATTAAAAAAAAAATTATCTACGTTATTTAATTTTTGAAAATTCTCCTTGATTTTGCACTAATAGTGTTTATTAGTATAATCTGAATACATTTGTGCTTTACTTTGTGGATCGATTGATCAGTTAATTTTTATTTTTGTAATATTTTTAACTGTGGAATTTTCATGCAATTATTTTTTTTCTAATTCAAAAATTATATATATATATATATTTATAAATAAATCCACAAAATAAATGTACAGATGCATTTAGAGTATATTTATAAACTATAATAATATAAGATCGAAGTAAAAACTTAAGACTAAAGCATTTTAAACAATTTAAAAAAAGATTAAAATTTGTAATTTTAATTTTTTAAACTTTGGTAGTATTCAGGAAGTTTTAATATATTTAATATTCATACATTTCAAAACACTGTGAAACATACGCTGTGAAACCGGTGTAAACTCCACATTTTTTAAATATGAATATTTTTGCTTAATTTTACCACATTTAGTTACATCTTTCATTATAAAAGTGAAAAACCTCTAATTATTGCATTAAAATCCCATAAATGGCCTGACATTGTTTTTTCAGAAAACTAAAACTTCTAAATAATTATAAAAATGAAACTTCTAAGTTATTTTTCTTATAATTTATAAATTCTTACTACTCTGATTTGTTTTAAACGCTAAAAATAGGTAATGCTTACAAAATCTTAAATTGTTTTCCTACATATAAATTTGCAAAAAGTTCGTTATTTCAAAATCTATTTAGAAGGAAATAATTCACTTTACATTGAACGACCCATTATATGCAATACAAACAATTGTAAGACAATAATTTCAAAGAAAGATTTTCAACGTCCACCATACCCTTATTAAGACTGACAAAATGACACAAGCACATACCTTAAAATTAGATTTATAAGAAATTAATATATGTTTTTTTCTCTTGATGAGAAATTTAAATTATGTTTATTTTTTACACAAAAATCCCGCTTATTTATAACAGAAAAAATATTTGATGTCATAATACTATTATGTGACAAGTTTTGCTTGTAAAATTTATTCATTGGTAATACTAATATTCAAATGCTGTTAGAAAACAAATTAGTAGTTAGATTTACATTAACAGCATTTTTCAATTTCTCGAGATTAAAAAAAAAAAAAAACTTAAAAATAACAAGTCAAACTTTTTAGCATCTGATTAATAATTATATACAAACTTTTATTATAAGTATGAATAAAGTATTAATAATGTATCAAAATATATGTATGTAAGATATATAAAGTAAATTCACTCTTACGTCTCTCTTTGATAATCAGAAAGTCATCAACATGAAAAAATTGATATGAAATCATTTGGTTTTCGCGCCTGAAAACTATGGAACTGGCAACCCTTGTTGGTAATTTGGCGGTCTAGTCAAATTTGGCAGCTTTCTATTTTGAGATAAAACAACACAAGTAGTCCTTTTCATTTTGTGGCATAGTCATTATTTAATTATTAGGGGGGGGAAAAACTATTTTTGTTTTATGTAGTTACTTTAATGAAAAATGCAGAACTCAACAATTGTATTAAAAAAATGTTATTTAAATATTATGTTACAGAGTTTGTATTTAACAATATTTTGTTAAATAGTTTATTTTTATGATGAGGCAAGATATAAAAATTCGTCGTGTATTTAAAATGTTGCATGCTTGTTTTATTGAATTACATAAAATGCCACTTCAAGGAAAGCTTATCTAACTAAACAGGATGATAATTACAAAATCAAGCTAGTACGTCGTGGCCATTACAAAACTGTATTTTATATTTTCTTAAACAAATCCACGTTGTTCAATTAAAAGCAGTTATTTCTGCATTTTACATTTATGAAAAAAATGAGAGAAAGGAAAAAAACCAATAATGGAAAAAAATATTATTTATTTATTTGTTTATATATATATATAAATTCAATTATTTCAAATTATTACAGAAGCTTGATTCAACTATTCATTTTAAAAATTGTGAGCCATTTCAAAAAATATTAAAAACATTTTGCCGGCACGAAAGAGCGGTTGTGAATGATGCTACTCCATATACTGTCGGCAGAAATATTATTGAAGCTCTAGTAAATCAAAATATTTGCACCTAAACTGTATTGGTGAGTAAATATTTATCGAGTCATAATCTTAGTCTTAAGCTGTTTATAAAAAAGTAGATTGATGATAAAAATTAGTGATCAAACTAATATCTATATAATATTTCTCTAACGTGGACCAATTTCAATTAATATTTTTTGAAATGATACGATAGTGGTAAAATTAATAAAATACGTGAGGATAAAAAATAGTATTTAAAAATGAACAATATTTAAGCACGCGGATTCAGTTCAATGATCTAATAAAGAAAACATGACGATATTTGTTTGAGGACATTATTTTATGAGAAATGTATTTTTGAAAGTTATTTCTGAAAAATCTTTGCAAGAGTCAGTATAAACCTAGCAATATTTCAAAGATATAAACAGAACATGATATATTATCATAAATTGGCTACAAAACGCAATCATAAAAAAATATTATCAATTTAAGTCTAGGATTTTTTTTTTTTTTCTTTTTTACAAAAAATTACGCTAAAATAAATAAAATGCCATTGCATACTTGGCGATTAAAATTTAAAAGGCGTCACAGGGGTCCTTTACTAAAACCGTACTGCCTGCGGAAGTATGAAAACTGAGTCATAAACCATGAATTTTATTTTGAAGCTTTTCTTTGAATAATTCTGGTTTCACTATTGCACAATATTTATTTGGATCTAATAATAATTTGGCTTCTGGTAAATTAAAATTTTAATTAAGGGGTGAAATTGATATAATATTTATAAGTTTCAAATTTTAAAGGTAAATAAGAAAAGAAATAAAGTGCGAAAATACCGCACGGGTTTGCTAGTATATATGAAACGTGGATGTGTGCTTCAGTAATTTTTCTGCCGAATGTACAAAAAGTTTTTTTGAATAATTATCAGTATTGTATATATATATATATATATATATATATATATATATATATATATATATATATATATATATATATATATATATATATATAATCATTACACAACCATTAGTTAAAAATAATCTGTGTATTTTTATACTAAACGTTATTCTAGATGACTGCACGGATCGAAATTTTATCCTTTAAACCTTTAATTTAATCCTTTGCCGGTCCTATTCAATTTCCCTCTCCTTTTTTGAATGTTGTCAAATTTAAGGATTTTTTTTGTTCAATATCCACCAATAAATTTCTACTGCATCGGTTGTCTAATCACTTCGAAGTTTATTCGTCCATTTTGTATATCAAATATCACTCCTCAAAATTATTGGTGTTCGTTAAATAAAAGAGTCCCTCAATTTGGCAATACTATGTATAGCGGTTTAGAGCACTAGGGCCGGCAAAGGGTTAATATAGGAGAAAATAAATAAATTAATAAATAAATAAAACATTTTTTTTAGCTGTTTTTAATTATTTCAACCTCAAGATTTGATCAAGCGTATGATTACCGTTTATTATTATTATTATTATTTTACTTACATCTGTCAAGAAGAAAGTATTGGATTCGTGAAAATTTCCGACTTTCGATTTTCGATAAATTCACACAGTTTGTGATTTTTGGAATATGATTCAACTATTGTTAGAAAATGTCTTTGTATGTGTGTCAGAAAGAAAATTTTGGACTCTGTTTCTCACGATCCAGTGGACAGCATTTAACCAAACTTAATATTTGGCTAGACTTAAATTACTGCTAATTAGATTTTAATATGTGGCTTTCATAACATGTTGCTTCTCTATTGCAATCCTACTGGACAGGCTCCATCTAATCATCTATAGTTATAAATACACTAAGCTTGTACATGTGATGGAAATCATGTAAATCTGTACTGATTTTATTTGGGTACAAAAAGCTAACAGACGACAATTTAATTTCGTTTCTGATAAGGTAAAACCTTGCTTCTCAGAGTAGGTAGTTCTTCTAAGGTATATATATTTCGTATGTTATTTATTGTTATTTAAATCCACCAAAATTGGTATATGATATTTATATTATTAAAATGTATGCTGATTCAATTCGGATGTAATCTATCCACAATGTGGCGTTGCTGTTAGTGTCTGGGATTTCCAGTTGCCTATACAGCAGCACCTATTGGTGAAAATTGTACGAAATTATATGTATAGAAAGTTAATTGTGAGAAGCTAAGTTTCTTGAAATTTTGTGCGAATAAATCGTTGGTGACGCTATTATATAGAATGGAATTAAAAAAAAACTTTTAAAGCCGTCACAGTATAACTAGTTTTTTTTTTTTTTTTTTTTTTTTTTTTTTTTCTGTTTTACTAATGCGCAAGATATTTATATTTTTATTGAAATATTACAGAAATTGCTACAATTTTACTATATTTAGTAATAAACAAAAGAGAAAAATCATGCGGACCACTTAGTTTATAAAACACCTGCACCCTACACCTAAACATACACTTTTGTACGTTTAAAATTTTAGTGAGTCCCCATATCAAACCGCTTACGGTATACACATACTTTCAATAAAAAATGAGCACGGTTACGATGTAACTGAGGAATTATAAAATATATTTTTGAAATTAGAGAACGAATAGACAGACAATGGTGTTGACAAACTTAAATTTTAAGCATATTTTTAACTTGTTGGGAAGTTGAAAACGTTTAACAAAATTTAAAACACACTTCGATCAATTTTCGCTTATTATCCTCTAATATATCTAAATATTTCTATATGGCCTTATGAATCATAAGCTAACAATAAAATATTTTATAGGAAACATGTTTTATGTGCATACGAACAGTATTTGATAATTTTATTACGTTTCGTGTAGCATATCTAAGTATGCTTTAAATAAACATTAGCAGGCTTTGCCCGCTTTGCCCGCTTTGCTGCATAGTATATTTAAATAAATTCTCAAAATTCCATGTCATTATTAACAAAATCTCAAAAGAAAAAAAAAAAATCGCTGAAATCAATCGAAACTTAAGTTGATGTTCCAGCTGCGTTTTGTAATGGTTCTTCCGCTCGCAACATGATTAGTCTGGGTTTCCATTGCTTTCGGCAGCGTCTTACCCACTTTTTACTCTCCCTCTTCGGCGGGTAAGTTAGAAGTTTCGCGAAATACCACCGAAGTGCCTATTACATATACTTAATCAATACCCACCAACCAAAATTCGCCATTCCAAGATAATTTGAAGCAAAATTTTGGATTTTATAATGTGTGAAATTTGAAGGTATCGCTATTTTTTTTTTTTTTGATAACGACCGTCATCATGAATGTAGACCATCAATTAAATCTCTTCTTTCATTTGACAGACACATCACTTCTCAACCCAAATAAATAAATAGATAAAAATAAAATAGAAATTACTACTTAATTATGCATTATCAGTATTTAAAAAAGACTGTTTTTATTTAAATATTAATAATAATTTCGTGGGACACTCACATGGCTGTCTCTTACTCTTACCTAGCATTTGAATACTATAAATGCAGATTGCAGATTAAAGTGTAAGATAACAAATACTATATATAAATCTACGTTTCAAAAATTTCAAACTAGTTTTAGGAACAGATATTATTTGACGAATAACTCTCTCAATGAGGAGGGGGGGGGGACCCCGTTTAAATATATTGCATAATGCCTACTATAAAAAATTCTTGGCTATTATTAAATTTAAAAGTTCATTCCAAATTTTTCAGTCAACTTTCTTTCTCACCACTCTTTCAAGCTTATTAATCTTGAACAAACATTTTTAGCAACCTCAAAATAAACTTCAAAATACAAAATTTGAATTATCTGCAAATATTTGTTTTAAAATTAGCTGATAACAGGCATACACAAAGATTAACCATTAAAAATTTGATTTTAGTATTCAGGGAACCTCAAAACGTGTAATTATAGGGGAAAAAAAGCGTTAAAATTTCCACTTAAAAAATTTCTTTGTTTACTCTGTAGGTTTGAAGTATTAATTATCATTCCTAGGTAGCCCTGTAGATGAATGGGGAATGATTTTCATGCCATATTTTACATTAAACATACTTTTATGCATATAAAAAAATATATGTTAACTTATTTTTGTTTAGTACAGGCTACAGATATTAAACTGTAAATAGCAAAAAAATTTCGCTCACATACCTAATGTATTTGAATTATCTTGGACGTCCCTGTACACGAAGCATTTGCTTGATCTCAAGGAAAAGCTAAGTGCAGCATCCCCTTACATGATTCAAATGTAGAATACTAAGTTTTCATATTCTGGAATTATTTGTTTTTGAAATGTGCTGATAACTGGCATACACGTACAGGCATACACAAACACACACACACACACACACACACACAGAGATCAAATACAAAAACCTGATTTTTGGATTCAGGGGACCTCAAAATGTGCAAAAATATTGCAAAAAATCAGTTTCAAAATTTGACCCAAAAACAATACTTTCGGGTCAAATTTTGGATTTTTCTTATCCATATCTGTGGATGAGAGAAAGAAAAGAAAGAAAAATATAAGCAATAATTAAAGAGAGGAAAAAAATAGCCAAATTAGCGATAAAACTGCCAAACCGTTTGACTTCCTGTAATAGCAGATGCTTGCTTATCGTTAAGTTAAAGCGCGAAAATTTTTGTCACATTCTTCAATTATGTTGATGCTATGCAGACCGAACCTTGTGCAGTTTGCTGATCAAGAAGAAGATTTTTTATTCAATAACATCCTTGATTAGCAGATTTTCATGACAGAAGACAATCATTTTTATGCTATGTAGAAGATCTTAGAAAATTTATTTTTCTAAGGGTTTATTATTATTATGACAAATGAAAAAAAAAAAAAAAGGTAAATTTGTTTTAAATCATCTGAAAACGATGGTTCAATTATTCGTTTTAAAGGTGATATCGAATTCTTTTGAAAGATAATCATAGTGAACATTTTTATCCACCCCTCCCCCATCCCCGTATACTTATTCCTAGGGGAAAAAACAATGTCCTATGAATAATAATAATTAAAAAAAAAACTGTTTGACTATTACTCGTTATACAGCCAAATTGAATCAATAATGTATATCAAATGTATGTCACACAGAAGGTTTGGTGAGTATATATATTACAGAAGCTGATAGATAGCCTTTCTGTGAATGGAAAATGTTGGAACGTGGCAGCGCCACCTGTCGTCCAATATGCACCCAAAGGCAATCTGTAGAGTTTTACGTAATATTAATTTCACGTACCAAATTTACAACATTTATAAATCACAGAAGTTGAGATTTTTCGTTTCCGTTATGAGATTACATTGCAACATAGACACGCCACCTGTTGGCCGATGTGCATCCAAAATGTACCAGTAAAGCTTTACATAAAATCGATTTCACTTATAACTTCAGTGTATCACAAAATTTAAGTGTTAAATCACAAGAGTTAAAATATTGCCTTTCCGTTAAAATGATTAAATTGCAGATTACAACGCCACCTGTTGGACAATGTATACATCCAAATTGTATTAGCAGAGGTTATAATGATATATACCAATATATTAAGTTTAATGCAATTGTACACTATAGAAGCTGAGATATAGCCGTCCCATAAATGGAGGGTTTCATTACATAGCACCGCAATCTATCGGACGATATATCCTAAATGAAATTTAAATAACCTCCAATTTAGGGCAAGATCTAATTATGTAACAAGTTTGGTTGAATTCCATACATTGATTCATGAAATACAAAATTCACAAAATTTTTCCATGAGTTTAAAATTTAGTAATTTTTTTTCACCTCACCGCTACTGATTCTTGAAAAGCATTCTTTACTGACGTGCTAACAAAACGTTAAACTGAAAATGTAAAAAATGCTCTATTCTCTATCAAGCTAAAAATTATAAATTTCGAATAACTTACGAAGTTTTTAAATTAGAATGTTACAAATCTCTCAATAGGATTCTTATCAATATCATAAGCGATATTTTAAAACTGGTCCGATCTCTCTGCAATCATTTGTTCTTGAGATATCGTGTACATGGACTAACGGGCTATTACGCTAATAGGTGCCGATACCATACCAACCTTTTGACTTCCGGATTCCTCACGCCAGAAAACGTGTAAAAAAATCAAAAACTGAAGTCAAAAATTTTCATGATTAACCTAGTTTCTCAACCAATAGTACTAAAAAGTCATTTTGTCATATTCGTTATAATTACACTGTTACAGAACGTATATGACGGTGTTACACTTGAACGTTCTATATAGAACTAGAATTGTACGTTTTATAGATGGTACAAATCAAACATTTTCAGAACGTTCTAAATAATACCATTTCTGAACGTGTTTTAGAACGTTCTTTTGACACGAAACACGGTGTTTGAACTATTGAAACCGTTATTAGACGTTCACAGAACGTTCCTGTGCTACTTGGGTAATAACTTAAAAACTGAAATTCTGTAAGAATTTATCTTGAATTTCAGCACAAAAGTCATCAGGTCTCCATTAACACCCAGAGGTTATTTTATTTTATTTATTTATTTATTTATTTTTTTTTTCAAAATATATTTGTTATCAGCTTATCTTGGGCGGAAGAGACGAATTAATTTTAAGAAGTGAGACACTGCTAGTTAATGATCCTGAGTCCTTGGAAAGACGCGACAGTGCTCAAACTACTTGCTATATGTTAAACTGTTAATCATGACAATTGAACATCTGTCCTGATTACTTTTCTTTCTAGTAAAGATAGTCCAAGATTTCCTTTTACACATTTTTCTATACTTGGTGAGATTTTATGAATCCTATTTATTATACTTATTATTTTAGATAGCTCATAAAAAATAATTTTAAAATCACAGTAGCTCTTGTTTATGGCATTTATTTTAAAACACTAAAATAATATATACTCGAATTTTTTTATAAGAACCTATGGAAAATTTAAGCACTAGAATTACCAAGTAGAAAAATAAAATTTTAAACAGCTACAAAAATTGCAACATGATTAAAATGCAAATAAAATTTAAGTTACTTGTGAACTTGAAAACATTTTAGACATGTGTCTAAAAAAAATGAACTTACTATTTCTCAAGAATACTTAAAGGAGTACAGATAGTTATAAATCGCAATAAAAACTAGAAAATTTTGCTAATTAATAATTTTCTTTATTTTATGTAACACTTAAAGCCATTTTAATCCTAACAAGAAAACATTCAAAAGGTGTCATCTTCAAAAAGTATTGAAAAAAATATATGTGATTCTACTCTTCACAAAATACCAGAAAATGAAAAAAATCATCGGCTGAAATTAATTACAGCGACCACAAAGAATTATCAAAATTAAGCATATTTGGTGATCTCACACTGCTAGGCGATTGATTTTGAGTACTTGGCGGAAAAGCAAAACACGGTTCTGTTCATACACGGCAATCTCGGTACTAGCAAAGGTATCGCCTAACAGCGCTAAATCGCTAAATATGTTTAATTCTGATAATTTTGTGTGGTCGCTGCAATTAATTTTAGCCGATATTTTTTTCATTTTCTGGTGTTATATGAAAAGTAGAATCACATATATATTTTTTAAATACTTTTTTAAGATGACACCTTTTGAATGTTTCCTTGTAAGATATACTCATTTTATTAGTGAATTTTTCAAATTACAAAGTATAAATTTATCTCAAAACATAAAAGAATAACTTGCTAATTTCACTTTCTTCTAAACATAATTAATACACTGTAAAAAGTTGTTATTGTCACGCTCAAACAGTTTTAAACAATATAAAGTCCTTGAAATTCAAATAATGCTATGTCATATTCTGGATCTGAAATTATTATCTTTGTAAATACACTATCTACCAATAAATACTTGAATACTTTCGAATTTAGACATTTTATCAAATACAAATTATCTTAAAACTTTTGGAGTGTAAAGAATTCGCTATACCTCATATAATTCAACAAAATGTTTGTCCTGAAGAGGAAAATAGAGGAAGTAAAAAATTAAACAAATCTCAAAATATTTAGGATCACCTTGTAATAAGTAATGCTTAAAAAGTATTTTGGCTGTGACGTATTTTGGCTTATTATGAGAATTTTTCAATTATCTTTACAAATTTTTATGAGAATTATATATTATTATTTATTACACTTATATTTATTACACTTATATTTATGGAGATACAACTTTTTTTTTTTTTTTTTAATTAAAGAAGGCTTGCAACTTTTTAAATTATAACTCTTAGGGTATCGTTATTTATTTAACAAAACTGAATTAATGTGCTATTTTGTATAGGAATTTTTGCTAGTGCTCGCATACTTTTACTGCCGACTGTACGTCAATAGTACCACGTCACTTTAACCAAGAAGCTTGCACATTAAAAACAAAAAACAAAAAAAAATCATTTCTTCGTATCATTATTTTGAATGTTCTTCCAAAAATCCTGGTAACATTGTAACATCTGAGTTTATTGGTGGATTCATCTTTAATCATTTTTGTTTGAGAAAGCATAATTATTCTCATTCTCTCAAAATGCTGTCTACGAAACTACAACTGAAAACAAAATCCTATAAATATCAATAAAATGAAAGACCTTAAAATTCCAAAACAGTTCATTCTGAAAAAGGAATTACACGCCCTTTGGATGAAGCTTTATGAATGGCCAACTCACTAAGATTATTTCCATCCACTGTAAATAAGTGTAATTTAGTGATTTTTTATTTATTCTATACATATGTCATGCTGTATATAGCAGCAAATAGGTTTTTAATGAAGAGATTGTGAGTATAAACATTGATTTTTGGGAATTACTGGAAATACTGAGGAAAAAAGAGATGGTTGGTTGGTGTCGTGTCCATGGGGAGAACTATAGAGAACCATGAGTGTGCAAAACACAGCCGGCCAACACCTTAATGTTATCGGAGTACAGACTCTCGATGTCAAAGGGGGAGAATTCCCCAAGCTGAGCCAGGGATCTTAAAATGGCTGGGCAGTCAAAAATATGTTTTGGTGTTAGTGGAACATCATCACAGTTGCTGCAGAGACGGTAAGTTCTATTGCCATCTCTCAGGATTTTCATACCTCGATAATGACCAGTTCTAAGGCGGGTGATAGTTTTGGTAAGGTCTCTGTTAGCGTTTACTTCACAGATCTGCCAGTGTTTTTTAATGGTGTTTTCTCTCAAACGGAACCTTGCCATCGCATTAACATTGTCAAGAGTGACCTTGGCGATATTTTCATTATTGAGATTTCTCCCTTTCTTGGCAAGTTGATCTGCCACTTCGTCTCCAGGGATGCCGACATGCGCGGGGATCCACTGTAGAATACATATCTTGTGTAGTTTGTCAATTTTTTCCAATTGGTGTTGGATATTGCGGGTTAGCCTTGATTGACCTTTATTTAATGCTTCTAAAGCAGCTTTGGAGTCACAAAAGATGACTAGCCCGTTAGCTTTGTCAGTGTTGTTGAGTAAGATGTATTCATGCAATGCATTGTATATTGCTTTAAGTTCACTGGTGAAATTTGAGGCAAAGGAACCAGTGCCCAGTGAATGGTTCGTAGTTCTGCCGTTGGGTAGTACAAAGTGTACGCCCGCACCGCCTTTTTGAAAAGTTTCGTCAGCTGAGCCATCAGTATATGCGTGGACAAGGTTATTTTCCGACATTGCATTGATTGTTTGCATACCCTTTTCAAAGATAACTGATGTTAATTCCTTTTTGGAGCATGGAACAACGAGATTGGTGTTGGTAGTGGTATTCTTGGGTAAGCACTGAGAGAATGCAGGCTCTTCCAGGAAATCAAGGGTGCTGTGCTCGAGACCGATCTCTCGTCTTATATCGGAATCAAATTGTAGAGTGGACGATCTTTTAAGTCTGGTTTTCTTGGACCAATTTTCAAAGGTTCTTCGAGAGATGTGGTCTGAGTCACGACTTCGTATTTTGTTAGTAAAGTTTATGATTTGGTACTTCCTTCTGTTATTGAGTGATGCTAAGCCACATTCTCGTATCACTTTTTCATTGTTTGTAGAGGAAACTGCACATCAGATGATTTTGGCTGCTCTAGCCTGGATGCTGTCCAAGTAGTGGAGTGTTGTGGCTGAAGTATGGGACCAAATGGGGGTGGCATACTCAAGATGTGGTCTTGCCAGGGCAGTATAGGTGAAAAAAGAGATATTAAGTGGAAAAAAGAGACATGTCCACAATGCAAAGATGATCGCCATGGATGTATGTATCATTGAATTTTAATTAAAATGTGGTATTTGCCATAGGGATAGCTATAAAAAATGCTGTATATTTTTTTAGAATATTAAATTCACGCAAAATTTTTAAAAATAGTTTTTTGTGTCTCCTGTAAAATTAGGTTTTGTGACATGTCTCATTTCTGCAATCAGTGATTCATATAGTAGTATTAGCGCCAAAACTTCTGCCATGAGCAATTTTAACACTGATTCTTCTTTTTTCAAATTTAATCTTCCAATATATTGCATATAATCTCTATGTAAACTTTAGTTCCATGCCGTACATTAACCTTAGATGTCTTGAAATAGGAAAAATTAATATTATTTTTTAAACTAACTTGTATATTTTAAATATTTGGGTAAATGCATCTTGAAAAAATGGTAATACATTCACATTACTGACGTTTAATAACTTATTTTGTTTTTAAGAAAAAAAAATGTGAATTAATACTTACTGATGATATTAAATATATTAAACATTTAAAATTTTTCTGTAGCAGGGCTGAAATTTAAAATTTAAATATAGTTAATTAAAAATTTTGATGTGCATTTATGAACCGCAAAAAATAAAATGCTTGTACAGTTTTTTTTTTTTTTTTTTTTTTTTTTTTGAGTTATTACCTAACAAAAGCAGATTCTTTTATTGAAAAGAAAATCTATCTCAAGAGAAAAAAAGTTTATGACTTCACCTGAATATTTCAAAATCTAAAATTTTTAGCCCTTAAAGTACTCATTATGTATAGAAACAGATTTCAACCGTCAATTTCAGTGTTACCCACTTAATTTAGGGAATTGTACTATAATATAATGTTGCTAGGAAAAAAGCCAAGAAACATTTATTTTCTCTAAAAGTTGTGTAGGATGTATTTCAAAGTTTTCTTTAATGTTTTATCTATACATAAGATTTATTATTATTGGTCTTTTTTACTATTGTCTAAATAGGCAACATATGTATAAAGTAGTTCGAAAGTGTGAGTGGTGTAGTTTATGAATAAAAATTGAATATTCATTTACGCAAATTCATTTTTACACATTGTGCAAATAAAATCTGAAAACACTATAATTAATGACTATTGCTAAATATTTCTTATCCTTTAATGACTATTTTTTTTGAGAAAACATATGTTGTTGCGTTAAAGAAAAGCAAATAACAGTAATACATCCTAATTAATATGCAATTTTAATTTTTTAAATCTGTTTTGTAAATGTTTTTTTATTAAATAGATTGTATTATATATTTTCTGTAAGAATTTATACTTTTTATCAGATTTTTTTGAATAATATTTTGTTTTTACACACATTTTGTTTTTATGCTGAATATACATATTTTTTATTATAGTATATTTATTCGCACTTGTGTCTAATCCATATATATTTCAGAAGAATTTTAAAAACACGCTTTCAAATAATGAATGAACGAATGTTAGATTATCATTAAATATAAATATTATAATTGTTACACAAGTATTTCTGAACTGGTTTACTCTAGTTTAATTTATTGTTCACAATTAATCACTATCGAATGATATTGTCTATCTATCAGAATATAAAAGCGTGATATAAGGAAATATTGATTAAAAGAATATATATAATAATGATGCTAATGGACATTCAAGCAGAAAGTAGTGTAAGCATATTTGTTTATTCAGAAAAATATTAAAATGTTTTAGACAAATCAATTTTACATGCCATAATTGAGACAGACTTATATTAATCTAAGGATAGTTGCAGCTTTATACCAAATAGTATTATTCTTACACAATTCTATAACATATTTTCTTGAGAGGGAAGAATGGGTTATGCATAAAAAATATATTATATTAAAGTGATAGTCAGAAACTGCAATTAAAACAATAACTCTCTAACATAAACCATTAGCATCTACCAGTCTTATTTATTTTTAATAAATACCAATTTTCATAATGCATGGCATAAAAAAAATTTTAAACACTGCGAGGTTTTTCTGTAAAGATGATAAATTATTAAATGTCTTTCCATGTGTTTTGGACTGCGGTAGACTGGTTGGTAAAAGATCGAGCTCATAATCAATATTATAGTTATGATAATCCAGCAGGCTACATTACATACCTCTTGTTCATTAATTGAGACTGGTGGAAATGAAATTTGTCCTTTTGAAATATCTTCCCTACTCCGTAAAAATAGTCCTTGAGGTTTACCAAAGTGGAAAAGTCATCCCCACTTTCATATTCATATATTTCTTAATAGCTTCTTAGTTCGTTTTACTTTAGAATTTAAATGACTCCATTTTGCCTTTAAAAAAATACTAAAAAAATAAATAAAAATAAGTAAATAGAACTCATACAAAAACATTATTTCTTTAAGTATTGAATTAAACAGTTTTTAATAAAAATCATTATATTCACTTATTGTAACTTATATTTGGTTAAACAGTTTTTTTTTTTACATTATTTTTCACATTTAAAATAATAAAAACTTTCAAATCTAACGTATTATTAATCGGAATGGCAAATTTAAGACAATCTTTTGATTTTAAATTATGAATAAAAATTAAACACAAATCTAAAAATATATTTCTAAATAATATATTTCTAAAATATATTTCTAAAAATGTGTTCAATTGTTTACATGTTTTCTTGTGAATGTTGTGCACCATCCTTTTTTGATATGCAGAAATAACAATCAAGATATATTTCTGGAACAATATGAAAGCTTTCCCGCAATTACCATCCATTAGTTATGTTACTTTTTACTCACTATATGTATATATTCCCTTTACCAGTGTTATTTCTTAAGTAATGCATGACAGCTGTGAGAATTCTGATGTTGATGTTAATTCAAAACGTGCCTCCTTATGCATTTTATGCTATCTGTTTGAGTGCATCCTAATTTAATATTTGTATGAGTGTTCCATAAATTTTTGGAGTTATAATAATAATAAGAAGAAGAATACTATATAAAAGAAAATTTTTTCAAAAGTATTTTACTTTTCATAGCATATTTAATTTTAAAAGGTAGTAATAAAATTTAAAAAAAAAATGTCTCTCAATTGAATCTATCTAAAATGAAAAAAAAAATTCCATTTTTTAATTTATATATTTAAAAAATTCAAACTTTTTAAATATCAAAGTATTTTATATTCTTTTTAATGCAGTCGTGTATCATTAATGATATATTTATATTTTTGTTCCTACAAAATCTAATAAATATTTAAGTCATATTTCCTTTCAAAAATATGAAAATTTCATATAAAAAATGTATATATGTTTTCAAGAATAATAAAATTTAATTCTCAAATCTATATTTCATACAAAAATTTAAAAGACTTAGTTTTCAACTCTTTGATCATATTTCTGGTTCAGGCAATATCTATGAAAACTAGTATATAGAGAAAAATAAATATAGACATAAAATAAATAAAACAGAAAGGTGTTTATGTTTTTCCTGCGTAAACGATGGAAAATGCATTTCGTAATAAAAATAATAATTTTAATGTTTATTTAACATTTTTACTAATATAAATTATTATATACGATGCCAAATATATTCGTGAAATTATCATGAGATCTCATATAAACAAAATAAACACTTTAGTTGATATCTTTCATCAATTATAATTTTGTGCAACAACTTGACACATTTAAATACGAGTGAGACATTTTAATACTCGATACACTTAAATACGACACATTTAAAAGCGTACATTCAAATAAATATAAAGTAGAACTTTCAAGTTAGTTAGAAAGTTCAATTCATTAAAAAGAAAAAAAAAAGTGTTTTACTATTTAGTTTTTGACCTTAAAATATTTTATATTTTCTGGCGTTTTTATGTCAGCTAAAATGTGTTTTATAGAAACTAATAACTACTTTTTGTTCGTGGTGCCTTGTTTCTTTACTAACAGTAATCTTTGTCTCTTTATAATTAAAAATTAGAAATGTACGTATTTGAATTCTTTTATAAACATCCTGTATGGAACTTTAAGACGTTACAAATAATAGTCTGTACATAAAATATTTTCTCATCTAGAAAACAGACTTACTTTGGCCTTGTCGGTAGTGCTTGGAACTCGTAATTTGAAGATTTCGGGTTCGATACTCGAGTCGGTTGAGTACCATCGTGTACATTGAAGATTACTAGTGAATGTATAATCCAACGTAGCCGCAATGTCTACATGTTTCCATCCAAAATTATACCTTTGGAAGATATCCCCTCCATGAAAGATAAAAATTGTGATGGCCCTTAGGGGTGAGTCCCAGAACGTCGCCAATTGCCTATAGTGTAGCAATAGCATGATGTAAGACCCACGCATTCTCAACCACATCCAAAAAGCATGTGACATTATTAAAATGTACATTAAGGGGGTCCAGGGCTCAAAAATCTTCAAAAATTCGATTTTTTTTTTTTTTTATTAAAAAATTCTATGATCTTTTCTGCTTAAAATGCCGTTTAGATCATGTTTCTATCTTCATTAGAACGGAAGATATAATTATTTTGCTTTGAGCTGTTTTTCCAACTCCAGTTTCAAAGAGCTGTTGCTATGGTAACACCCACCTTCTGTTTGAAAACAAACGCCGCGCTAAACATAAACAAACATTTTTAACCGCATTTTTTCGAGAAATATATTTCAATTATTAATTAAATTGAACGCTGATTAATTTCATATGTTTATATTTTAAATTTATACACTTCTACTTCTACTTTGAGAAGAAGTGAAGTGAAATAACTTCGTAGTTTAGTGCCGGCGTGGGTTTGTTTACAACGTGCTGGGATTTGATTATCGTAATGATTTTTACTTTGAAATATTTTTTTTACCATTGACATGATTTATTACTATTGATTATACACTTTTTTTACATTGATTTATTATTATTTTAAAGTGATTGCTTGATTATTGTGATTCTGGCTTGTTCAAAAGTTATATTTCGTTTTGATATGATATGAATACGATACAAATATATTGATAATGCTTTGTTTACAAGAGTAAGGAATTTTGTACTTATTTCGAAATTAATTCGGAGTGTATTTTAAGTTTTTATATCTTTTTTTCTTGAGAAATTTTGAAAGAACATTTGTAATATGGGCAGGAAACGAAAATCTGCTCTTCAGAAGTCTGAAGCAATGAAAAAAAAGAGAAGCAATCCATCAGTTTCATCCCCTGAAAAAGTAAATCTGGAAATAATAAAGCGTTTAGATGGAAGAAAAATGCCCTCGCCTGTAAAAAATAACTTGGAAGGTCAGGAAGAAAATTACATCATCATAAAACAAGCTATTTTTCAATCAGTAATATCAAAGTGCTGTTGTCAAAAATGTTATCAACTAACATTAATTGTACAGGTTGGTAAATGCAATGGATTTGCTCAAAATCTCAAAGTTATTTGCAAAAATTGCAGTTTTGAGTTCTTATTTTGTTCTTCAGATAAAGTTTCAGGAAACGAAAATTCTTTTGATATTAACCGCAGAGCTGTAGTTGCAGTTACAGAGATGGGGAAAGGACACGCAGCATTAGAAAAGTTAACTTATAACATGAACTTACCGTGTATGGATTCAAAAGTTTTTACTAAACATTTAAAATATTTGCATTCTTTAACCGTAAAAAGTACATGTGAACAGTTAAAAAGCATTCGAGAAAAAGTAAAACAATTTCACCTTGGTTCGAATAGTACATGTATTTCAGATATTGCAGTCAGCTATGATGCAACATGGCATAAGCGCGGCCATACTTCAAATTATGCAGTTGGTTGTGTGATTGATGTCCTCTCTGGTTTTGTAATTGATTATGAAGTTTTATCTAAAATCTGCTACCACTGTATCCAGGCAGCAAAAAGTCTTGGAAAAGAGTCTCCGGAATTTCATATATGGTGTGAAGGACATGCTCGAATTTGTGATAAAAATTACGACGGAACATCTGGTGGAATGGAAAGCGAGATGGCAAAACGGATGTGGCTTCGTTCCGAAAGTCTTGGGTTCCGCTACACAGAATTAATAGCAGATGGCGATTCGAAAACTTTCAAAGACCTGCAAGATTTGAATGTATACGGAAAAGAAACTCTCATTACTAAAACAGAATGCATAAATCATGTTGGCAAAAGAATGGGAGCTGCACTGCGTAAACTTGTTGAGGTTGAGAAAGCAAAGGGTGTTACACTCGGAGGGAAAAAACATGGAAGCTTGTCAGAAAGCACAATAAAAAAAATTACGCGCTATTATCGTAACTCGATAGTACGCAATAAAGGCAACATAATTGCCATGAAAAAAGATATTTATGCCATCTTACAGCACTGCAGTTCAACAGATAAAAAGCCGAAGCATTCGACCTGTCCTCCTGGAGAAAATTCATGGTGCTTTTATAATCGTGCGATTTCGATGAAGCTAAAGCCTTCAGCACACAAAACCAGTGTTAAAACCCCTCTAAGAGAAGAAATTGTTGCCAAAATGATGCCAATTTTTCAAAGATTGGCTTCAGAAGTATTATTGCAAAAATGTGCAAAAGGGGAAACACAAAATAGGAACGAGTCTTTGCACAACATGATTTGGAGTCGTTGCCCCAAAGTGTTTAACACTTCTAAAACTCGAGTAGATATTGCTGCAGCTAGGGGCATATCAGATTTCAATTATGGAATGAGGGTATCTTCAATAAATGCCTTAAAAACATGCCATTTATCACCTGGCAATTCATCCTTAACTTCCTTGAAACGCATAAGGACTCGCCATGTTAGAAAGGCGTTGTTCAAGTCAACAGAAGCTTTTAAATCTTATAGAAAAAAAGTTGAATTAGCAAAAATTACAATCAACCAAAAAAATAAGCTGAAGGAAGGCGTTACTTATGCATCTGGAGGTTTTTAAGAGGTATTTAAACATATATTAATATTGTTTTTTCATTTATAATGTGTTTTTATCTATACCGCTTCTTTTCAACAATTTTAATTTTCGCATTCATGCTATTCAAAAATCAAAAGTTGATAAATGCATTTAGCAAGGGTTTAGTTTCCATGATGCGTTTTTTCACCATTTTTCATTTTCAAATTGATATACAGTCAACTCTCATTAATCCGCAAAAGTTTTGTCCAAAGGTGCGGATTATAGGATTTTGCGGATTACAGGTTATTTTCTTTGTTTACATTTTTCTTTTCCAAATTTAGAGTGAGTTATGATTAATTTAATCATATATGAATAGACATTAAAATGAAAAGATATCTAATAAGTTTTAAAATAAAATATTTTTTCAATATTAACTCAACTTATCAATTATAATGAAGCTAAATAATTTAGGCATACTCAAATAATGTATAGCAATAAAATATAAGCATACATATTTGGTTAAAAAATACAAAAAAACTATATTTCAAGTGCAGAAATGGAAATTCCTTATTGATTACTTTTTAAATTTGTTAAACATTGATGTAATAGTACTGGAAATATATATATATATATATATATATATAATTTTTTTTCAGAAACTTTCGCTTGCTAATTGTGTAAAAATGCAATTTCTTTTTCAGAAATAGAATGTTTTGAAAGAAAACTCATGCAATTCTCCCCAATTTTAAACCCTTAAAAAATTTAAATTTGCAGATTAATTTCCGAAAGCAAAGATTAATTTAAAATTTGAATTAAAAAAAGAGAAAAGTTTCTAGTTCGTTCAGAATCTTAGCTGTAAATTTGTTTGTTTACATTAAAAAATCCATTGCGGATTAGAGGTATTTGCGGATTAACGGGAGTTGACTGTAACTCAAAAACCAATAAAGATAGAGCCTTGAAATTTTAAACTTGGCATTTTCAAATATTTTACTTTAATTTGTCTTTGGTAAATTTAAAAAAAATTATTATTTTTGAAAATATGCGACTAAAAAAAATTACGTTGAAAATTTGTCAATTTTTTGTTAAAAAATTTTTATCTTTTTTTTTTAAGAAAATTTTTTTTAATGCCGAAGACAAATTAAAAATAATATATTTCTCTTCAACTACATGAAAAAAATTTTAAATTCCGTTTATAATATTTTGAGTTATATCAATTTTAAAATACCTCACTTTTTTTTAAAAAATTTAAATTTTAAATTTTTTTTAAAGTTTGAGAAAATTTTTATGTGGTTTTTTGTTTAGTCATTGCATGGTTAATTACCAAAAAAAATTTCAAATCAGTGGGTTAATTAGTAAAAAGTTTATTAGTAATTTAAAAAAATCATTCTTCGCTAAGTCGTATAACGACTCGTCAGGTTCGAAAAACATTATTTGAGTCTATGGAAACATTCAAATGCACATTAAAAAAATAGTAAAAATAGCTAAAATTAAGCTAAAATTAAAGGATAGAGTTCTAAATTGTGTTATTTATGCATCAGGGAGTTTCTAAGAGGTATTTAAAGATTTTATAAGCAGTGATTATGTTGTTGTAACTTTAAATACATTTTTCTCCATGATGCGTTTTTTCACCATTTTTCATTTTCAAATTGATATAACTTAAAAACCAATAAAGATAGAGCCTTTAAATTTTAAACTTGGCATTTTCAAATATTTTACTTTAATTTGTCTTCGATAAATTTAAAAAAAATTATTATTTTTGAAAATATGCGACTTTAAAAAAAAATTACGTTGAAAATTTGTCAATTTTTTTAAAAAAAATTTTTATCTTTTTTTTTTAAGAAAATTTTTTTTAATGCCGAAGACAAATAAAAGATAATATACACTAAGCGACAAAAAAAATGCCGCACTGCAGAAAATTTGACTTATACCTTTTGAGTTCGTAATAATTTAAAAACTAATTATTGCAGCAAATAAAATTGCTATGTCTGTATAATATGGAAGTCATAACATGATACCTATGTACATTTTCGATTTAATAGTTCATTTTATTACACTATACGAAATATTTAATAAAAATCTACAGAAAATTTTCTTTTTGAACGTAATATATAAAACATATACTTTGTATTCTATTAGGATTTATTATATGAAATAAACAATTACTATTTTAATGTATAAAATAAAACTATTTATTTGTGAGATCTAAACAATTTTTTAATAAAAATATGTATTTTGGATTGGATAATTCCACCTTTATATGGAATTACTGCTTTAATGCGCAGTGGCATATTATGCATATTGTTTTACAGTTTTTTAGCATGAAACTCGGAAATTTCACTATGCCAAATATCATAAATATCTTTGTTCTAATTCTTGCGAAGTTGTAGGCTACAAATTTCTAATCCACACCCTATTTTATAGCCTAAACATTTTCGAGCGGATTGAGATTAGGAAAATTTTCAGGTCTAATAAAGAAGAAAGCCTGAGATATTCTTTGTGGGATTTAATTTTAAGTAAAAGAAGTTATTATAACTTACAAAATTATAGATTCTCATGAGAATGGATAGGTAATTTTAACAAATTGAATTAAATAAACGAACCACAGGTGCCATATAAGAAGTTTCATTATCATCTTGAAATACTGGTAATCGAAGAGTCTGAAATACCTCCAAGGTAGTCGGTCAGGTTTCCATTTTTTAATGGCCAAATATTATTTCGGGCTAATTGATCCCTTGAACATGAAAATTTGCCAGCCTCACTGAAAAATTATGGATTTTCGTATCGTAATGTACGGGGAATATGTTATTGTTTTAAAAGTGCGATTTTCATTAAGTCAGTCACATTTTCGTGATCAGATCTGCTTTTTTCCGTCAGTTCAAAATAAGTTAAACTTGACTCTTCAGAGAGAACCACTTCAGACCAACAATTAACCCAATCATTTTTTAATTTTTTAACCCTCTAAAGTCTTGGTTTTCTAATTCTTTTCGTTAAGAATGGTTTTTTTTTCAGATTTTCTGGCAATTAAACCTGCTTTGTTTAATTGTTATTGCTCTGTAGTTAGATAAATTATGTTACTAAACACTTTTTCTGAATCCCTTCTATGTCATAAATGTAATACAAGCTGATTTTTTAAGCATTGGCTTTTTAACTTGCGGTCATCTCGACTGGATGAGTACCGTGGCCGCCTAAGAACAAATGTGCAGTTTAAACAGCCAAAAAATATTATATCTTGCTAAAAACCAGGTCACTAATATTTTGTTAACATTTAATCCTTTTAACATCCCACGTATTAAAATATTTTTTTTTATTTTCGCTCTAAAATTAATGTTTTTTGTGGTATCGTTAATTGCCTTATTCTAGCCTTTTTTGAAATACTTTCTAAAATACAATTTTCCGAACAATTGTATCTTGTTTTTAACACTTGGCTCAATCCTAAATTGCACGTGGAACACAACGTAATAAAATCTGTTAAAAAATTTACTTTTGAAACAATAAAATTAGCGATTACAGAAAGAAAAATGGAAAATATCAAAGTGCGGCTTTTTTTTTGTCGCTTAGTGTATTTCTCTTCAACTACGTGAAAATTTTTTTTAATTCCGTTTATAATATTTTGAGTTATATCGATTTTAAAATACCTCACTTTTTTTAAAAAAATTTAAATTTTAAATTTTTTTTTAAGTTTGAGAAAAATTTTATGTGGTTTTTTTGTGTAGTCATTGCATGGTTAATTACCAAAAAAATTTCAAATCAGTGGGTTAATTAGTAAAAATTTTTTTTAAAATGGGCCCCGGACCCCCTTAAATAAATATATATAATACTAGCTGCTGCGCCCGTTCATCGCACGTGGGAATTTAATTATTATTCACAGTATAATACTAAAGAAAAAAAAACCTTATTTGTAGTTTACTGCGCTGATAAAGATAAAGAATGAATTATTATAGTAAAAAGTACAATTTTTAAATATTAATTCATAGGTGTGCATATATCTGAACTGATAAGTATAAAGGATTTAAGTCCAAAAATGTCGATTTTGAGTTAAGTACATAGTCAGACTCAGATAAAAATTCTTTATCGATTGGTATAAAGGATTTAAATCCATGTCATTTAGTCTTTGAGAAAATTCATTGGTAAAAAAAAGATTCAAGTCAGAAATTTAGCATTAATCTTTGGTATAAAATATTTAATTCAATTTTTCCCTTTATTAAATGAAGATTGACAATCACTGAATGGTATAAAGCGTATAAACCAACATAATCCCTTTTTCCTACTCGATTATGCTCATTAGTTTTTAGTTAGTTTAACTTTATTTTTCGTCTCCTGAAAAATAAAGAATATGGACTTAAATCCTTTATACTTATCAGTACAGATATATAGCTTTTAATCTGCATAATTGATTGTGAACATACTTGAACATAAATTTTCTCAACAATTAATTTTTCAACAAAACATAAATTTTCTTTTAAAAAAATGCCATTAAGAAAACGGGTACAGTAGCTCGTAAATAAAAAGTGGGTCCTATACTAAAGCTGTACCTTTTCTTCAATACTCAACTACAACGAAAATATGTTAGTTTTTTATACATTGAACGTGAAATACATTATACGTTATATACGTTTTTATACATTCGAGAAATGGTAAATATATGGCGATATTTGAATCCGGTTTCGATAGCAGGTTATCAATTAATTTATATGCATTATAAAACATAAAAATAATTATATTGTGGAACAGATTTAGTAGCCTCATTTGGCGAAGTTGGAAATTTGGATCATTTGAAAAATTAGTCATTTCTCTTCAAGGTTTTTGTAACGTAACTGCGATAGCCTTTTTATTTCATTGCCAAAATGGGACAAAAATTTAAATGCCAGCAAGAGGATATTGTACTGAAGCCGTATTATTGAAAGAACACAGTTGTTTGAGTTAATTAATATTATTTCAGTATTACTCTAAAAAATACTTACAAATTACTTTAAAATTAGTAAAAGTACGTTGATTTTCGTTTAGAATGTGGAAAGTAATGAATAATAATAACATATAAATTTTTATCCATGAACATATTTTTAAAGTGGAGTGAGCCTTGTTAAATTACATAAATATAAGAAATTGTGGCAAAGGTTTAACTTTAATACCAATTATCGCGTCTTTTTGCGATTTTTAAATTAAAAGATAAAGCAAACAAGCCTTGTATAAAACGATACATTTTCAGCTTTTCAATTCTATTTTTTTTCCATTTAGTACAATTATCCAGAGATAAGAAAAACTACCATGAATTATTATTAAAATAATATTGCATTTTTTTTTCAGATAATAGATGCATACTACTTTTTAATTTAAAAACTAAATGTAGCTGTTATTTGTTTTGCGAGAAAGGGGCTTTGATTGCGAATACTTTTAAAGATCTAATATTATTGAAAAAAGAAGAAAACAGAAATTTTAAACGCTTGAAATTTAAAATGCAGTTAGGCATTTCAATTTACATGTTACTTTAATAAGTTTTTTCACTTGACTTGAATTTCTAGAATTTTTCATAACAGCTGTTTGACATACATTTTTAAATCGCTAAATTAGAACCAATATTTACATTAAGTCACAAAATCAAAATGTAAGGATTCGGAGAAGGAATCCTAACTACTGCCCTGTGCTTTGTAACTAATTAATAGCCATAGATGAAGGCCTTAATTCACTTGGACCATTTACTGATGGTAAGGAATTCTGTATTCTCTTATACAGGAGAAGCTCAATCCAACATTTGGCCAATTGCCATAGTGTGAGAGATGATACAGGAGTTAATATTCTTAAAAAGTTGAAGCGCCTCTCCTTGTCTCATCAGATTTACCTGCAGTGAGTGGATACCCTCCCACGTTGATATCATGGTCAACGAGTTTGCTGACACCCTTGCCAAAGCTGGTGCTGGGGAAGACTTCATGTCTTTTTTTGACTCTCAACTTTATGGAGCTTTCTGCAGTGGTCAAGAACCAGAATAAATCCTCTTGTTGTATTCTACCAGAGCACCATTGGTATCTCAGTAACCGTCAGAGTAACACTTGACTGTAACAGGCAAGATCAAACCACCCTCACTCGATTTCTCAGTGGTCATCTTAGATCTTTGACATTTTTGGATGGTTCAAGCGTTCCATTGAACAGGCTTCCCCTGCTCATATTGTTGAGTACTTGGGGCTTTCTAGGCAAGATCTTACATACAATCCTTTTTGGTTTTAGACTTCTTTAGGGTGCAGAGTTTTATGGACCTGATTTAGCCCTACTAGTCTTTGGGAATGAGCAAAAACACAACATCAACAATAAATTTTGTAATCAACATTAAATGAAACTTTGCTCTTTTCTTTTTTACTATAAAAAAACTCTTCCTCATTTTCGTAACCAACTTTTTTAAGAGGTCTTATTATAAGTTTTTCTCAGTTTCAACACGTGTATAAAGAGTTTGTCAAAGTGAGCCTATATGATTAAGAGTAGTTTCATACGATCGCCACAAAAGATTACTTTCAAAGAAAATGAAATAAAACACACACAGACATAATTTAAAAGACGAAAAAGTATTAAATTCTGAGATTTATCAATGAAATGTGCTAGGCCAATGCAAAAATCTTTTAAATTGAAAAACTAGGAGTACATGAATTCAAAAAAGTATTTAGAATACTCCTTGATAATAATAATAATAATAATAATAGTAAAAAGCTACAGACTTCCAAAGAAAACGACGTCGAGCTTTAACAAGACGAGTCTGGAAGACACAAATAATGTAAGGGAATGAACACGGAGCAACAAGAACCAGTTATCATAAAATAAGAATAAATTTTTGGCCATACATATTTTTTTTTAACAAATGAAAAAAATAAATGTTAAAAATAATAGGAAGAACATTTAAATTTATTTGGCATTCTAAAGTTACTAGAAAATGTAATTATCTTGATGTGCATAATTGGAATAAAACCTAAATTTGATTTTTTTTCAAGAAATGATCTCTAAATAATATTTTTCTAGAAGATAAAACTTTTGAATATTTGTTTAAAATTGTCACTATTTTTTTTCTGATAAAATCCTAGGAAGTTAAAAAATTACAATTTATATAATCGTTACAACTAATTTTCACATTCTTTCTGTAATTCACCTAACGAACGGAGTGCTTAGACATTTTCTTTGAAATTATTACCAAACAAAGGGAGGTTCTTTTTTGTTGAAGACAATAATCTGTCGCAGAAAAAAAAGAAATGTGCTTTAATGATATTTTCGTTAACTTGATTAATAGAAGTCTCTAGAAACTACTTTGTTTTTCAGAATCACGAAATTTTAACATCAGATTGTATTCATTACGTAAATCTATTACAGTCGACACTTTCAGAGTTATCTACTTAATTTTAGGAATTACATCACGAAATAATGTTGCTGGAAAGAAAACTATGAAATAATAAGAAACTATTGTTTTGGAAGTCTTCAAAGATATATTTCTAAATTTGTTTACTTTAATGAATTATTTATTCACTTGACTTTTTTATATTAGAGTCTTTTATGCTAATAGATAAATGTACAACTTGAAAAAAATATTTTTCAAAGGTATTTCTATTGTTGTTTGCAAATAATAACAACGCCATATTTCTAAACCGCAGTATAATGCAATATAGCTAATGAATATTACAGCATTACTATTTATACTTTAAACGGATTTTTTTTTTTTTTTTTTTTTTTATAAATTACGTTGGCAAAACATGTGTTTTTCAATTAAATAAATAACAATAAAATAAACACATCATCATGAATATGTAATATACTTTTTTTTCCCCTGCACTTTTAAAAATGTTTGTGTAATATATTTTCTATGCGTTTTTTACATTTATTTTTATCAGATTTTTTTTTCCCTTTTAAACACATTCCAAAACATAAATAAATGGTTTTGACTTCGATTCGCTTATCCACATATACGCAAACCTCACCGCTTGCATGTCTCTACAAGCTATAATAGTCATAAGCATGTTTAAATTTTCTGTCAAATTAGTATACGTTATTCACGTTTACTACAGCATATTCACAACTGAATTCGGTATAAATAGCGCAACAACTTTGCGGATAAGGGGTTTCAAAATATTTCCAATACACTACGAACTATGATAGGCACATTTCCTAACCTGTTTTAATATCATTATTTTGCACAAAAGTTACAAAAGAAAAAACAATCTTTTGTGTAACAACCAGACGACTTCTATTACTTGCAATTATGTGTATCATTTGCACTTTTTGGAGAAAATGTGGTCAGCAGACATAAAATTGACCTAAGAAATTAAACAACTGACAACTTTCCTGCTAGGGAAAATTGACACATGTGTAAAGATATATAAAACAGAGTTTATTTGCAAATGAAAGAAATAAACAAAAGAAAAAAAATCAGCTAGAGTCACTCTTTAAATACCCGTTTCCGAAGGTCTGAAACTAGCCTACCTAATTAGGATGACTGTCAATTTTCCTGTAATAACCAAACAATGCATACGAAAGAATATCTAAAAAGGGGTTTATGTACGTATTTTCAAGAAACTCGTTAGAGGCGCTTTTGAGATATCGACTTTCATAAAAACTTGTCAAACTCAATTGATGACCGGGAAATAACACTCCCATATGAAAGGATATCTAAAAGACAGTTAGTATGGTAAGTTTTAAAAGAAATCCTTATAGCAAATTTTAAACCTCAAATTGACCTATTTACACAGGACGCCTATAAATTTTTACAAACTAAACAACTACTACATACGGAAGGACATCTTGCTGGGTAATAAGGAAGCCCCAAACAACTGGCGTTATAAAGTGATAGGTAAACCTCGAATAAAAGCCATAAAATGCATTTTATGGTGTTTATTCAGTTTTGCGCTTATCATCTAGTAGGTGTCTTTATACAAACTTTGAAGAAAATCGTTAGAGCTGATATTGAGATACAGACTTATAGCCCTGTTTCTTGTTTCATATATTCTACTTCTGTTTTTCCAATTTTAACTAAAAGTTTAAAAAAATCATCTGTACACGAAATCTAACTCAATTCTGAAGTTTCGTCGTTCTAGCTTTATTCGTTTAAGAGATAAGATAGTCAGAAGATTCCACACATACACACACACACGCATACTCAATGGACTCAGGTAATCTTAAAGCATGTAAATCAGTTGAAAACTCAATTTCATTTATTTTTTTTTACTGAATACAATACTTTCATTACCTCAGGTAGTAAGGTAATGGAAGTAAAAAGCATATATTATACATCTGTACTTTAATATGCGTTTTAAAAATTATGGTATGATTAGCATTAATCGTTCGTTCAAAAGGTCACAGGAAGCTTACATCGACTTTATTATATTCTTTCCGACGAAATGCTTAAGAGCAGATTTGTGTTGATGACAGTAGGTCGAAATCTAGCTTTCAATATATTTAGTAATAGCAATTAAGCTCGTTCTATTCTGGGATTTGTAATACCTTTACTTGTATCATTATTAGCTAATAAAAATGTATATTAAAAAATATAAGTAAAGAAATTCCTTTATTTTGATTAAAAATTATTTTTAAGTAAAAAATAATCTGGTGTGTCAGTCACACGACTTTATCTTACCCTGAAATTTAATACTATAAATGTAGGTTGGAGATTAAGAGGTAAGATGTTATGTAAACCTGTGTTAAACAATTCAAATTAGGCTTCGGAAGAGTTTTATATGATAATTAGTTCTGTGTGAGGAGGGCTACCGCCCCCTCAACACCCCGTTTCATTAATGTACCTACATTTATATAGAAATAAATTCGGTTATTAAAAAATAATTTATTAAAATTATTATTTAAAAAAATATCTTTTATGATAATGCAGATGATTTCCATATTAGAGAAGTAGTATAACACTAAATAACCAAAAAAAGAAAAAAAAATAGATAACTTTCTTTTAAATTATCGCAGATCGATGGTTTAACCATTCGTTTTAAAGGTAATGGCAAACTCTTTTGAAAAATACCCATCATGAAAATTTACTACGCTCGAGAGGCGACTTCCCCACCCCCAGGGGGGCGGAGGCTAAGCTCCTTCAAACACAATTTTTTCCCAGTTCACTATCTCTATTACAAAAAATATATATTCGTTTCATTTGGTTTAGTGGAGTCTATAGATGTTAAACTCTACTTACCTGCAATTTCCCCCATAGACGTAATGTATTTGAATACTTTTGAGTGTCCCTGTACACGAACCATTTGCTTCATCTCAGCGAAAAGCTTAGTGTAGCATCCCTATATGATAAACCTTTAGAATACCAAGTTTGAACTTTTTGCCATAATTTGTTTCTAAGATATGTTGATAACAGACAGACACACACACAGACATACACACAGACCATTTGCTAAAAACATGATTTTCATATTCAGGGGACCTCAGAACATGTAAATATAACAAAATCTCACTTTCGAAAATTTGACGCCAAAACAATACTTTCTCTACCTTATGGGTAAGAGAAAGTAATAATGTAAAATCCACAATGAAACCTATGAAAATTCAGCTGTTTTTTTTTTTTTTTTTTGCGAGTTTTTAACTTTTAGATACTGAAAACTTCCAAAAGCAACTTATAGTTTTATATTGCTCCTATTCATAGATTATACTGAAAAACTAATCCCGTCGCTTTTTAAAAGAAATTAATGCCTATATGAAACAAAATTGAACAGAAAAAGATTTTTTTATAATATTCACACATTATATAAGATTGATACACGCATGTTAATTTGAAAAATTGTAATTTATTTTCTACTTTATCTGATATATATTTAAATTTTTCCATATTTTCTTTTGAATGTGAAGTTATGTCTATTTTCCATAAGCAGAAATAACAACAAAGAAAATTTTCTGGAATATTATGAAAGCTTTCGCACCATTACCATACATTAGTATTACTTATATTTAAATTAACTCAAAAGATGCCTCTTCATTCACAACACTCTTTCTAAAGTAACGTATGACAGCTATGAGACTTCAAATGTTGCTGTTAGATAAAGATGCTCATGGTACATTTTATAATATATTTTCAAATATCCCATTTCTGCAATTATAAGAATATTTCTTGAACAATTCTAAAAGTGAAAAAAATGTTCGTAAATAACAAAAATTTTTTAAGTATATTATTATTGGTAGCATAATTATTTCTTATTCTATATTAATAAACACGGTAAAAATGCCATTAATCATTTTTTTGCAAAGCGAAATTCTACTTTTTGTCTTTAATTTTTAGCTTTTGAAATATTCCAACTTACTAAATAACTAATAATCTGAAATTTTGTAACCGCAGTTTGATTTCCCACTTTGCACTTTTACATTTTTATTTAGGAAAATATATATATATATATATATATATAGAGAGAGAGAGAGAGAGAGAGAAGATAGATAGATAGATAGATAGAGAGAGAGAGAGAGAGAGAGAGAGAGATTACTTATTACAAATATATTCTCAGTTTATTTTATTATGAAAATTTAGATAATTGTCCTATTATAATAAAATCTAAATACTGTTTTCACATTTACCCAAAAAATAAAATAATTTGATATTTAAATAAAATATACGATTACATTTTTCTTTCCATAACTATGAAAATCAATGTACAATGAAATGACACTAAGCAGGAATATTTATATATCCAAACTTTTCGAAAAATGACGCTCTATATTTTTCATAAGAATAAATTTTTCAGTCCGCATATTTCTTTTCATCAAATAATATTTCGAATTTGCATGACTTGTGTTCATTTCTATACTATAATTGTAATGTATTTATGTATATATATAGGATTTACATAATGCTATGCAAATATGATACCTATCTATAGAGTATTTTTCTTCCAAAATTAAATTTCGTAGTTTAATATGCTTATTTACGTATTACATGAAATAATATCATATTTATTGAATGTAGAAAAAAAGTTTTAACAGCAAAAGCACGTTGCTTAAAATAAATTACATATGAAAAACTTGCTATGTAATATAAGTGTCTGAATTTCTATACTGTCTGAAAATTCAGAAAGTCTGGTATTTCATACACAATGCTGTCTAAATCTAAGATTCTTCTATTTACTGTGAATCCATAAAGAAACACAAGTGTCTTAAATTAAGATATCTATCACGTCTAAGCTTTACATAAAGCCATTTACTTGCCATAAATGACTTTTGAGTTACATTTAAAACATTGAGTTTTTTTTATGTTTTACTTTAAGACACCTTTATTTGCTGTGTACTATTATAAATATTTACTCACGAAATCTTCAACTAAAAACGTAATGTTATTTATCAGACTACTTTTTTTTTTTTTTTTTAAATATTAACATAAACACCATTCCTTTACTTTGACAGGGGAAAATAGAAAGAAAACATAAAATCTAGATTATATAAAACACAGAATATTGAATCTTTTTGAAACAATTTTTAATACGAATATTTTCAAATGTAATATTACAGTAAAATTTATTTTCTGAAAGAAGTATCTTTGAATAACCTTGAAGACTGAACAGTTGCACATCCTCTAGAGGGATTTTAGTATTTTCGCCTTTATAAAGTATTTAGAAATAAAAGATTGGTGTAATATTTATGTATTATATAGATGAAGTTATTGGTTTAAATAAATGTAAACAACAATCAGAAAAATTAAACAAATAAATCTATTTTAAGTATTTAGTCAAATCTTTAATAGTCTTTTCTTTTAATTAAGCAAGAATGGTAATTTAAATGTTATTTGAATATAACAGAACATTTTATAGAACTGCTATAACTTAGTGCAAGTTATTTGTAGGATATATCTAAGATGAAAGAAAGGAAAGACAATTTATAATGATTTCTTATTTTGCTAATAAGTCGTGTAAGATGTGAAACTAACACTGTTTAAAGGTTCAATAAATATTCGATTTTTATTGCTCAGTTTAATTACCTACTTTAACCCATATTGGACCGCCGTCCTATTTATAGGACAGTTGAATTAAATGTCAATAATGTAAAAGAAACATTTAAAATCTGCAAAAAACTTGACATAAATTTTTAGAAATAGACTAAATTAATTAAATTACTGTGAAAAATGGAATTTGAAAAAAATATTAATGCTGCAGAATAATAAAGAACTTCTTCTGCTAAATAGTGAGCATGTGCTAGTGAAAAATCCAAATGGTCGTCAAAGGCGATGTCAACTGAAATCATGCAATAAAAAATCTGTTACAATTTGCAACATGTGCATTGTTGGACTATGTAGAGATTCCATTCGTAAAAATCTTTACAACTTGCAAAATGCTCACTTTTGGACTGTGTAGAGACTGTTTTTCGGACTAACAAACAAAATAAATAATTTTGTAAAATTGTTATAATTTTTTAATTTTTTCTTTTTTATATGTGTAAGTATCTTATACTGACCATGTTTTTAAAAAATTACATTTTTCCAATCATTCGTTTAATGAGTGGTCCAATATGGGTTAATAAGAATAAAGTAAAATTTTTAGCAGTTAATCTGTGTGTATATGTGTTATCATCATAGCTTAAAAATAAATTACTTCAAGAAATTTGAATTTGATATTTTGAAGTTCGTAATAGGTTGTCACTTAAAAATCACTTAAACTAATAACAGCATTTTTTTTATTTATTTACTTTTTACTTCTTTTTTAAATAATTGTAGAATTATTGTTGAACGGGGGTTTGATAGGGGCTGTAGCCCCCTGACATACAATAATGTGCCAAATAGAACTAGTCCTAAACCAGTTTTAGATTATTTTTGATATCAAGATTTATGTAATTTATCTTTGTAGTAATGAAATGCAGGGTAAGAGAAAGGCGTGTGAGTGACATTTCAGATTATTTCCGTTTATTTATTTTTTATGATATATGCATTTGTTTCCATGTTGATACAAATATTAAATCTAAAGGAAATTTATGATATTATTACAATGACATTTTACTATCAAAACATCATTTTTCACCTTTTTTGTAAAATTTTTTATATTGCAGTTTATATTGTAACTTGTTTCTTTGATTAGTTCAATTATTATTTAATTTGTGGCCTTTAGTTATGTAATAACATAATAACATAAGGTACGTGTTTGTACATTTAATTACCTACTGAGAAGAAATAATAAATATTTAATTTTAATTTTATACTCATTATAGAGTATTTTCAGAGACAAACATCAGAATGTAAATGGCGTTAATGAATAGAAATAGCGAAGACGAATATTGCGTTGAATTAAAATATATATATATATATATATGACAAGGAAATATACTTGACTTAATGACAGTAATAAGAAATTTACCACGATTTCAGACTAAATAAATACCATTATAATTTATATTTAACTATATATTCAAACATATAAATTCTAAAACATTTTTATATATAGTACAAGAAGAAAATTGTATTTATAGGAAGAATATTTATAGGTCGATGTATAAAAATATTAGAGACATTAATAGTACGTGATGTTTTAGAATCATGAATATAAAGTGTTAAACCTAAAATGTTAAACATAAAATAAAATTATTTATTTGTTATGAAATAATTTATTCATTTATTCATACTTGTTATATATTTTAGAACTAATTTAAAAAAGATCAAGCATCTTATTACTCCCTGAAAAAAAAAACATAAATGACTTTAAGAGTTAATTATAACAACATTATTTATATTCTGTTAACATAACCCAATTAATTTATATCATCGTTTACTTTTTAAAAAGTTTTTCATTCTTTATATCGTACAAATTCAGAATTCATGCTTAAAAATTCCGATCGTTTGCATATATTAAAGAATAACACCGTAATTTATATTTTCAGGAAGTACAATCAGAACGTTTTCAGTCAGTAAAAAATATGATAGTGTTTTCCGTAAATTCACCGTTTCTGAACATTTATGATGATGTGATGCGAACAATCATAAGCTTACATAAATATGTGCATTAAAATGTGATACAAAATACAATCACGCAAATAAAAGAAAAAAAATACTACAAATTAAGTTCTTGTATTAAATCTCCCATCGCAAGTGTGAGATAAGAATTCATTTTCTTCTAAAATAGATTGCTTTTTAGGGTAAGTTTCAGAGTTCTTATTTGAAAAGGGAGAGTATTACTTTCTTTCTTTTATTTTTCATTTATCATTTCTTATCAATCTTCTCTCTCAGCTTTTTCATCAATACTTTTATGGTACGCAAGAATAATATCGCTACTTTCTTTACGAAGTTTTATATAAATTTAAGCATCCTTAAAAGATTAAACCATTTCTTCCAGATCTAATAGAGTAATGTCTGAAATGCTAAAAATGTTTCGGATGTCTTTGCTGTGAATTCAGTATAAAATATTGCTTTAAATCGTTCTTTAAATCAAATGATTTTATTATTATTATTATTATTATTATTTATTTATTTATTTATTTATTTATTTATTTTTTTTTTTTTTGCAGAATTGATTGGATAAGATTTTAAGAAATTATTAAATCATTCTTAAGAGATAAATGTTTAAAAATGTAAAAAAGGTATTAAAGAGAATAATTTTAAATTTTTGTGATTAAAATCTTTCAATAAATTGTTGGAATTTATTAAGAGCTTTTTATACAAAATTGACTTTGTCATCGTGTCTTCGTGTCACGCTAGTAAACAAGTCGCTTTCATTTTAAAGTAAATATAATCTTTTCCACTTGTCGCTCCTTAGTGCAGTTGGTTAGAGCGTAACATTAATAATGCGGTGGTCGAGTGTTCGGTCCCCGGAAGGGGACAGCAGATAATTAGTAGATAATTAGTAGAAAATATTGCAGATAATTATTAATTGTTATTTCAGATAAAATTGTTGCAGATAATTAGTAGAAAATGTGTTAATTGATACAAGAAAATTTTTCGTTGCTTACGCAGTATCAAAAGAATGTTTTGAGGAGATTTTCTAATAAACTTATTATTATTATTATTATTTTTCGATAATAAAAATCACAATATAATTTTGACAGTAAAAGAAAACACCAAATAAAATGTTTTAAGTAAAAGATACATAAATTTTTTTTTAGAAACTTCTTGTTTTTGAAATTGAATTTGTCGTCGCGTCTTGGTGTCATGTTAAAAAAAAATAATCTGGTGTGTCACTCACACGACTTTCTCTTAGCCTAAAATTTAATACTCTAAATACAGGTTGCAGATTAATAGGTAAGATAACGAGTACTGTTATGTAAACCTATGTTAAACAATTCATATTAGGCTTCTGAAGAGTTTTATGTCATAATTAGTTCTGTGTGAGGAGGGCTACCACCCCCCCCTCAACCCCCCGTTTCATTAATGCACCTACACTTATATAGAATTTAATTTGGTTATTAAAAAATATTTCTGTTTTTAAAAAATAATTTATTAAAATTATTATTTAAAAAAATTATCTTTTATGATAAGGCAGACGATTTCCATATTAGAGAAGTAGTTTAACACCAAATATCCAAAAAAAGTCCATTTTATTCTCAATATCTAAAAAAAAAAAAAAAAAAAAAAGTATGATTTTTTTTTTTTAAGTTTTCTTTTCGTTAAAAGTAAAAAAAATCGATAACTTTGTTTTAAATTATCCCAGATCGATGGTTCAACCATTCGTTTTATAGGTATTTTCGAGCTCTTTTGAAAGATACCCACCATGAAAATTTACTCCCCTTGAGGGGGGACTTCCCCCCCAGGGGGGGAGGCGAGGCTCCTACATACATAAAAATTTTTTCCCAGTTAACTGTCTCTATTACAAAAAAATATATATTTCTTTCATTTGGTTTAGTGCAGTCTATAGACGTTAAACTCTATTTTCCTGCAATTTCCCCCATAGACGTAATGTATTAGAATTCTCTTCATTGTCCCTGTACACGAACCATTTGCTTGATCTTAACGAAAAGCTTACTGTAGCATCCCTATATGATACACATTTAGAATACCAAGTTTGAACTTTCTGCCATAATTTGTTTTTGAGATATGCTGATAACAGACAGACACACAGACACACACACAGACACACACACACACATGCACACACAGACACACACACACACACAGACAGACACACAGACCATTTGCTAAAAACATGATTTTCGTATTCAGGGGACCTCAAAACGTGTAAATATAACAAAATCTCGCGTTCGAAAATTTGAGCCAAAAACAATACTTTCTCTACCTTATGGGTAAGAGAAAGTAAAAAGCACCTCCACTTTAAAGTATATGTAAGGAATTTTTACATCGTTCTCTGGCTCAGTTGGTTAAAGCATCATGTTGATAACGCGAGGGTGGCGGGTGTGTTCGGTCTTCAAAGGTCGACGTGTTACTTTTTTGTACATAATTAATAAAAAAGATGTAATTTGTTAAAAATAAAACCTTTAATGACCTACACAGTATCCTAAGAAATTTTGATTAGTTTTTTTAAAAAAGCTTTTTTTTAGTAACTAAAAAAAAAAAAAATAAATAAATAAATAAAAAAAAAATAGACGCTGGAAACTTTTTGTTGGGGAGTCTTTTATTTTATGCAGAGACATGCTATAAAATATAAAAGTTCCAATAACAAGAAAATTTTAAAGAAGAATGTAGATAACATTATACGAGTTGAAAATTCTTAAATATTCAAAGTATTTCGAAAAGCATTCAAGTATAATATTTTTTTTGCATTACTTAGATCTTTCTGGCATGTTCTATGACTTTTTTTGACTGTTCTTTGGCTTTTGGTTAGAATATCATACTGATAACGCGTTGGTCGTGGGTTCGATCCTCGAAGGCCGACGTGCTATTTTTTTTCAGATTAAAAAAAAAAAAAAAAAAACCTGTCAGTATCTAAAAGACTATCTTTAGTTGTCTACGCAGTATCCTAAGATATTTTGATTAGATTTTTAAAAAGCTTTATTTATAACTAAAAATCACAAAATAAAAATTTAAGTAAAAAATCATTTTGTAAGATTAAAAGCTTCTTATTTTGAAACCCTAAAAAGATTAAAATAAAAAATTATTGTCGTAAAAACAAGCTATAAAGAAATGAAAGATTAAACACTAATGAAATTTTAGAGATAAATATAGATATTTCCGTTTTGCAAGAGATGAAAAATTTTACATATTTTAAATAATTTAAGAAAAATAATTTTAAATAATTTAATAAATAAGAATTTTGGTCTCGAATACTTTTTAATTTATTTTGAATATTTAAAAATTTCCATCTCTTGCAAAAGGAAATATATATTTTTTTCTCTAAAATTTCATTAGTGTTAAAACTTTCATTTCTTTATAGCATGTCTTTACCACAATATACATTTTTTTTTTAAAAAGCTTTTTAGGGCTTCACAATAAAAGCTTCTAATCTTAAAAAATGATTTTTTACATTTTTTTATTTATTATTATTTTTTTTTTATTGTAGTTAAACTGAGTTAAACAGAAAACTAAATAATCCAGCGATATCTTCTTACATGTATATTTAAGTTCAGATTTTAAGCATATTTTGTAAATATTATGGTTGGTCTAAACGAAAACTGTATATATATATATACTGTTGCGTACTTGGGGGTTCGTAAGTTGTCCGAGAATGAAAGGCGAAACTTGCAAAAATTCAGTAATTTATTCACAAAAAGTTCCAGAAAAATACAGGTACATAAACCAAGTATCAGCTTCAATTCTGCCAGTAAACACAGCTTAAACAACAGCTGTCAATAGCAAATCCGCAGTGTAAACTGTAATGCAATAACACATAAAGCAATTATCTTCCAAAGAGGCTCAAAGCAATGCAAGCATTAGCAAAACCGACTGACTCTGATATCAGACTGAACTGAACTGACTTGGCGAAAAAAACAGCCTTTATATACCCCTGTAGAAAAATGTGGAAAGTTCCAGAAATTTCCATATCTCATATCAGCCAATGAGATTAGAGCTTCCATATTTGGTATATCCCTAATAAGGATTTTCTTGGTAAGGTCGCCAAAAAGTCGCCAAATCCATTACCTGCCTTATTGGAGCATTTTAATGCGTTTTCAAGAGAAAATAAGGCTATTTTAACGCTAAAACGACTAGAAATACACAAAATTAGCATTTATCAACTTACTAAGCCTCTTTGAAAGAATTTATACAAAAATAAACACAATTACGACAATTTTATAACACTGCCTCCCTCCCAAGGACTGCACGTACCGAGCAGTGCAGCCCTTGGTCAAAAGGCGAAATTAAACTAATTTACACAATCTAAAATACAAAAACTAAGTTGCATATAACGATAAAATAGAAATATAAATCAAGTGAGAAATATTTATAAAATATTATATACAAATATTTATAAACAAATATTTACCTTTCGCATGCGCAAATGTTTCTGTATTTACATTTTAAATTTTAATATTACCGTTAATTGTGGTACTTGGCTAGCCTGTTATAGTGCACCACATTCGGTTTTGAAGAAGGTGTTTTAGTGATCCGAACCACTACATCATTCAGCTTTTTTAAGACTGTGTACGGTCCGTCCCAGTTGCACTGTAACTTTGGAGAGAGTCCTTTGCGACGAACAGGATTCCACAACCAGACCTTGTATCCTTCCTTTAACTCATGTTGTGTAGCCTTTAGATCGTACCTTGTCTTTATTTTCTCCGTTGAAATGTGAATCCGCTCCCGAGCAAAGTTGTGTACGTCCTCAAATCGTGCCTGGAGATCTTGGATGTACTCCTCGGGCGATGAAGTCGCATCGGGTGGACAACCAATCAGGAGATCACATTGGAGACGAAGTTCACGTCCAAACAGCATCTGGGCTGGAGTATAGCCGGTGGTTTCATGGACAGCACTTCGATAAGCCAGCAGGAACAATGGCAACTTCAAGTCCCAATCTTGCTGGTTCCTTGATACTAGAAGAGAGAGGTTGTGAAGTCGTTCCTTCACATATATGAGTTTTAATTATAACTTTAAATAAAGGCAATAAGTAATTATTATATTTTCAATAAATTAAATGGCTAATAAAAATAGATAACGAAATTCTAAATTACTTTTATATTTATTCGCTTTTGTCTATAACTTAATTCTAAGAATACTTTATCCCTTATGCTATTAATAAATCTTCTGAGAACAAAAAACATATTCTTTTAAATGAATCTCTCAGAATAATAATCTTTCCTAAATCATTTAATAAATAAAATATAAAAAAATATTTTATTTATAAACCGATGGATACATAATTACATTTTCTTTCTTTTAAATTGCGTATGTTTATTTATTTGAAGCTAAATTAAGCAATACATTCATATTATGATATCATTAAAGGGTAATTAGATTTTTTTATCACAGGATGTGCAATAAATCCTAGTCTGAGTGTCTCCCTTAAATAACGGTTTTCTGGCGATAATATTTGGCACAAGCATTGGCATAAACTGCTGTAACGATCTTGCTAAATTCAAAATATTTATATTAAATTATTATACAAACAAAGGATTAGCTTTGGCTATAAAATTTGGCACTTTTTCAAAATTCTTGGCGTAATTCAGGAGTCTGATCTTAATTGCAATAGAGTCAACTTCAGAATTCGCTCTTCAATCTTGACGTAAGAACACGTAATCGCGAAGCCCTCTCTCTCTCTCTCATCTAACCCTCTGTATGTCTGTTAAACTTTATAATAGACAGTTGAAAATAATTTTTATTAAAAAACTTTCTTGATTTCCATATTGCCTAAATAAAGATGTTTGATGCGAAATAATTGATTCTTATTCTTCACGGCCTACAGTTTATTTTTCCTTTAGTTATTGCGACTGCTTATTGTTCCTGGAGTTATTTTTTGCGGACCCTTTTCCTACAGCTCAAGTCTTCTTCAGAATCTACTTGACAAACTTTGGTGCCAGACCTCTTCAGAGTGGTTACGAGATAAAAAGAGAGAGAGGGGCACCTACTTAAAAAAATCAGTGAGTATGTCATCACAGCTGTTATCTTTTAAAAGAGAAAAGACTGACTTTTGATATTTTTTTTAATATCAACTAAAGAACTGTTTAATTAATGTGACTCATCATCGGATGATCTAAACGTCAATTGCTCGAAGTATTACGCCGAGAAGTGTCAGCGGATCGACGTGATTCCTTACCGGCTTCGATGAAAGGTCTGCTAGCGACCCTTTCTTCCGTTCTACTGGATGAAGACAGAAGTACTGCATTCCTTGAATGTGATTTTTTCCACCCTTGACATTCGGTGATACGGGCCGAAACGGAGATTTTTAATGTGTGCATACCCCGAGGCATTACTCCTTACCTCACGATCGATTTGAGTTGAAGTGATTGATGTTTGTGTGCTCTGCCTATGGAGATATTTGCGATATCCTGATTTCTAGAGTGTCTCTCAGATGCTCTGATTTATTTACATTTCTCCACTTTAAATTTAGAATGAAGTCAGTGGAAAAGCCATACCTTTTTAGTGCTCGCCTTTTTTACATCTATCTACGCAAACAAAGTTTTGCAAATCATAATTTTCGTTATATATATTTTTTAACAAAAGATATATCGTGTATATGTAATACACTCCGCGTCTTCTTCTTCTACTGTGGGCTATGGAGGCTCACTGTGTGTTTTTAAACCGCATTTAGGTAATGTCTTCATTTTTTTTTATTCGAATTTTTCAAGTTTTTTTTTTGGCAAGTTGTGTTTACATTCATGCTGAGACATTCCTGCATTCATACAGGGAAAATGCCGCATCTGTTTATTGACAGGATTTTGAGACTTAAGTAAAACGTTTTATTTCGGTACCTTCATAAACTATCAAATTTTTGTTTATTCATACTGGACATGAAACTAAAATGAAGGACTGGAAGTCTACAAACTTAGGAAGTTTTTAATTTTCCACGAGCGTTCATTAAAAGAAATAATAATGAAAAATAATTAATTATTGAAAATGAAAGATAATAAAAGAAATAAAACAAATATATATATTTTTTTTCACACCTATCTTTTATAGACTGACAGGTATGTCCATCAAACTATGGTAAGTGTTTTCCATTTTTTTACTCTAAGTATCCTTGTTAATACATAAATTTTTCTTGGTGCATCATTGATTAAAAACTTTTTACATAATACAAACAACAAGGATGCTTAGATATTTTCAGATTTCATTACATATATTTCTTTTTCTGTTTTCATATAATATATTTTTTTTTCTCAATTTTAAAGGAAATAATAGTAATGAAAAAAAAAAAAAAAAGACTTGCTTTTTTAAATTTTATGTGTAATATATATATATATATAAATTTGCATATTATAGTATTTTATATTTTTCATATTCATATTTTCCTTTTATGCTAATACCGATATAAAATGCGTGATGATAAATTTTTAGAAATTTCTTGATTTTTCATTCATAATGCAAAAAAAAAAAAAAAAAAAAGAATAAAAAAAAGGGGAAAATAATAATAATAATTTTTTTTGTGTAATTTTTATACAAATTTGCATTACCTTTCTGTATATTTTTTTATTTTCATATTCAGATTTTCCTTTTGAAAATGTTTATTATTCTGTTTATTGTCAATAATTGAATTTAATTAATTTTTTTAATTTAAGAACTAAACTTGAAGTTATTTCTCATGGTGGCGTTTTCCGGGCAGGTTGGAAATACACATACTTTTTTTTATATACTTTTGGGAGATGTGTCGCAAAATTTTGCTTTGATATCAGTCGGTATCTTGACACCTATTTCTCCTTTTTTTACACACATATATATATATATATATATTTTGTTCACTGATTTTAACCTGCTTGGAACTGCCAGTGCATAACAAATTAATAAATAAATAGAATAATTAGAGTGATAATTTCAGGTATTCCCATACTTTTGTTCATAAACTTATACACTTTTGTTATTGCTTTTTAATTATGCATCACTGTCTCTCAAAAGCTAAATGTCAGCACTACACTTTTCTCTAAATACCATTATTTATCCTTTCATTTAAAAATAGATAAACAAATAAAATAATTTAGGTTTATACATCTAATTTAAGTCCTTGAATTAAAAGAGGCACAATTAATATGTTAGGATTTAAGCTTATGTAATTTTGTGCCACAATGTGCATTAGTAGCGCTGCTAATTGCACTTGTGTTGTTGGCATTCAATGCTTCTTTCCTTATCTTGAATTACTGGCCATTTTTTTCTTGGTGAGGGGATCTGCATTTACTGTGTTTGTTTGCATAGTTTTACATTAAAATTCATTTAATTTGAGTATGACTACAATTAACTTAAATTTTTTACTATTTAAATTTTACATGAAATTTAACATATTTTACAGAATCGATTAGAATTGCTTGTATTTAGGGTATTTTTTTATCATTGTGTACTAATAGTCTTTCTATAAAAAGATCTTTCCCACAACGCATAGGTACATACTACATAGGACATAGCATAGGGTCCACAGTGACAGAATATATAAATAAAATAAAATATTGAGGATAAATATTAATCAATTAGTTATTTCTCCAACAATTTTCATTTTTTAAACTCTAGTTTGTATTCCTGTAATTACGTAAATCCAGTACATAATAGTATTTTATGAATCTATACTGTCCGTATCTTGTTGCATGCAGGTGTCCTAAATTTAACACACAATTTTTCAAATTTACATATTTCTTTTCTCATTTTTTTTTCGAATATTTAAAACATGGTCTTTCATGTAAATCTAGCAGATTTGTTAGTCTTGAACATAAGGTCCAGTGTTGTTTTCATAATTCTTACTAGGCATTCTTAAATAATCATGTACAATCACTTATACAGAAAGAGAATTGGTTGTATGTCTTAGTACCTAAACACATAAACATAATTTTTATTCTAATATTATTTTTGGTTGTCAAATTTTTTTTTCTTTCAAGTTTTAATTTTTATAATAGCATACCACAGTGTTTTCTTTGCCCACTTTAACTAAAATGTTACATTTTAACACAAATGTTTTAATTATTTTTTATTCTAATTTCATAAACTTTGAGAAATTTTATAACACATTGTATATTTTTTCGGTTAGATGTTATCGCGTAAATCCAGGTATGGTTATAATGGTCGTGAAATTTGACATCTAATGTAATTTTTCATTTCACACATTTCTTTTCACATTCGTTCAACTTTGTAAGATGAAACCTCTCATTATCTTCTAAAATTTTAACTCTTAATTACCTTTCATACGAAATTTATTGCATGTGCATAATAGTTTTATTTCGTTCATTTACGTACAAAAGGAAAAAGTTTAAGAGTAATCGTGATATATATATATATATAAAAAAAAGGGGGGGAAAGGGGAGACTGCTTGATTTTTTTTTTTTTTTTTTTTTTTTTTTTTGAAACGGAAATAAACATCTCGCCGTTCCGTCTGAGTTTATTTTTGTTCTAATAATAATAATAGTGATTTTTTTCCTCATTCAGTTCAAATACGTTGATTGCAGAGGAGAAGTTTTTTTATTTTTTTTTACTGTACATCTGTATATATATATAAATTACGAGTCACGATGTTTGTCCGGGGTAAACTCCTAAACTAAGGAACCGATTTTAATGAAATTTTGCACACTGTGTGCAGTTTGGTCCAACTTGAGAGATAGGATAGTTTTTATCTCAATTTATTGTCACAATATTGTTTTATTGCAATTATTTGTTAATTATAGACCTTTATTAAAGTTGCTCCAAAATATCTGTGAGTTCCATTAATTTAATTGTTGCCAAAAAAAAAAAAAAAAAAAAAAAAAAAAAAATACGAGTTCATTTTCTTTCGATATAAAAATAAATACATTTAATCAAACGTGAACGTTAAAAAATTATAAAAAGTTAAATTATGCATCTCACGAAAATTGACGTCATAATCAATTTAAAGATTTTATACACATTGATAAAGTGCTAATGTAGTTCTATCATAGATATAGTAATATATATAGATCTCTCATCCCCATGTTATCGTACAAAGATTTTTGATGCCGAAAAAATAAAATAAATAAAAGCTTTAGAAACAGCCATTAAGTGGTATTGGGAAAAAAAAGAAAAAAAGAAAGAAAGAAATATGAATTTGAAACTTTATCTGGAGTCTTCCATTCCCCTTTAGCAAATAAATTATTCTTATATTTTATTTGCTAAAATATTAGTATGTATTCCCGTGTGTATTCACTCGGGGAAAGACGGCCATATTTTGGTAAAAACGTCGTCTTTTCCCAAATGAAAAGGATTAACTTTTTTCTCCCCAATGATCACTCTATTCTATATATGCTATACTATATCTATGAGTTCTATACGCAAGCGAAGTGTGACTCACTGACCGTCTGTGCAGCCAAGAAAAAGATTTTCTGTGTTAATTGCCCACTGGATTTTTTGTAAGAAATTATTAAAAATCAAGGAAATTTATTTCCCGATTTTAATCCTTATATTTGGGTATAGATATGTATTAGTTATCGCGGGTGTTAGATTGAATTATTTTGCTGTCAAATTTACAAAATTTTAATTTTAAATTTCAAAACTCTGTCGCCCTTGGCTTTTATTATTATTATTATTATTATTATTATTATTTGGCGATCAAAAGCGTAACACGAAAATATACATGCCAGATGTTTGCATTGTACGAAATGTAATATGTATTATTCATTGTACGTATGTATGACATGTAATATGTATTGTACGAAATATTGTTTCATATTATTCATTACTCTTTTACTATAAGTTGTTAAAATAACCATGATTTTTGAAAGGAATTAAATATTTCCGCCAGATAATTTGGCGATATTCTTTTTTTTTCGCCAAGGATGACAGAAATGAAATCTATTCCGCTGCAAAATATTAGTATCTTACATCAGATATTTTATTTAGACATTTGAAAACAAATTTGACTTCAAACTATGATAGAATATTTATCATTTTCCTTTTAATTAGTATATTAAAATTTAAAAGCATGGTATATAAAAAGTTTTTTTTTTTTTTTTTTTTTTAATCTTATAATTATTCTTATCTTAATCCTCAATGTTTTCCATCTTTATTAACTTGAATTTACTATTAAAAATTTAACATACTCAAAAACTTCTCATCACTTCGTTAAAATACACTAAACTTTTCCAAAATCTTTTTCTATTTAAAATGATACATGTATTTACTTTAAATGTCCAATATTTCATAAGATTTCCAATTTTAAAGTTTTAAAATATTTATCAAATTTACTTTTTTTTCTGGTTTAGCCTTATTGTTTTCCTTTTTATAACTACAGCTGTTGCCCTCTTTAAAATATTTAAAATGATGAGGTCATTTTATAGTAAAATTATCCATTATAGCATATATTATATTTCACTCCTCCATAAAAATTTATTTTAAAATCATCTGTTTCTTTTATACTTTTATTTTAATAGAATTTTAATAGAATTTAATTTATATATTAGTCATTTTAGCAATTTTATCCAAAGTAGCATTAGAAATAATATATATCACTTCTCCATTAAAATTTATAGGACCCTACAATAAAATTAATTTGTACTTAATATCAACACTACGAAAATTTTTATCAATCGCTTCCAAATTTTGACCTAAGTTTCAAATCTCAACCCTGTGGGTTTTTACATCGGCTACAACGTTTTCGTCTTTGTTCGTAAATAATAATTTGACTGTACTAAATAGTTTACAGCCGTATAATTCAACGTATATTTTAGTCACAGCAACGCGTGGCCGGGTCTGCTAGTATGATATATTTTTATCGCATTTATTCATTATTTCATGTTTGTTTATTGGTTTATGTTCAATATATATATCGTATATATATAGGAATATTTCTCTTCTATTGCTAGCTAATAATTATGACAATACATATATAGTAAGCTTACTTTAACATCGAATTGGGCCCACTGCTGAATAATTGCAGTTATTTTGTTTTAAAGAAGAAAAGAGAAAAACATTTAATGGCACATGTGTGAACAGATGATTTATTTTACTGTTCTTTTTATCAGCTGATTTGGTGATATTCTTTTTATTCACCTTTTTGAAGTGAGATTACACTTCTTGTACTCGAGTCTTTTTATTATTTTACTGAGCAATTTATAGCCTTTGAAGCTATTCATATATCTACTTTATGCGCATTTTTAATTTTTGAGGCCTCATCTCAGCTCAGCTCATCTCAGTTCATATATGCTCAGTTCAGTAGATAATACTGTTATTTTAGTCATGACTTTTTGCTTTTACTTTTTGTTTATAATTTTCTGTGCAAGTTAAATTCGCAATTTTAGCGCTTTCATCTGCGGCAATGGAAATTTATTTTTGTGGCATTTTTTTTTATTTTTTCAATTTTAATATTTCTTGGAACACTTACAGACATATACTAAATTTTTAATAGTTCAAATTATTTCAGTTGATATTCATTTTTTACAATATTGTTTAAATATTATAACATATCACCCGTTGGATTATATATATTTTTAATTACACATATACACATATACCCTTTAAGCCCAATTGTGTTGCTCTGGTTGTCAATATATTAATGACTTCTATAATCTATGGATTTTGACCATTATATTGGTTTCAACACCTGTAATTGTGTAGGGGATTTCACACTTTCACAACAATTTTTGAAGATTATGTTTTATTGGCTTTCATAGACACTTATAATTCACTAATACATGTTCTATAATAATTTTGGGTGACAAAATAAATAAATGATAATAAAAATAATAAGAAATAAAAAGATATTGATATAAAATTACTTAATAGATTTTAAATAAATAACATGAGGATGTATGTGACTTTTGGAAATATTTGGATTGTATATTTTTCCTAATTATATTTTCATTGGTTGTCAAAGTTTCAAGGATTCTTTGCGTGAACACATCACCTCTTTCACCAGATGCATTTTTTAACAAATTCACACTATTTTTTTTTTATCTCATTTGAATAACATGATCAGTTATTTTAACGTTTGCAAACACTTTATAATTAATAATTCTCACACACACACACCAAAGAGAATATTTTTTCCCTATGTTTCTACATGTGTTCCTGTATATGTTTTCTTTTGCGTCAGAAATTTATTGTATTATTGGCTGGCTGCTCAGTTTGTCAGTCATAATGCAAATTTATCCAATAGTATTCCATTGTCTTTCACATGCATGTCTTTCTGCATTATTCTCAAACTTGGCCTCACAACCCAATGTTTGACACACACACACACTCTCACAAAATTTTATCTGACCTATTTAGTTGCTATTTCATTGGTTCACATGTGGAGATAATTACATTTTCTTTTATTAAATTTTCACACGATTTTTTACAAAAGACTAATTACAATAATAATACACACATACACAAAAGTAAATAAATTTTTGTCAACTTAAATAAACTCTGTTATGTTTTTAGAGCCTATTTGTTTTTCAAAGAAATACATAAAAAGTGAAATTTCCGTACATAGTCAGTACGTTTTAAAATTTTGTTTTTATCAAAATTTTTTTTCTTGTCTAAAGAGTAAAACCCTTGCAGAAAGTTTTCTTTCAGCTTAAATTAAATATTTAATTATTTAAAAATTTCTCAATTAAAATAATTCCTTTTTGTAAGGTTTGCACCACAGATGCATTTTGAATGGTGCCTTGAAATCATCTGTGCGTTGTAAGAAGTAGTCTGTGCAGAAGTATGTGGCTGGTTCACTATTCTTTTTTTTTTTTTTTTTTTTTTTTGTTAAAGACTATTTCTTGCTGAGCAGTATTATGGAATTATCTGTGTAACATACAGTATCATTCTTAAAAAAAAAAAAAGGATATTGAATATTAATTGGGCTCGATAAAATAATAGTTCAACTGTAATTATAAAAACAGTAGTTTATTTAGTTTTTTCTTGCTGTTTTTGACAATTTTTATGAGGTATTCTTATCACCTATGTCAGGTCTACTCAGAGTTAATGCATTAAAAATTAAATTTTTATTGAGATCATATTTTTTTTTTTTTTTTTTTTTTTTTTTTGAGAAATTCAAATGCTAATTCATATATTAAAATTTTATTCAGGAAAAGAAATTATTTCATACGAGTAAATTTTAATATTTTTTTGACCAACACAAGCTATTGAAATAAAGTTGGTTCATAAATTTATGCAAAAGAAAATAAATTAGAAGGCATAAAAATAGACAAAAGTTAAAATAAAATAAAATAAAATAAAATAAATAATTTTTCTTGAGCTCTTACACGTGCGCTTTTATTGTGACATAGGGCTAGATTTTTTTTATTACACATTTTTTTACACATACAAGGGACATTTCATTATGTCACTTTGCAGAATGCTGGTTGTCATTTTTGCACAACATGAAGCCTCTTCTGCTTCACACATATTGTTCAGTACGCTATGTTCAGTTAGGCATCACAAAACCATCATAGCTGTCATAGCTATTGTTCCATTATACACTCTCTGGCTCACTTTGTTAGAATTTAATTTTCACGTGTACGATAATGGTCTTTTTTAATCAAAAATGTTTGATTTTTTTTTTTTTTCATATTAATGCAGTATTAAATTTTTTTTTGAAAACTAACAAAATACAAAAATTATTTTATTTTTCATATTTCTTGTTACTGATTTCCTTTTCCTTAGTATCAACCATACATACACTGTAATGAATGATTATTTTTAATATTTTACACATGTTATATATCATATTTATATAATTTATTGATTATGTGATTTGTTTCAGAATGTCACTTTAGCATCACGATGATTGAATATGTCTCATTGTTCCATAACTCATTATTATTGATTTTTTTTTTTTTCAAATTTATTGTTATATGCCACAATTTTTTTATTGTTTAACAAAAGGTTACTTTACATGTTCCACAATGGTATGCAGAAATTTTTGGAATTGTATTACACTGTTGTGAAGGTGAGAGAGAACGTTCTATAATTTTATAATTTTCGTCCATTTTGACGATTTTTTTTCCTCGTCGCTGGGGAGAAATATGTGATGTCGTTCCTTCACATATATGAGTTTTAATTATAACTTTAAATAAAGGCAATAAGTAATTATTATATTTTCAATAAATTAAATGGCTAATAAAAATAGATAACGAAATTCTAAATTACTTTTATATTTATTCGCTTTTGTCTATAACTCAATTCTAAGAATACTTTATCCCTTATGCTATTAATAAATCTTCTGAGAACAAAAAACATATTCTTTTAAATGAATCTCTCAGAATAATAATCTTTCCTAAATCATTTAATAAATAAAATATAAAAAAATATTTTATTTATAAACCGTTGGATACATAATTACATTTTCATTCTTTTAAATTGCGTATGTTTATTTATTTGAAGCTAAATTAAGCAATACATTCATATTATGATATCATTAAAGGGTAATTAGATTTTTTTATCACAGGATGTGCAATAAATCCTAGTCTGAGTGTCTCCATTAAATAACGGTTTTCTGGCGATAATATTTGGCACAAGCATTGGCATAAACTGCTGTAACGATCTTGCTAAATTCAAAATATTTATATTAAATTATTCTACAAACAAAGGATTAGCTTTGGCTATAAAATTTGGCACTTTTTCAAAATTCTTGGCGTAATTCAGGAGTCTGATCTTAATTGCAATAGAGTCAACTTCAGAATTCGCTCTTCAATCTTGACGTAAGAACACGTAATCGCGAAGCCCTCTCTCTCTCTCTCATCTAACCCTCTGTATGTCTGTTAAACTTTATAATAGACAGTTGAAAATAATTTTTATTAAAAAACTTTCTTGATTTCCATATTGCCTAAATAAAGATGTTTGATGCGAAATAATTGATTCTTATTCTTCACGGCCTACAGTTTATTTTTCCTTTAGTTATTGCGACTGCTTATTGTTCCTGGAGTTATTTTTTGCGGACCCTTTTCCTACAGCTCAAGTCTTCTTCAGAATCTACTTGACAAACTTTGGTGCCAGACCTCTTCAGAGTGGTTACGAGATAAAAAGAGAGAGAGGGGCACCTACTTAAAAAAATCAGTGAGTATGTCATCACAGCTGTTATCTTTTAAAAGAGAAAAGACTGACTTTTGATATTTTTTTTAATATCAACTAAAGAACTGTTTAATTAATGTGACTCATCATCGGATGATCTAAACGTCAATTGCTCGAAGTATTACGCCGAGAAGTGTCAGCGGATCGACGTGATTCCTTACCGGCTTCGATGAAAGGTCTGCTAGCGACCCTTTCTTCCGTTCTACTGGATGAAGACAGAAGTACTGCATTCCTTGAATGTGATTTTTTCCACCCTTGACATTCGGTGATACGGGCCGAAACGGAGATTTTTAATGTGTGCATACCCCGAGGCATTACTCCTTACCTCACGATCGATTTGAGTTGAAGTGATTGATGTTTGTGTGCTCTGCCTATGGAGATATTTGCGATATCCTGATTTCTAGAGTGTCTCTCAGATGCTCTGATTTATTTACATTTCTCCACTTTAAATTTAGAATGAAGTCAGTGGAAAAGCCATACCTTTTTAGTGCTCGCCTTTTTTACATCTATCTACGCAAACAAAGTTTTGCAAATCATAATTTTCGTTATATATATTTTTTAACAAAAGATATATCGTGTATATGTAATACACTCCGCGTCTTCTTCTTCTACTGTGGGCTATGGAGGCTCACTGTGTGTTTTTAAACCGCATTTAGGTAATGTCTTCATTTTTTTTTATTCGAATTTTTCAAGTTTTTTTTTTTGGCAAGTTGTGTTTACATTCATGCTGAGACATTCCTGCATTCATACAGGGAAAATGCCGCATCTGTTTATGGACAGGATTTTGAGACTTAAGTAAAACGTTTTATTTCGGTACCTTCATAAACTATTAAATTTTTGTTTATTCATACTGGACATGAAACTAAAATGAAGGACTGGAAGTCTACAAACTTAGGAAGTTTTTAATTTTCCACGAGCGTTCATTAAAAGAAATAATAATGAAAAATAATTAATTATTGAAAATGAAAGTTAATAAAACAAATAAAACAAATATATATATATTTTTTCACACCTATCTTTTATAGACTGACAGGTATGTCCATCAAACTATGGTAAGTGTTTTCCATTTTTTTCTCTAAGTATCCTTGTTAATACATAAATTTTTCTTGGTGCATCATTGATTAAAAACTTTTTACATAATACAAACAACAAGGATGCTTAGATATTTTCAGATTTCATTACATATATTTCTTTTTCTATTTTCATATAATATATTTTTTTTTTCTCAATTTTAAAGGAAATAATAGTAATGATAAAAAAAAAAAAAAAAAAAAAAAAAAAAAGACTTGCTTTTTTAAATTTTATGTGTAATATATATATATAAATTTGCATATTATAGTATTTTATATTTTTCATATTCATATTTTCCTTTTATGCTAATACCGATATAAAATGCGTGATGATAAATTTTTAGAAATTTCTTGATTTTTCATTCATAATGCAAAAAAAAAAAAAAAAAAAAAAAAAAGAATAAAAAAAAGGGGAAAATAATAATAATAATTTTTTTTTGTGTAATTTTTATACAAATTTGCATTACCTTTCTGTATATTTTTTTATTTTCATATTCAGATTTTCCTTTTGAAAATGTTTATTATTCTGTTTATTGTCAATAATTGAATTTAATTAATTTTTTTAATTTAAGAACTAAACTTGAAGTTATTTCTCATGGTGGCGTTTTCCGGGCAGGTTGGAAATACACATACTTTTTTTTTATACTTTTGGGAGATGTGTCGCAAAATTTTGCTTTGATATCAGTCGGTATCTTGACACCTATTTCTCCTCTTTTTACACACATATATATATATATATATATTTTTTGTTCACTGATTTTAACCTGCTTGGAACTGCCAGTGCATAATAAATTAATAAAAAAATAGAATAATTAGAGTGATAATTTCAGGTATTCCCATACTTTTGTTCATAAACTTATACACTTTTGTTATTGCTTTTTAATTATGCATCACTGTCTCTCAAAAGCTAAATGTCAGCACTACACTTTTCTCTAAATACCATTATTTATCCTTTCATTTAAAAATAGATAAACAAATAAAATAATTTAGGTTTATACATCTAATTTAAGTCCTTGAATTAAAAGAGGCACAATTAATATGTTAGGATTTAAGCTTATGTAATTTTGTGCCACAATGTGCATTAGTAGTGCTGCTAATTGCACTTGTGTTGTTGGCATTCAATGCTTCTTTCCTTATCTTGAATTACTGGCCAATTTTTTCTTGGTGAGGGGATCTGCATTGACTGTGTTTGTTTGCATAGTTTTACATTAAAATTCATTTAATTTGAGTATGACTACAATTAACTTAAATTTTTTACTATTTAAATTTTACATGAAATTTAACATATTTTACAGAATCGATTAGAATTGCTTGTATTTAGGGTATTTTTTTATCATTGTGTACTAATAGTCTTTCTATAAAAAGATCTTTCCCACAACGCATAGGTACATACTACATAGGACATAGCATAGGGTCCACAGTGACAGAATATATAAATAAAATAAAATATTGAGGATAAATATTAATCAATTAGTTATTTCTCCAACAATTTTCATTTTTTAAACTCTAGTTTGTATTCCTGCAATTACGTAAATCCAGTACATAATAGTATTTTATGAATCTATACTGGCCGTATCTTGTTGCATGCAGGTGTCCTAAATTTAACACACAATTTTTCAAATTTACATATTTCTTTTCTCATTTTTTTTTTTTTTTTCGAATATTTAAAACATGGTCTTTCATGTAAATCTAGCAGATTTGTTAGTCTTGAGCATAAGGTCCAGTGTTGTTTTCATAATTCTTACTAGGCATTCTTAAATAATCATGTACAATCACTTATACAGAAAGAGAATTGGTTGTATGTCTTAGTACCTAAACACATAAACATAATTTTTATTCTAATATTATTTTTGGTTGTCAAATTTTTTTTTCTTTCAAGTTTTAATTTTTATAATAGCATACCACAGTGTTTTCTTTGCCCACTTTAACTAAAATGTTACATTTTAACACAAATGTTTTAATTATTTTTTTTTTCTAATTTCATAAACTTTGAGAAATTTTATAACACATTGTATATTTTTTCGGTTAGATGTTATCGCGTAAATCCAGGTATGGTTATAATGGTCGTGAAATTTGACATCTAATGTAATTTTTCATTTCACACATTTCTTTTCACATTCGTTCAACTTTGTAAGATGAAACCTCTCATTATCTTCTAAAATTTTAACTCTTAATTACCTTTCATACGAAATTTATTGCATGTGCATAATAGTTTTATTTCGTTCATTTACGTACAAAAGGAAAAAGTTTAAGAGTAATCGTGATATATATATATATATATAAAAAAAAGGGGGGGAAAGGGGAGACTGCTTGATTTTTTTTTTTTTTTTTTTTTTTTTGAAACGGAAATAAACATCTCGCCGTTCCGTCTGAGTTTGTTTTTGTTCTAATAATAATAATAGTGATTTCTTCCTCATTCAGTTCAAATACGTTGATTGCAGAGGAGAAGTTTTTTTATTTTTTTTTACTGTACATATGATATATTTTTATCGCATTTATTCACTATTTCATGTTTGTTTATTGGTTTATGTTCAATATATATATCGTATATATATAGGAATATTTCTCTTCTATTGCTAGCTAATAATTATGACAATACATATATAGTAAGCTTACTTTAACATCGAATTGGGCCCACTGCTGAATAATTGCAGTTATTTTGTTTTAAAGAAGAAAAGAGAAAAACATTTAATGGCACATGTGTGAACAGATTTATTTTACTGTTCTTTTTATCAGCTGATTTGGTGATATTCTTTTTATTCACCTTTTTGAAGTGAGATTACACTTCTTGTACTCGAGTCTTTTTATTATTTTACTGAGCAATTTATAGCCTTTGAAGCTATTCATATATCTACTTTATGCGCATTTTTAATTTTTGAGGCCTCATCTCAGCTCAGCTCATCTCAGTTCATATATGCTCAGTTCAGTAGATAATACTCTTATTTTAGTCATGACTTTTTGCTTTTACTTTTTGTTTATAATTTTCTGTGCAAGTTAAATTCGCAATTTTAGCGCTTTCATCTGCGGCAATGGAAATTTATTTTTGTGGCATTTTTTTTTTTTTTTTCAATTTTAATATTTCTTGGAACACTTACAGACATATACTAAATTTTTAATAGTTCAAATTATTTCAGTGGATATTCATTTTTTACAATATTGTTTAAATATTATAACATATCACCCGTCGGATTATATATTTTTTAATTACACATATACACATATACCCTTTAAGCCCAATTGTGTTGCTCTGGTTGTCAATATATTAATGACTTCTATAATCTATGGATTTTGACCATTATATTGGTTTCAACACCTGTAATTGTGTAGGGGATTTCACACTTTCACAACAATTTTTGAAGGTTATGTTTTATTGGCTTTCATAGACACTTATAATTCACTAATACATGTTCTATAATAATTTTGGGTGACAAAATAAATAAATGATAATAAAAATAATAAGAAATAAAAAGATATTGATATAAAATTACTTAATAGATTTTAAATAAATAACATGAGGATGTATGTGACTTTTGGAAATATTTGGATTGTATATTTTTCCTAATTATATTTTCATTGGTTGTCAAAGTTTCAAGGATTCTTTGCGTGAACACATCACCTCTTTCACCAGATGCATTTTTTAACAAATTCACACTATTTTTTTTTTTATCTCATTTGAATAACATGATCAGTTATTTTAACGTTTGCAAACACTTTATAATTAATAATTCTCACACACACACACCAAAAAGAATATTTTTTTCCCTATGTTTCTACATGTGTTCCTGTATATGATTTCTTTTGCGTCAGAAATTTATTGTATTATTGGCTGGCTGCTCAGTTTGTCAGTCATAATGCAAATTTATCCAATAGTATTCCATTGTCTTTCACATGCATGTCTTTCTGCATTATTCTCAAACTTGGCCTCACAACCCAATGTTTGACACACATGTTAAAGCTACTTAAGAAAATCACCGTTTTCTTCTGCTTTCTAAAAACTAGTGTTATCTACGGACGCCAGTAAATGAAATATTCACACTTTTATCTTCAAAGCGGCTACTCAATTGAATAACACGTACTGCGTTTCTTCTTAAAATTCAAATATCAGTAAAAAAAGAACACAGCTACGTTGAATATTATTTACAAAAAGAAATCATTTAAAAAATACAAAAGACTTTATTCCCAATGGAAAAAACCTACTGCTCTAAAACAGTAAATTACTTATTCTAAAAGATTTAATACACACGAGCTCTCGATTAAACGAGACCAAGTATCATTTTTTTTTTAACTAACGTTGCCATCTAATAATAATAATATTCATAAAATAAATAATAGACATAATAATACATTTTCAACATCCTCCCACCTTTTGATTATAAATAATAATCAAAACATAAAAACTATCATTCAAAACAACTCTGATACAAAGATGGCAACATTACATTTAAAAAATATAAAAAGTAAAATAAATAGTAGAATGATCAACAATATCTAATATAATCTACAAGTTCAGTCTTTCCGGCACCTTAATTCTTCTGCCAACTCTACTAAACTTCATTTGCTCACTAGTAGTACTGTCTGAAACTTTGGAGATGCTATCTGATTCTTTAACTTTACTGAGAGTCATCGGTATGGGAAGATCTTCAGAAGATGTTATCTCTAGGGGATAAACTCTTTGAATCGGGCGTAAGAGCTCCTTTTGGGAAGTTTGCACTTTAACAAGTCGTACTTGTCCGTCTTTACCTGGTATAACCTCAGTGATACGACCTAAAGGCCAGTAGATTCTCTTTTTATTATCGGCTCCCACCATAACAATTTCGCCAACAGTAACGGTATGTTTGTCTGACTTTTTGCTTTTACTTTTACGTAGAATAAGAGCACCAAGATATTCAGATCTAAAACGGCTTCGTAAATTTTTGAGAATGGTTTGTCTGTATTTGAGCCTTTTACACAAAAAATTTTGCTCAACAGCATCCAAATCAGGAAGACTGCATTCATGCATATCTTGGATGAACATCGATGGCGAAATAGGTTTTACAGCATCCTCTTCACAGATGTAAGTAAGAGGTCTTGAGTTGATTACCTTCTCACACTCAGCTAAAACCGTCATCATTTCTTCGTAATCGAGACGTGCAAGCCCTAATACTCTTTTCAAGAGATCTTTTAGAATTCGAATTAATCTCTCCCACCAACCGCCCCACCAAGCAGCAGTTGGAGGATTGAACTTCCAATCAATAGAGTTGACAGCTCCATGTTTTCGTATGCGTTCCCAGTCTAGTTTCTTGAAATAGTTGGCTGCTCCTACAAAATTTGAACCATTGTCACAGTATACAGTAGAGCATCTTCCTCTGCGAGCTGTAAATCTTCTAAAGGCCATTAAGAACGCATCTGTTGAAGCAGAAGTAACAAGCTCCAAATGGACTGCTCTGTATACTGCGCAAGTAAAAATTAAAACCCAGCTTTTCTTGTTATCCTTGAGAAATAATGGCCCAGCCATATCAACACCAATTATCTGAAAAACTGCAGCATCTTTAACTCTGTTTTCAGGAAGTGGAGGACTGATTACTTCCAAGTTCTTTGACCGAAATCTTTTACATGCAGTGCAGCTGGCTACAGCATTTTTGACCGCCTTTCTGCCGTTTAGGATCCAATACTTTTCTCGAAGTATATTTAATAGTATCTGGACACCAGCATGGCAGTTCTCAACATGTGCTTTATAAATTAGCCGTTTTACTACTTCATGTTTTGATGGAAGAACAATAGGTTTAAGAAAATCTTCACTATCCTTTCGATAAATAATTTTCGTCTTCAGCCTAATGACACCAAGCTCGTCTTTAAACGTTTGCAAAGTTTTCAATCTCTTTTCGTCTTCTTGAGGAAAAGACTCATTCTGAATTAGAAGTAAAACCTTCATTTCTGCTTCATGAATTTCTGGGGCTGTCAATTCACCATGCTTCCTCCAATTTAAATTCTTGCAGTTGTGCTTGAAACGAAGGATCCATGCAACAAGACGAATAATTCTATCATAACTAGAAAAGTATCTATAGTACCAGTCTTCATCAACAATAGCTTCAGTATTTGTCAGTATACAAGTTTTTCTAGGTTTTTCCTTTTCAATTTCTTCCTCATTCCAATCGCGATTGGAGAAATCCATCATTGTTCGAAATTCAGAACCATCTTTCATCCATTGTGGACCCTCCCACCATTTTGATGAGACTAGATGCTTTGCTTTGCATCCTCTGGAGGGCAAGTCTGCAGCATTCTTCTCCCCCGTTATATGTCTCCATGATGAAGGATCACTCAGTTTTCTGATCTCCTGCACTCTATTTCTTACAAAAACGGACCAATTTTCTTCTCGCTGTATCCATGCTAGAGCCGTTGTAGAATCACTCCAATAATGAGACATAACATTTCTCCAACCAAGAGCTTCAATAACCGAATTCGTCAGTCTCGCTCCAATTACAGCAGCTAGAAGTTCCATTCTAGGAATAGTTACACCTCTTAACGGAGCCACTCGAGACTTTGCTGCAAGCAAAAATAAATTAATTTGATTACCATCCTCTACTCTAAGGAATGTAACTGCACCATAGGCATCTTTGCTTCCGTCAACAAACGTGTGAATAGTGCAGTTGCTTAAATCTTCGGAAGATACTCGAATAAACCTAGGTATCTGTATATCAGTCAAATACTTCAGTTCTTGAAACCACTGCATAAACTCTTTATGAAGCTCACCAGTTATCTCTTCATCCCAACTCATTCCTAGTTTCCATGCTTTTTGTAACATTATTTTTGGATAAAGCATGACTGGTGAGGTGAAGCCAAAAGGATCAAAAACATTGTGGACGACAGACAACATAGTTCTTTTTGTTAATTTTTCCATATTAATGTTGTCTAACCATTTCATGTTAATCTTCAATGTATCAAGCTCTTTATTCCAAATAAGACCTAATACTTGAGTCTCTTTCTTAGAACTAGTCTCATTACAGTCGCCAGACCATTCCCATTCTCTAAGATCAAAACAACCTTTGGCCATTAAAGCTTTAGAATTAACGATAAACTTATCTAACTCTTCTTTGTTATTAACGCTGGTAACGACATTATCTACATAGAAGCTCTCTAAAAGCCTTTTCTTTAAAGATTCTTCAAATCCGTTACAACGCCGAATATGATACTCAATTACCGCAGCCAAAAGGAAAGGACTGCATTTAACACCAAAAACAACTCTTGTAGGGCGAAATACTTTTAGTTTCTTACCTTCTAAGTTTTCCCACCATAAAAAACGCAGGAAATCTCTGTCGTCTTTACGAATGCTTATTTGCAGAAAAGCTTTTCTAATGTCGGCGATAACGCCAAATTCTTTTTCCCTGAATCGAAGTAAAATATCTGGGATAAGTTCCATTTGATTAGGACCACATTCCAAGCATTGGTTTAAAGAAGGATAATTTGCTAATCTAGCTGAAGCATCAAACACTGGGCGAATTGGAGTAGTGCTGCTACTAGGTTTTATTACAGCATGATGAGGTAAGTAATTGCCATAAGAGTTTACTTCGTTCTTGTGAACTTCCTCAATTATGCCTTCATTAATCCAGCTCAGAAACACATCTTCATATTTTTCATACATGTTCATCGCTATAAGCTTTGCTGTTGTGTATTCGAGCCGTTTCTTCGCCAAACTCAAGTTGTCGGGTAAAGGCGACTTATCATCAGCCCATGGCAAACAAACTTCATAGCGGCCCTCTCTATTAACTGCCACTGTTTCTAAAAAATGCTCTTTAGTCTGAATATCAGTCTCGTGTTTGGACTTCTTCTCAATAGGATCATAGATTCCAAATAAATCCAACTTCCATAGATTTGAGATTTCAGCTTCATTTACATATAGCGATAACACTGACATCGCCAAGTTTTCTTCCGAGGCTTTTCCAGGCGGTACTTTTCCCATTAAGGTCCAACCTAAGTATGTTTCTAAAGCCACGAGACCCGACGATAATACCTTTCTTTTTCCTGTCAACATTTTTCCCATGACGTCAGCTCCGACGAGAATATCGATCGCTTCACATTTGTCACCAAAGTCCGTTAAATTAATCTCATTTTCTTCTAACTCTTTCATCCAAGGGCCTTTAAAAACCGGTCTTATATTTTCACATATTGTAGACTGATCCAAAACTTCGAAATTGCAGCCAAAATTTTCTTTCAAATGTTTCAATGTCACTTTATAGCAGTTATGCTTGACCTCGTTAGTGATAACGCCGCCAAAAAGGGAATGAACCATTTTCTCTTGGCGAATTGGTATACAATTCATTTCTTTGCTTACACTTTCCAGAATATATGACTTATGCGATGCGGAATCAAAGAGCAATCTCACAGTTTTCTGTTTATTGCCAGAGATTAATTTGGCTTTCACGGTTTGAAGAAATATCTTTGGACTTCGTTTGTTGAAATTGGACATACTAACATCATTTTCTGCAGGTTTTTCTTCTTTCTTTTCTACAGCCCTTTTTTGTGTATCAAGTACATCACACATTAGAGGAAAATGCTTTTTAGAACAGATCACGCACTTTAGAACAGCTCTGCATTTCTTAATAGTATGAGTTGGCGATAAACAGGCAAAACAACAACGTTTATCTTTAATTATTTTTTGTTTTTCTGCTAAACTCATTTTCTGAGCTGAAAAACAATCTGAACTTGAATGTTTGCCATCACAAAAAACGCAAGATTTCTTCACCTCTCTATTTGAAGTGGCCGTTAATAAACCCGCAGCAGTAGGTACTTTACTTTTCAAATTTTCAAAATTGTATTGCTTCCTTTTTAAAGGTTTGTTTTCCTGGCTCTTTCCTAAACCGAAACCAGCTACTGCCAAAGATATCCTTTCTTCGCCTTCAACTTCTTTTTTAAGAAATTCCATTAAATTATTTAACTTCTCTTTAGCATCAGTGTTTGAATGAGAAATGTTACTACGATTCCAAGCCTTTAAAAAATCAGCTGGGAAGCAAGATTCAACCATGGTATACAATATAGATGCACATTTATCCGTGGTTACACCTAATGTTTCCAATGCACGTAGATACAATTCAAGTTTGTCATATAGAGAAGTTAATGAAAACATTTCCTTAATTTGAACAGAAATAATTAATTTTAGTAACTGTCTAACGTATACTTCGACTAAGAGGTCCTCTCTTCCAAAGCGAGATTTCAGGCTTTCAATCGCTTTTTCATAATTGGCGCCAGTTGGCGGAAAACTTTCAACTACTTCTCTTGCACGGGAACCAGCAACCGTGGCTTGCACTAAATACTGAAATTTATCTTACGGTGCGATATCTTCATCTTTATGCACCTGCTCGAATTGACTCCAAAAAGGAAGCCAATCTTTTAAGTCATCGCCAAATTGTCTAAATTCCAATTTTGGCAACGTAAACTTCCTCTTTGAATTGCTTAAATCAGGTAAATAATTTAGTGGAACAGATTCACCTCGACTTTGAGCTTGAATTCTAGCGAGCTCGATTTCTTTTTCAGCTTCAACTTTCATTTTTTCAAATTCAAATTCTTTATCTTGCTTTATTTTTTCGAATTCTTTATCTTGCTTCATTCTTTCCTTTTTATCTTCTCTTTCTTTTTCTTTTTCTTCTTCCTCTTGCAATTTTCGCTGGGCAACAGCATTTCCTAATAGTACTTGAACAAATTCAGGATCTTTCTTGAATTCTTCACTGTTCAATATAATATTTTTTAAACCTGAAATAGTAACATTGGCTGGTACTTCTTCGCCAATTTCAGACGCCACATATATCAAATCATCTTTTTTAAATCCTTTTATTGCTTGAAACATGTTGCTACTTCCTGTCGCTCAGACGCCACAAATGTTAAAGCTACTTAAGAAAATCACCGTTTTCTTCTGCTTTCTAAAAACTAGTGTTATCTACGGACGCCAGTAAATGAAATATTCACACTTTTATCTTCAAAGCGGCTACTCAATTGAATAACACGTACTGCGTTTCTTCTTAAAATTCAAATATCAGTAAAAAAAGAACACAGCTACGTTGAATATTATTTACAAATAGAAATCATTTAAAAAATACAAAAAACTTTATTCCCAATGGAAAAAACCTACTGCTCTAAAACAGTAAATTACTTATTCTAAAAGATTTAATACACACGAGCTCTCGATTAAACGAGACCAAGTATCATTTTTTTTTAAACTAACGTTGCCATCTAATAATAATAATATTCATAAAATAAATAATAGACATAATAATACATTTTCAACAACACACACACACTCTCACAAAATTTTATCTGACCTATTTAGTTGCTATTTCATTGGTTCACATGTGGAGATAATTACATTTTCTTTTATTAAATTTTCACACGATTTTTTACAAAAGACTAATTACAATAATAATACACACATACACAAAAGTAAATAAATTTTTGTCAACTTAAATAAACTCTGTTATGTTTTTAGAGCCTATTTGTTTTTCAAAGAAATACATAAAAAGTGAAATTTCCGTACATAGTCAGTACGTTTTAAAATTTTGTTTTTATCAAAATTTTTTTTCTTGTCTAAAGAGTAAAACCCTTGCAGAAAGTTTTCTTTCAGCTTAAATTAAATATTTAATTATTTAAAAATTTCTCAATTAAAATAATTCCTTTTTGTAAGGTTTGCACCACAGATGCATTTTGAATGGTGCCTTGAAATCATCTGTGCGTTGTAAGAAGTAGTCTGTGCAGAAGTATGTGGCTGGTTCACTATTCTTTTTTTTTTTTTTTTTTTTTTTTTTTTTTTTGTTAAAGACTATTTCTTGCTGAGCAGTATTATGGAATTATCTGTGTAACATACAGTATCATTCTTAAAAAAAAAAGGATATTGAATATTAATTGGGCTCGATAAAATAATAGTTCAACTGTAATTATAAAAACAATAGTGTATTTAGTTTTTTTTTTTGCTGTTTTTGACAATTTTTATGAGGTATTCTTATCACCTATGTCAGGTCTACTCAGAGTTAATGCATTAAAAATTAAATTTTTATTGAGATCATATTTTTTTCTTTTTTGAGAAATTCAAATGCTAATTCATATACTAAAATTTTATTCAGGAAAAGGAAATTATTTCATACGAGTAAATTTTAATATTTTTTTGACCAACACAAGCTATTGAAATAAAGTTGGTTCATAAATTTATGCAAAAGAAAATAAATTAGAAGGCATAAAAATAGACAAAAGTTAAAATAAAATAAAATAAAATAAAATAAATAATTTTTCTTGAGCTCTTACACGTGCGCTTTTATTGTGACATAGGGCTAGATTTTTTTTATTACACATTTTTTTACACATACAAGGGACATTTCATTATGTCACTTTGCAGAATGCTGGTTGTCATTTTTGCACAACATGAAGCCTCTTCTGCTTCACACATATTGTTCAGTACGCTATGTTCAGTTAGGCATCACAAAACCATCATAGCTGTCATAGCTATTGTTCCATTATACACTCTCTGGCTCACTTTGTTAGAATTTAATTTTCACGTGTACGATAATGGTCTTTTTTAATCAAAAATGTTTGATTTTTTTTTTTTTTTTTCATATTAATGCAGTATTAAATTTTTTTTTGAAAACTAACAAAATACAAAAATTATTTTATTTTTCATATTTCTTGTTACTGATTTCCTTTTCCTTAGTATCAACCACACATACACTGTAATGAATGATTATTTTTAATATTTTACACATGTTATATATCATATTTATATAATTTATTGATTATGTGATTTGTTTCAGAATGTCACTTTAGCATCACGATGATTGAATATGTCTCATTGTTCCATAACTCATTATTATTGATTTTTTTTTTCAAATTTATTGTTATATGCCACAATTTTTTTATTGTTTAACAAAAGGTTACTTTACATGTTCCACAATGGTATGCAGAAATTTTTGGAATTGTATTACACTGTTGTGAAGGTGAGAGAGAACGTTCTATAATTTTATAATTTTCGTCCATTTTGACGATTTTCTTTTCCTCGTCGCTGGGGAGAAATATGTGAAGTCGTTCCTTCACATATAAGAGTTTTAATTATAACTTTAAATCAAGGCAATAAGTAATTATTATATTTTCAATAAATTAAATGGCTAATAAAAATAGATAACGAAATTCTAAATTACTTTTATATTTATTCGCTTTTGTCTATAACTTAATTCTAAGAATACTTTATCCCTTATGCTATTAATAAATCTTCTGAGAACAAAAAACATATTCTTTTAAATGAATCTCTCAGAATAATAATCTTTCCTAAATCATTTAATAAATAAAATATAAAAAAATATTTTATTTATAAACTGTTGGATACATAATTACATTTTCATTCTTTTAAATTGCGTATGTTTATTTATTTGAAGCTAAATTAAGCAATACATTCATATTATGATATCATTAAAGGGTAATTAGATTTTTTTATCACAGGATGTACAATAAATCCTACTCTGAGTTTCTCCCTTAAATAACGGTTTTCTGGCGATAATATTTGGCACAAGCATTGGCATAAACTGCTGTAACGATCTTTCTAAATTCAAAATATTTATATTAAATTATTATACAAACAAAGGATTAGCTTTGGCTATAAAATTTGGCACTTTTTCAAAATTCTTGGCGTAATTCAGGAGTCTGATCTTAATTGCAATAGAGTCAACTTCAGAATTCGCTCTTCAATCTTGACGTAAGAACACGTAATCGCGAAGCCCTCTCTCTCTCTCTCTCATCTAACCCTCTGTATGTCTGTTAAACTTTATAATAGACAGTTGAAAATAATTTTTATTAAAAAACTTTCTTGATTTCCATATTGCCTAAATAAAGATGTTTGATGCGAAATAATTGATTCTTATTCTTCACGGCCTACAGTTTATTTTTCCTGGAGTTATTTTTTGCGGACCCTTTTCCTACAGCTCAAGTCTTCTTCAGAATCTACTTGACAGAGGTTATTCAGGATGGTACATATATATACGTATAAAAATCTATTTTTCAGAACTTAAAAGCTTTCTGTACCTTTGAACTTTAAGTATTAATTAAAATGTAAGCTAATTAATAACTATGCGATATTTATTTTTCTTTCTTATGTGCCAAAATTGGTTTTTATTTGAAATTAATTTCCTTTATATAAATAGCACATCTTCTCAATCGTTAAACTCTTCAAAAAAAAATATTTTAGTGAGTGAACATAGACATATTACTATTGTTTCTGATTAAGAAAAACACGCACTCATATAAATACATTTTGAGCTAGAACTAAAGAATACGAGGATTAAAACAATAAATACTATTCATTAAAGAAAAAAAAAAGAAAAGAAAAGAAAATAGAGTGGCTCCAATAGACTTTCCGAACGTCAGTAACTAACTTTTTTTTTTTTTTTTTTTAAATAAATTAAAGGAAGAGAAATCGTTATTTGAACTCAAGAAAAAATTGTAATAGGGTGTTCGGCTATTTTAATCCAAACAATATGTTGTTCAATGGAATGGAATGTATTCAAATATTTTTGCGCGTCACTGCAAAAGATTTAAAAATATTAATCAAGTAATCTATATTAATAAAATCAGAGTTTTGTCTGTACATTTGTCGGAATCGAAAAATTTTGCGATATCTTCACGTTTCACACCCCATGAAAGCCGAAAATGACTTCAGAAAATTTTGCCTGTGTGTGTGTGTGTGTGTGTGTGTCTGTGTGTATGTCATCGTGTCCGAATGTCGCTTTTTTTGTCCGGGCATCACTCGAGAACGGCTGGACGGAATTCAACGACGCTTGGCAGGAATTTAGGTCTTCACCCAACTTAGAATTATATCTATCAACTTTTCAGAAATTCCCCCCGTTCCCCCCCTAGGGGGTAAAAGACTAAAACACGTTTGTCCGGGCATCACTGGAGAACAGCTGGACGGAATTCAACGACGCTTGGCAGGAATTTAGGTCTTCACCCAACTTAAAATTATATCTATCAACTTTTCGGAAATTCCCCCCCGTTCCCCCCCTAGGGGGTGAAAGACTAAAACACGTTTGTCCGGGCATCACTCGAGAACGGCTGGACGGAATTCAACGGCGCTTGGCAGAAACTTAGGTCTTCACTCAACTTGAAATTATATATATAGAAATTTTCAAAATTATAATTAGTGTTTAAATTGTGGGTAAAAAACGCCTGCGCATGCGCCATAAATATCTTTTCACTAAAATGCTTTGAATGAAAAAATGAAATATAAAAATAAATTTTTAAGTTAAAGACTTTTGTATTCGCGTGATTTTCACTACAAATTATGAAAAGATTGAAATGAAGTGTTGCCATCTAAGTTTCATACTTTAGTTAATTTTAAAAAATCAAATTGTCGTATCGAAAAACTGTTTACACCCCAGGATTCAGAAAAATCACCTCTTTCATTTGGTACTGAATTTGTAATGATAGGTCCGATATTTCTGATTTATTTTTCCCTTTATCCGTTTTTCCGTTGCCACTTAAATTTCATACTTTAGTTATTTTTTAAAAATCTAATTGTCGCATCGAAAACCTGTTTGAACCCCTGGATTCAGCAAAATCGCCCCTTTCATTCGGTATCAAATTTATAAATATAGGTATTATAAATTTTTATAATACACTCTTAATAGTGCTAAGGGCCTATTTCAGTCGGTTTATTGAATGGGGATTTATTGAATGAAGCCCCCCCAAGGCACAACTTTGTCATGAGTCCCCCCCAGGCCCAACTTTGACATGAGTCCCCCCAAGGTACAATTGACATGAGTCCCCCCAAGGCACAAATTTGACATGAGTCCCCCCCAGGCCCAACTTTGACATGAGTCCCCCCCAAGGTACCCCTATTTCAGTCGGTACAGCGTTGTCGAATTTTTATAATACACTCTTAATAGTGCTAAGGGCCTATTTCAGTCGGTTTATTGAATGAAGTTTCCCCAAGGCACAACTTTGACATGAGTCCCCCCCCCAGGCACAACTTTGACATGAGTCCCCCCCAAGGTACAACTTTGACATGAGTCCCCCCAAGGCCCAACTTTGACATGAGTCCCCCCCCAGGCCCAACTTTGACATGAGTCCTCCCAAGGCCCAACTTTGACATGAGTCCCCCCCAAGGTACAACTTTGACATGAGTCCCCCCAAGGCCCAACTTTGACATGAGTCCCCCCAAGGTACAACTTTGACATGAGTCCCCCCCCAAGGCACACGTTTGACACGAGTCCCCCCTAAGGCCCAACTTTGACATGAGTCCCCCCCCCCAGGCCCAACTTTGACATGAGTCCCCCCAAGGCCCAACTTTGACATGAGTCCCCCCCAAGGTACAACTTTGACATGAGTCCCCCCCAAGGCACACCTTTGACATGAGTCCCCCCCAAGGCACACCTTTGACATGAGTCCCCCCAAAGGCACACCTCCCCCTCATTGGGAAAAAGAGAAAAAACGTTGTTTTGCGGCTATAAGACAGTTTGGACTTCCAACGTTATTTGTTACAATATCTGCAGTTGAAACACATTGGTTTGATTTAATGAAAACTTTATCATGGAATTTAGATCGTCACGAATTAACTAAAGAAGAATTTGTCGATATTAACAAGTTTAGCAGTAGGCCTCTGGCACTAAATTAAAATCTGTCAATGTCAGATTTTAATAATGAAATAATGTCGTGTCTGTATAATTTTTATTTTTTATAATTTTTATTTTTTATTTATTTATAATACTGTCTATTAAAGACTTCTGTGGTCACGAAATTTGGTGCGTAAATTATTTGTATGCATCCGGCACTTATTGTAACTGCATTTCACGAAATTCGAAATCCCCCATCCCCCCCTTCTCGGAGTCGGATGGCAATAAACATGTGTAAAAACATGTTTTTCCGTTTGAATTCGCTTTGAATTATCTTAGAATGGCGAATTTTGGTGTGTGGATATTGATTAAGTGTACGCATTATGTACATTAGTGGGATTTTGCAAAACTTCGAACTCACCCGCTGAGGGTGGGGAAATAAGAAGTGGGGAAGTTGTGCCGAAGACAGTGGGGACCCAGACTCCTAACATTGGGAGCGAGAAAACCTCTACCAATCACAGCGAGAACTTAGGTTATTAATAAAGATATGGCATTTTGACAAATCATTTAAGTTTAACGTCCAGCGAAGCGGGCAAAGCCTGCTAGTATAATATATATATATACATATATATATATATATATATATATATATATATATATATATATATATATATATGATTTCCTTACCTTTTAAACAATTTAGCATTACGAAAGCGAAAATTGAAACCATACACCGCAATGTATAAAAAATTTATTTTGTATAGCTGTAAAAAAAAAAAAAATGCAAGTCCGACACTTATGCAAATTGTGTGATTCTTGCAACAATAACCTAAAACATGCCTGCCATTTTATATTTTAATAGACACGAGCGTACTTAAAAAAAATTGTGTCTAGTCTGTAATGATAAAAGATTCGTTTTTGTGTCCCTGTAAAACAACAAGTGCTAGATTCACCAAAATCTACACAGGTCGTGGAACAGAAACCCATATGATGCATATAAACTTAAAACTAAATCGAATAAGGCATTTAGACGCTATCGCACTTTAAATATATGGCGACCAATAACACATACATAATTTTAAAACTTATTCAATTAGGTTATTTAGATACTATCATACTTTGAATAATTTCAGACCATAAGTCATTATGATAAACATTATTTTCTCGTCACGCTGTAAATAACTATAAATGCGATTTTCACAATAATCTATTCAGTTTGTAAGCTAGTGGCGCATAACATGTATGTAAATTTTCAGTTCATTCGAATGAGGTGTTTAGATGCTATCAAGGTATGAATAATTTGAGCCCAAAAAATTAAAAGTCTTTTATAAATAAATAAATAAATAAATAAATAAATAAATAAAAATAAAAATAAGTGCTGGATTCATCAAAATCTATACAGTTCGTGCAATCGTGGTCTATAACATACGTATCAACTTTCAGCTCATTTCAACAAAGTGTTTGAACGCAGTCGTGTTCACTCCCATACGTGCACAGATATATACACATATTCATACATCTCCGTAAAAATAAAAAAATAATCAACCCAGGAGACCTCAAAATGGACAGAAACTCCAAAATCGCAAAGTCGAATTTTTTAATGATTAATGTACTTTTTTTGCATATGAGTGTTCAGAAAGTAAAAATTAATGTATTTATGTGATTTTTAATTCTTGTATTCGTGAGGATGAAAAAAAAAATGTATATAGTTTAAAAGCAGAGAAAATGGGTTGCCTTTTATTTATTTAAAATATTTTTCTTTTCAAATTTTATTTTATGAATATATTTATTCCTAAATTAAAAGTGCATTTTAATTCTTAGTGCACTTTTAGAATTTATCATTCATATTTTAATAAAACAAAAACTCTTATACATATACATATTTCTATTGATTTATAAACGTACACCACTTATTTAAAGAAATTGTCATACATTTTTAAAATGAATATACATGGTGATTGTAAAAAAAAAAAAAAAAAACTACCCCGATATATGAGACCATAGCTATCATACCATTCACATTAACTGAATAAAATTTTGGTGGAATGTATTTTGAGGTATGCGCTCAAGAATCATATAAAAGCACTGAGCTGAAAAACAACTAGAGGAAATGCTAGACCGGTTTACGCGTGCTGTTTTTGGAAAGTTTGTCTTCCGAGCGTTGCACAGCAGAAAGCATTTGACATCTTTATATTTCAAAGTAAAATTGTGTAAAGGTTGTGTGTTAGAACAACCATATGCTAAACATTACAATTTTAAATTTTAATTCTTTAAAGAGTATAATAGTAATAGACGACCCGCCAAATGTTGCCTATCGTGCAAGGTTTGACTCTGTACGGCAAATGACTACAGAAAGACTGGCACGCACGAACACTGTGTAAAGGTATTGGAAGCATTTGCTCCAGTTGTTCTTCAGCTCAGTGATAAAAAATAACAGTTAAACTCTAATAGTTATGGTTACCGTGACATATTTTTCCAAAATTTCAAATGGCATCCTTTACTTTTTTTTTATTGGAATGGGATGGTTGGTTGGGTTGTTTTTTTTACGTCGTACTAGTGCTGCGCAGATGGGCAATTGGTGACGATCTGGAACACACCCCTAGAGGTAGTCCGGAGACATGCCATCAAAATTTTGATCCTCCACGGATCCAATTTTGATCCTCCTGCTTCGGTGACCCCCAGAGGTATATTTTTTGATGGGGACATGGAGGACATTGCGGCCACGACAGATTTTACATGCACCAGACACCATTAGTCTACACCGCGGTCTTTGGCCGGCTCGAGTACCGAACCCGCAATCTTCCAATTACGAGGCCGGCGCTCTACCGACTGGCCATTATTGGAATGGGATCTACATACCAAAAAACCATAAATAGCGTTGATACGGTACCTGTAGCACGAAAATTGCCAGCGCTAGCAGAAAAGAGAAAACAACTGTGTTGTGCCTAGCAGAGCCAGACTAATGACGTCACATTTTCCACTGAGTCTTCTACTTAGAACTCCTATAAACGCAAGCCGACTTGTAGAAGCTGGTTTACAGCCTCAACGTATGGATTATCTGTCATCTTAAATAAGAAGTGTGTAAAAGAGTGAACTGAAGACAACAACTTAAAACTAATCTTTGTTTAACCTGACACTTTCACCGATACCATCGCCATCTAGCACTGAAACCAACTTTTCACCTTGACACTTCCAATACAACACTTCTATACTCAACTCGACATTGTCACCGAAAATAACCCTTATCTAACGCTGGATCCGACAGGTGACCTTAAAACTTCCAACTCAACGCTTCTATGCTCAGCTCGATGCTGTCACTGAAACTACTACTAATCAACACTAGATCCGACTGGTGATCTTCACTGTTCCAACTCAAAACATACCGTACCTTACAGACTCACATCGAAAATTATGCCCAAACTAAAGTTTAACAAATTAAGTTCTGAGTCAGCTTATTTTATTTAGGAAATGTTGCATTGGAAGTGTCAAAGTCAAAAGTTGATTCCATTGTTAGATGGCGGTGGTTTCGTTGAAAACGTCAGGTTGAACAAAGATTAGTTTTAAGTTGTCGTCTTCAATTCATTCCTTTACACACTTCTTATTTAAGATGGGAGATAATCCACACGTTGAGTCTGTAAACCAGCCTCTACAAGTCGGCTTGCGTTTATAGGAGCTCTAAGCCGAAGACTCAGTGGGAATTGTGACGTCATTAGTCTTACTCTGATAGGCACATCACAGTTGTTTTCTCTTTTCTTCTAGCACTGGCAATTCTCGTGCTACAGGTACCGTTTAAACGCTATTTATGGTTTTTTGGTACGGCGATCCCATTCGAATAAAAAAAGTAGGTGTTACCATTTGAAATTTTCGAAATTTTGCCACTCTAACCGTAACTGTTAGAGTTTAATTGTTATTTTTTATATGATCTTTGAGCGCATACCTCATAATACCTTCCACCAAAGTTTTATTCAGTTACTGTGAACGGTATGATAGCTATGTTCTCATATATCGGGGTAGTTCTTTTATAATCACCCTGTACCTATTTGTATTAATGTAAACTGATTAAAATTTGTAGATCTCTATTTTAGAACAATCTTACATTATGGATATAAAAATATGTAAATACTGAAAATAGTGTTAACACACAATAAGTAATTTTTTTTTCCACAGAAAGCTGATAAATCATATAAATATTTATAGTAATAATTTTTAAGAACATGCATTAAATTATATGTCGCTATTAAATATCAAATATACATCTATAATTTTTTCTTGCTCATAAATTTTATGTTTCGATTTCAAAAGGAATATTCAAAATTTATATCCATTTGATTCGAATATAAACAAAAGTAGTTCTCCATACTTTGTATACATTATCTCAGTTAATATATTTCGTTATGACACACAATAGAGATCTATCTTCTCCACACTTTTTTCGAAATAATATATCACTGCCTGGAGACTACGTATTTACAAATATGCTAGACTGTTCTTAATGTATTATCGGATCACACGGGATGTAACAGAATTATTTATTTATTGTACATATGCACAACAATATTTGCAGTAAATATTTTATATAACTTTTTTTTTCCTTTTAAAATTTTTGTGAAAATAAGAGTTTAGTATTGATATTTCTTTTGTATACATATACAAAATATTAATTATATATATATATATATATATATATATATATATATATGATCATACTTTAGTTGCTATAAGTGTCATTGATTTAGTCAAATCTTATGAAAGTTTATATTAAATATTATTAAATCAGTTATTTGAGTAAATCGTGTAAGCAGTGGAGAAAGTAAAAAAGTTAAAAAAAATAAAAAAAAAATAATAATAAAAGTTTTACTCTTTTATCTGATAGATTAGTTTATTATTATTATTCAATAGGTTTTAATTATTGCTTTAGAATTTGCATTAAAATGTAAAATGGTCACTAATTTTTCTGGTTTTGGTGTAGTTTTACATGTTTGGTAAGATGTTTGTTTCTTAAAACCTATAATTTTCCTTTAATTTTGAATATATACAGGGTGGCCATAACTATACTTTGCTTATTCAGGACACTCTGTATCTGTAACTAATATGCGACATACTACAAAATTTGTATATGGACATTTCAAAGGGTTCGCTCAAAGGTTCTGAAAAAAAAAAAAAATTAAAAAAAATTTCCCTCTGAGTGTACATAAATCAAAATACAAACAAGCATTGCAATCAAAATGCTTTAAAAGCTATATAATAAATAAATATGGCCTATTTTAACAATTTCAAACCTTACGACATTTAAAACTGTTATTCCCACATCTTGCAATGGTTTTTGTTGCAAAATTTTACAGATGAGAGAGTGATTCATTTTCCACTCCTTGTCTGGCGTGTTTCCCAGAACTTAATCTGTGGGACTTTTGGTTATAGGGTCATTTGAAGAATTTGGTTTTTAAGAGAAATGTTCTAATTTTAGCTGACTTCAAGGACCAAATAAAGTTGCATGTGCGGAGGACCACTGGCGACCAGACGCGACCAGCTGTTGAACACGCTTTTCATCGGATGCAGATTTTGCATGTTAATAATGGGGTTCCATCGATAGACAGTTTGCAACTTGTAACAAATAACAATTAAATCTGTAATACAATTTGTAGCTTGTTTGTATTTTGATAAATGTCCCCTCAGAGCGAAAATCTTAAAAAAAAAAATTATTTTATTTTATTTTATTTACATATTTTTATTTTTTGCAGAACCTTTGAGTGCATTCTTTTAAATGTCTATATACAAATTTTCGACTCAATCTGCATTTTACTTACCGTTACAGATGCACTGAATAGGCCAAGTTTAATTATGGCTACCCTGCATTAATCACGTGACCTTGAGTAATAATAGTATACCCTTTTAATGCTGTTGCATTGAAAGATTTAACATTTTTTGGAAATAATATGAGACAAATCTCTAGTTCAAAATATTGTTTATATTAACAGAAGTCCTAGAAAATTTGTTTTTACTACAAGTAACATTTCACTGTAATAAAAATTGTAATTTTGATAAAAGTTTTGGTAAAAAAAGTTGCAAGTCTGAGAAAATTTATTTTTACTACAAGTAACATTTCATTGTGATAAAGGTTGTAATTTAAGCCTAAATGACAATCTGAATGTAGTTAAGTAATAAATAATAAAGTTTTTATTTATTTATTTTTAAACGAAACTTGATATTTTATTATTTCTTGATATTTATTTATTTCAACACTAGTTATCTCATTCAATTTTTACTTTCTCTAACCCATAAGGTAGAGAAAGTATTGTTTTTGGGTCAAATTTTCGAACGCGAGATTTTGTTATATTTACACGTTTTGAGGTCCCCTGAATACGAATATCATGTTTTTAGCAAATGGTCTGTGTGTCTGTGAGTCTGTGTGTCTGTGTGTGTGTCTGTCTGTTATCAGCATATCTCAAAAACAAATTATGGCAGAAAGTTCAAACTTGGTATTCTAAATGTGTATCATATAGGGATGCTACAGTAAGCTTTTCGTTAAGATCAAGCAAATGGTTCGTGTACAGGGACAATCAAGAGAATTCTAATACATTACGTCTATGGGGGAAATTGCAGGTAAGTAGAGTTGAACGTCTATAGACTGCACTAAACCAAATGAAACGAACATATATTTTTTGTAATAGAGATAGTTAACTGGGAAAACATTTTTGTGTATGTAGGAGCCTCCCCTCCCCCCTGGGGGGGAAGTCCCCCCTCGAGGGTAGTAAATTTTCATGATGGGTATCATTCAAAAGAGCTTGCGAATACCTTTAAAACGAATGGTTGAACTATAAATCTGTGATAATTTAAAACAAAGTTATAGATTTTTTTTAATTTTAACGAAAAAAAAACTTAGAAAAAAAAATTGTATTTTTTTTTTTTTTTAATATTGAGAGTAAAATGGACTTTTTTTGGATATTTAGTATTACACTACCTCTCTAATATGGAAATCGTCTGCATTATCATAAAAAATAATTTTTTTAAATAATAATTTTAATAAATTATATTTTAAAAACAGAATTATTTTTTAATAACCGAATTACATTCTGTATAAATGTAGGTGCATTAATGAAACGGGGGGTTGAGGGGGGCGGTAGCCCCCCTCACACAGAATTTATTATCGTATAAAACTCTTCTGAAGCCTAATTTGAATTGTTTAGCATAGGTTTACATGACAGTTCTCGTTATCTTACCTCTTAATCTGCAAACTGTATTTATAGTATTAAATTTCAGGGTAAGAGAAAGTCGTGTGAGTGACACACCAGATTATTTAAACTTAAATTTTCAAATTGTACTTTTAAAATCATCCTGTAGAGATTTTATGATACTTTACGATGCAATAGTAAATAATTTTATTTTATTATTATTATTATTATTATTATTACTATAAATTATATTAAAAAGCTGATAATAAAAATATTTTTATGAGGAAAATTATGTAATTCTGTAATAAAAATAAATTTCCTTCCTACTTTTCTGTTTCTGAAATGAGTTAATAAAATATTCCTTCTTTCAGTTTTTTTTTTTTTTTTTTAATCTATTTTTTTATGTCTTTATATGTTTGCTTTATAATTTTATCTTTGCTTTCGAAATTTGAATAATGTTATTCATGTTATGGCTTTTGTTTTACCATATCCGATTTCCTATTCTCGTTATTTCTTTATATTTATTTGTAAAGCGGAAAAGCATTTTTTCTTTATTTTCTATATTTCCTTTCTGTATTGAGTAAGGATGCAACATTGGTGTAATTTATTCTTGGAAAAAATAGTTTCATAACCAAGAGATTTATTTTATATTAAAAAAAGAAATGTTATTTCTTTAAATAAAAAAAAAAAAAGTTAAAGAATGCTATAAAGATGTATCAGTCATTTATTCGATTCATTTAGTTCAGAAGTTTTTTTTTTTTTTTTTTTATTTTTTTTTATTTTTTTTTTTATTGATGCAAAAATGATTGGTTCACTAATTCACAAAATATAATTAAAAAACAAAAGAAATTAGGTCTTTTTTTTTTTTTTTTTAATGTTTCCTATATTTTAAGGTTATCATCATTTTCTTTTTTAAAAAATCGAGGATTGTTCAAAACCTTCCGCCTCAACATCTTAAATTTTTATGTTATATGTTATTTCCGCATATTTATGTAATTGATATTTCTTTATGTATAGGCTACTCTGAGATAAATAAAAAAAAAATCGATTTTCGGTGAAATTTCTAGCTAAATATCTAAATTAACTATTTAATTTAAATCAGACACATTTCAAACATTTACAAGTCACTCTTATTTTTTAAAATATTATCTATCGGGTGAGTAGGAAATTTCTACCCGTTTTTGGATATGGAAATTTGCAATGGAATTGACGGCATACATGTCAGTGTAATGACGCAAATCATCGGCCAATCAAACTTGTGGATGCCTCATTTCTAAATGCATCGTGTCTCACAAAGTTAATCATCTCAAAAAAAAAAAAAAAAAAAAATCATAGGGTGTAACATGGAAAGCGAGAAGGAGCATATAAGATATTGTCTGTGAGACAAGTTCGATAAAAAGAGTACGGCATCCGCAGCATGTCGCAATGTTTGTCAATTTTATGGGGAGAATGCAATAGGCGAAAGCACATGTAGTCGATGGTTTCGTAAATTTAGGGAAGGAGAGAGAAACTGCCAAGTTCAGGCTAGGAGTGGACGGCCATTACACGTTGGAGACGATGATATTGACCAAGCCATAAGGAACAACCCGAACGCAACCGTACAAGTATTAGCGGAAACCTTCAACGTACACCGGACAGCGGCCGAGAGACGGCTAATTAAGTTGAGTTTTACGAGAAAGTTTGATCGTCGGGTTCCACTTAACCTGACAGCTAATCAACGGGATGACTGAATCGCCACCTGTGTATCCTTGCTTTTCCGATACAAAATTGACCCATTCTTGACACGAATTGTGACAGGAGATGAGAAGTGGGTTATGTACCGTAACGTAAAGCGTCGTAGGACTGTGTGCTGCCCTTCTGATCCGCCTGCATCGACTTCGAAAGCTAAACTTCGTCCCAAGAAGGTATTTTTGTGTGTGTGGTGGGATGTGAAGCGAATTATTCAAAGGGAGGTACTGCCACTCAACCAAAGCATCAAAGCTACCTTCTGCTGTCTACAGTTTGACAGGCTGCAGTAAAATTTGGTAGCAAAGTGGTCAGGTCTCATCAGTCGTCGCGGTGTTATCCTTCATCACGATAACGCCAGGCCACATGCTGCTGTAATCATTCGCTAAAAGTTACTGGGCTTCGGTTGGGAGGTTTTACTCCACCCTCCTTATTCTCATGACTTGGTACCAACTGACTATCACCTATTTAGTCCGTTGAACAATTCCTTAAGTCAGAAAATTTTGATGATCTTGATGCTGTGAAAACTGCCATCCAAGAATTTTTTGACTCGAAACCTCCGGAATTTTACCGGCGTGGGATTCATCTCCTACCAGAAAATATGCAAGAGGTCATAGATAGCAATGGGGATTTTGCACAATAATAGATACTGTTCATTTTGGGTTTATTTGCTCTTCTTTACAGATAATAAAAACGGGTAGGACTTTTACACTCACCCAATACACAAATTAAAGCATATGTATATATTAACAAATAATGCTGCAATTTATATTTTCATAAACTATACTAAAAATGTTCTTAGTCAGTAAAAAATTATTATAGTGTTTTCCGAAAATCCTATGCTTTTTATGCAACGCATGGAGATAATTATAAGCTTACATAAACACATGCTTGAAAATGCCATACAGAATTATATAGTATAAGTAAAAGGAGAATATATTTTTTTAATATGGGTTAGTGATGCCTCAATTTATACAAATGTTTTATCTGTTTGGCTATTGATATCTTATATATAAATTTCTCGTATTAAAAACTAAAAAATAATTACCATTCGTACATTTTATGAGAAAGTTTCCCCTATACTGCGTCATATAGAAAATTACGATAGAAATAGAAAGGTAGATCCATCTGACGAATAAATTATAACTAAATGTAATAAGCACCAGTTTTAGAAAAGGTTTGATTAAATACCAAGTTTCGGTATAGTTAGTTTATTGATTCGTAAGATAAAGCGTCCAAAAAAATTTTATACACACTTACAGACAGACATTTTCTGAAAATAATTTAATCGTATTCAAGTAGCTCAGTAATCCATCGAAAACTTGATGTTGAAAAATGTCTTCATTTTTGTACATGAACATTAATATATATATAAAAAAAAAATACAGTTGATAGCAAAATTATTGAAGTGCTACGTTCATATTTAAAATATGTGCGAATAATACTGTTTTGTTAGCTATATTTATAGATTTAACTATAATATTAACTATACGAAAAATTACAGAATTTTTTGGATATGACAGCACAGTTCATTAAGATTTTAGACATTACAAATAATATAAGCAAATTATTTTCTTCAAATTATTTAAGAAAATAATTCTGAAATTTATTATTTTAAAAATGTTTAAATGAATAGACAAATGTTTATACAAATAGGAAAGCTTCTACAGCTCTTTTAATTAAGGAGTGGTCAACAGTATTCTCTAATTTCGCTGCAATAGACTTATTATCTTATTTTAAAAATTTAGCTAGACAGACTTAAAATAAAACATCCATAATATTTAAATAAACAGGAAACGTATATATATATATATATATATATATATAGATAGATAGATATAGATATAGATATATATGTATTTGTACTATATATATGGAATTTGTATTATATATATATTATTATTATTATTGTTATTATCTATATATATTTAATATAAAAACATATCATTTATTTATATTAAAAATTAGTAGTATTCTACTTTTTATTAGTTTTTTTCTTTTTTTTTTTTAATTGTTCTTAACTTTTTCAATACTTTGAATTAAAATTTCTTTGAAATCGAGCTTTAATGCTTATTGTTTTCATGGAATTATTTTATTTTAAAGACTTTCATTTCAAAAAGAACATTACTTTGGAAAAATGATCTTGATAAATTTTAGAGTTTGAAATTTTTATTTTCTATAGAAAATTCCCATAGTTTTATTAAACTTTTATACTTGGATTGCTTTTACGGAGAAATAGGAAAAATACCGATAATTATTTAATATTTTTTCTTGTGAGAAAGAACGAAGTTAACAGTTAAACAAAATATTATTTTTAACATATTACGAGAATTGCTTCCATTTATGGCAGAATTTGTATGAGCAAACTTTTTTCTCTAAGTATAAGAAAAAATACAACATCAATAATTATATGCTTATCAAGTGATTATTAACCATAATTATATGCTTTTTAAAGCGTATTTAAAGAGCAACAATTTTAGATGAGAACCAATATATTATATAAAATAAGAATGAGAGATAAATTTAAACGTGCTTTGAAATATTTTAATTTTTTTAATGAATTGAGACAGATTAATCAGGAATAGTATTGCTTCGTTAATTTAAGCAAAAAATTATTCTTCACTTTGTATATTTTTATTTTTCCTAATTATTTTCCACTCGGGCAAATTTGTACATAACTTAAGATTTAATTTTGATCAAATTATTTATTTGTTTTTCTTGATTTGAAATAACTGCTGTCTGCCATACAACTGAGGTTTATTTATATCTATGTCATTGTAATATATCTGTAAAAGGAAGAAGATAGTTAATGACCCATATTTCTGAATGTATATATATAAATATGATGTTTAAGGTTGGAAAAATGTACTTGGTGTCATTACTATATTTAGCTATTACATTTAAATCAATATGCGTGTAAATCAGTTATCTTGACTTTAGATAGCAATCAGAATAATTAAATTAAATTATTAAATTAAATTAGTAATTATAGTTAAAGTTTGTGAGTGAAATTTGTATTTTCTATTAAGAAACCTCAGTAGAAATTGAAATAGATATGTAGAGAATCCTTTAAACAAAACAAAATTATGTGTAATTTAAACAGTTTGATACAGTATGTAAAATAAACTTTTGAAAACAAAACTTTGTTTTGAAAAATGTTTTTTGAAGAATAAAATTATTATTACAAAATTGTATTAACTAATAGTTTATATATTAGTTATAACACGAATTAATTTATAGAGTTTGTTTCCTGAATTGTGATTCACTGAAGTATGTTTATTAAAAGGCAACATTTCTAAAGAGCCAGTTTTCTTAGGAATAATGAAAGACACTCTTAGTGAAATTTAATTGAAGATTGTATTTAAGCCACGGTACTTGAAATTAAACAATAATTTAAAGAATAATTAAACAGTAGTTAACTTATTTTAGAAATAATTACAATGGTCTAAAATATGAATGAGTGGAGAAGGCGGTAGTAAAAGTTAAAAAACAAGTCCAATGTGTAAAATATTTTTACTTTCTCTTAATCATAAATAATTAAACAAATATTAAAATTTGTTATGGTGTAAAATTTAGAACTTGATTTTTTTTTTCATTTACACATTTTAACAACCCATGAATCCAAAAAATACGTTTTTAGCTATGGGTCTCTACGGATGTGAAAGGCTGCAACCAGCATAACCGAAAAACAAGTGACATTAAATGTCCGAATTCGGTATTCTAAATCTGTATCATATTAGGCATATTACTTAAAACTTTTTATTGATATTGAACTAATGATATATTGGAACAGAGATATACAAAATAATTAAATACATTAAGTTTGTGTCCAAAATTTCTTTTTGGCACATTGTAACATCTTTTAACAAAATGAAACGAAAAGAAACAAAACAAGATTACTATTCATATTTTATACTTAAAACAACATGTTTCTTATATAATATGTATAGAATAGCACATATTCTTCGTTTACAAGTTCATACAAAAGAATTCTGATATATCAGGTCCTAAGGCTAGGAATATTTGCAGATTGTTTAATGAACTCTTTTCTTGTGTTAAATTTAAGTATACAACTATTTGTATGCAATTCTATAAGAACTTTTAGGGTTACAAAAAACTAGTTGCATAAATTTTAAAATACATGGTGATTATAATTAAAGTTACGATTTCAAACGCTATAATTTTTAAACTAACCATCATAGCAATTAGATATTTTACCAGAGCAATCGTGAAGAAATGAAATTTTGTTTGGCAAAAGAAAAAAAAAAAAATTATCCCAAAATGTGCCCTTAATTATCCGTAAAGTATTTGTTTCATGAAGCTCCTCTTTCTCTCTTTTTACTATGACTGTTTCCGCTGTAAACACGTATTCTTGTCTTTTTGCTAAAAAACTTATTGTAAACACTTGAAGTCCATTGTTTTCTACTATTCCATTGTGTTGCTAAAAACATTCATGTATTTAATGAGTTCATTTAGGCGTTTTTTTTCTGACGTTAACCTGACAGTGGCACCTATAGGAATGTGCTGGAACTACTTTTTTCCTACCCCAAATAAAATTTCATTGCCTACGCTGGCTCTGGTAAAATATCAAATCACTCTGATGGGTAGTTTTAAAAATATAGGGTTTTGCAATCGTAACTTTAATTATAATCATCCTGTATGCTGTGGGGGAAAATTTCCTAAATAATTGAAATAATTTTGAAATTGTCATAATCTTAATGATAAAAAATAAATAAATAAATAAATAAATAAAAATAAATCATTAAATTCATTTTTTTTTTTTTTTTTTTACTTATTTTTATTTCATATTATTGCACGCGCAATTTTTATTTCCTAATTCAAAATTATTAAAAAAAAAAAAAAAAAAAAAAAAAAAAAAAAACTTTTTCGATATCGTTTGTAACGATACTGTATAAATTTTCTTTTCTTTTTTCTTAAAAAAATGATTTTGATGAAATTCTGGCAAAAGCAGAATTTAGTTTAAGACGGAGGACTATTAGTTTTTTTTTCTTCCCAATTATAACATCGCTTTCAAATTATTCAATTATATTTTCGATAAATGTTAGATTTTGATAAATGTCCAACTATCGAAAACGACAACGCAAAAATCCCAGATTGAGAGTAATAGGCCCTCAGTCCTAAAAAACAGGTATGTACGTGAGTTAAAAGTTTTGTAAATCTGTTCACAACTAGTTTGAGTATGCTAAAAAAAAAAAAAAAGTTTAGTTACAATATCTCATATTTCGTATCTTAAATTGCAATAACATGTCTTGTTTATATTTGTAATACATTGTAAGATAAAGTAGAGGTCGCTTTCATCTGTTTGATCTATACGCAGAGACTTATCATGATGGAACATGAGTACATCTGAAGCTTTAGTAACCTTCAGATGTTATACATTTAGATATGCAAAACCATAATGTATTTTGTCAAGACTGCAATACTTATACAATTTAAACTTTTTTCTTTTTCTAACTTTGTTGCTTTTTTTATCATTATAAATATCATTTACTGTGACTTTCCCTTTTGTCGGTTGACAAAACTTAAAAAAGTCATCTTTTATAAATGAAAAATAAAATAGTAAATCAATTGTGCATAAACTATGTACTAAAGTTTAAATTATTTTTATTTTGTACATTCGAACTTCCAATTTAAAAGTTTCAAAAATCTAATCTAATTGGAAAGTTAACAAAACTGTTAATTAAATCATAATAAGAATTGGACATAACCATTAATTTTCTTCACTAAATTAAAATCTTAAAAATCTTTATTTATCTTAAATAAAATACCTTTTATAAACATTCCGGATTATGCATTTTTAAAGTGAATTTTAAATAAACTGAGATTTTATTTAATCGATTGTATATTTAAACTGATTTTAAATAAAATGTTTGACAACTATTATTAGTTTTTATATATTCATTAAACAATAATATTATGATTACATTGTATTTTTTAACATAATTGTATATTACTTATTTAAGTTGCATTACATTTCTCACAAATACAGTTTAGCGACGAAAAAAAAATATTTTAGAAATTGCACCACATTAATTTCTTTTCGTAATATTCATATATTTAGCTAAATTTTCTGTGAAAACATGAAATTTGTTTTCCTATTGCTGTTTGTAAATAATTAATAATTGTAAAAGAAAAAGAAAAAAGACTTCTTCACACACCATAAATTTTAAGCCAGCACAACCGGTTTCGAAAGGACGTAGCCTTCCTTCATCAGGTGCAAAAAACACGTGCTACTGCCTTGGGGGCAAAAGCAATGGCTTAAAATTTATGGTGTGTGAAGAAGTCTTTTTTCTTTTTATCGTTTGTACACCAGTTTTGCATTTAGTTTTGGTAATTAATAATTGCTTTTTACTTAAATCAATACTTGTAAGGTTTATTCTAAAAGATATACAAAAATTATTTTTGTTTCGAAAAATAAAAAAATAAAAAAAATATTTTTCACAATAAATGTAGATTAATTAATAATATTGATTTGTTAATCCACGCCGAAATCATGTTCTAATTTGAATAATATTTCCCTTTTTATACAAAACAAGATAACATGCACCTAAGTAGAATAAAAACACCATATGACAGTTTTTAGTCATTATGGGAAATTTCTATAAGAATTACAGAGAAACTTCTTTAAGAAACCCCTTTCAACACAAGAGCACCTCCTGTAAATTCCAGTTTTCTATGTACAATTTTTTCCCCATATTATTTAATGCTCATTTACCTTGTCAAAGCAGACGTACAATGCTGTACCTATCCTAGGCGTTAAATTTTGAGAAATCAAATCTTTTTTTTTTTTTTTATGGATTTGAAATAACTCAAAGATTTATTTACATCTGTCTAGTAGTAAAGTACATTCATACGAAATAAGTAAGTTAATGACTGACATTTCTTAATCTACATATATAAATATGAGTTTTGAGCTTGGAAAAGTGAACTTTGTGTCATAATTTTATTTAGATAATAAATTTAAATTGGTATTTTATAAATTTGAGATGTTGACATTAGACAGAAAAAGAAGAATTAAACCTAATTAATGTTAAAATTTAAAAACTAATATTATTTTTTTTTAATACGAAATGTTAGTAGAAATTAGAGGGTCATCAGAAATTAGTAGAAATTAGAGGTAAATCAGAGTGTTTTTCGACACTCTGAAATTATGTTTAGTTGAACAGCGTGATACAGTAAATAGAATAAACCATTGAAAACAGAATATTGTTTAAAATAATAATAATAATAATAAATGAAATTATTATTAGGAAGCTTTGTAAACAAATAGTGCAAATATTAGTAAAAATAACCACTTAATTTAAAGAGTTAGTTGCCTGAATTATGATTTCAGAACGACCTTCATTAAAATACCAAGTTTCTAAAGACCCTATTTTCTATGGCACAGTAAATGACCTTATTAAGAAGGTTTCATTGCAGTTTGTATTTAAATTGCGTCTTTTTATATAAAACAAATAAAACAAATAAAAAATTGAAATCATAAAAAAATAAAAATGTGTTTTGGGAAATATCCTAAAGAAGACGCATGGCTGCTTTCAACATCTTTGTTAAATTTTTGGTAGATTTCCATTGAAAATTTCAAACCAAAAATCGCCCCCCCTTCTACCCTTAAATATCGAAAATTCCTAAATCGCAGATAATGTTTTATTTGTACTAAGTCTACTATCACCACACGCAATTTCTTTATTCTGAAGTAATTTGGAGCAACGTTATGCTCACAAACGCGTTTTTGACTTATTCCCCACCTCCCAGAGGGGGAATGGAGAGAAATATCACAAATGTTGATTGATATAATTTTAAGTTGAGTAAAGACCTAAATTCCTGCCATGTATCGTTGAATTTTGTCGAGCCGTTCTCACGTTATACATTGACAAACATAGCGTTGCAGACACACAGACTTAACGACACACACACTCAGTAAATTTTCTGAAGTCATTTTTTTTGCTTTCATGATGAGTGAAACGTGAAGCTATCACGAAATTTTTTGATTCTGAGAAATTTACAGAAAAAAGCCTGACTTTATTAATATAGATGTTGAATGTCGAAAATAAACAATAGAGATGCTTACTTTTTCCGATATTTGGCCACTTTATTTGAATACATTAAAAAAAAAGAAAGAAAAGAAAAATCTTCTTTGAAAATTTTAAGGACAAATAGCTTCTTTGCATCCTTGAAATTCAAGAAAAAATCTCTTAAATTCAAAATAGTAGAATAAACGTCTAAATTAAAAATGCACTATTTTCTTCTATATTATTGCAAATATACTGAACCAGACTCTTATGCAGTATTTCGAAAGACGGAGTGTTCAAAATCTTTTATTTTCTGAAACTGCAACGTAAAACAAAAAATATATTTATTAAAAAAAAAAAAAAAAAAAAAAAAAAAAATGTTATTTTTAAAAATATTCTTGGCTCAAGATTTAGCCTTTCTTTCTATTTTCAACTCTATATTCAATACTATAGTTGAATGGAGAGAGTGGGGAACATTCTTTTTTCTCTCACATAAAAATCGAAGTTTATACAAGAAATGGAATGGGTAAAACATTATGATTATCAGGCTCAGATCATGGCAAACTATGAGTATAGATAAAATAAAGGCCATCTCTAAGTGTTTATACCACAATTCTAATATGATATAGGATCAATCACAATATAAAATGGATTTAAAAAAAAGCTTTGATTTTAATAGAAGAGGGAACTCTTCTTTTTATTATTACTTGCATCTTTTTAGAAGGTTTTTTAGTTGCATACTTTATCCATTATAATATACAATAGATTAGTTCTACTATATAAGTAGGTATTAGAGTTAGAGTTAAATCCAGCTGACTATACAAGTGTCCTAGGTCTGTGAAAGGTACATCTGTGGGGTCTTTCTGAGGGTTCCTACTCTGTATTTAGGGGAACTTTGGAGAAAACCATAACTCCCGTTAATACAAATACAGACTACTTTCGGAAAATTTCAAACGGCTAAGTAGAGAATGCAACTTGGGAGCATATCCAGCCTACATAAAGTGGAGGTATTTTTTCAAAAATTCTAATCTGATGGCAGTTTTCAAAATGCTTTAAATGGAATGTGGTGAATATAAAATTTGAACAACAAGTAATGAAAATTTACAATATTCAATTACTTTACCCCCACAAACTTTCTAAATAGAGAAGAAGTAGAGAGGAATGGGACCAAATTTAACACACACACACACACAAAAAACAAAAAAGAAAAAAGAATATATATATTATCAGATGTATGTATTATGAAGTATCGCAACCCGCAAAGTTTAGTTATTGAAGCCATTTCGGTAATAGTTTGTGTTAGATTTATTTTAGTTTAGTTTAGATGGCTTCGGACATACTTAATTCCCCACCCCTAATCGGGGGAAGACATTGCAGTACCGAACAAAAAATACAAATATCCGAGTCTAAAATTCATTACGTAAGACGGGAAAATTTCAGAATTCCATTTCAGAAGACTTGGTAGACTCATAAATATATAAGTAATTGTTCATACTAAAGCAATAATGAATATATACATATATATATATATATTATTAAGTTCATTTTAATCTTTATATTCGTATTAGATACAAAAGTTTTTTTTTAATACTTTTCTTCATTCTTGTAAATATCGATAACTTTTGAAAGAAGAAAACAACTATTATTCCATTTATATATAAACATTTTACTAATCATTTCAAATAGGCAATTCTTAATACAAAAATTCCAAAGTTTTTTCTCTCTTTTTTTTCTGCCGAAATAGGAAATTTATCGCCAAAAAAATTAGGTATAGGGTATTTTGATCTATTCATATATAAAAATTTTATTTTATGGATTTAGAAGATAAAGAATGCATTAAAGCGAGAAGGAAAACTCAAATTATTATAAAGTATATAAAAAAAAATATTCCTTCTACATTACTACATGTAAAATGTGGGACCGATTTAGTAAAAAGTATGAATAAAATATTAAAGTTTACAGGTTATCGGAAAAAGATAAAACATTAATACCTAATAAAGTTATAGTTCCATACTGTTGTAACTGATATCATATCACATGATTCAAAGAACAAATGTTACCCTCAAAAATACTATTATGAAAACTCTTTAAATATCTTTGTAATAAGTATAATATGATGAAAACAATAAATAAAACAAACTACTGCTTACTATATAATATTAAAACATAAGCGTACGGGCATGGTTGTAAAAAAAAAAAAAAAAAAAAAAAAAAAAAAAAAAAAAAAAAAACACTAAAATATCTTGTTTAAACACAACTTAATCCTTTCTGTTTGTGAAGTACCGTTAGCCTGTATAACATCCAGATTTAATACGTTACTGTTGTAAATATGGGAGGCTAAATAGTAATGAAAAATGTGAAAAATTCATGTACATTTATTTATTACATTATTAAAGGCGGAAAAGGTTACCAGCTAATATTAGAGGTTTTAGTGAAATTCTAACTTAGTTGAACACATGGTTTCTCTATTCTTATAGGTGAAATATATTCAAAGTTAATTTACACTTATGCACTTTTAAGATTGTGATGTGTACTAAACTGCAACTTTCTCGAATTGAATGTCTTGCTACTACAATATATTACACTGGAGATAGACTTTGCACAGTGTACTACACTAATGCAGTTTTATCATAATACACCCGAGTACAATGGTAATGTCAAACATTTATGGAAATCCACACCTCCTTTAAAATGAATAACCCTATCCCTCACTCTTTTACATAAAACTTTTTTTTAGTTATTCAACTTTTGTCTATCATTTAATTATATCATTTTTTTTTATATAATGAGACTCAGTAACATGAATTAAAAAAAGTGTGGAAATATTTTTTTGTTGTTTATTTATACTAATATACTTCCAAGTATTTGCATGCCTTTGCCATGGCGCATTATATTAACATTGGACTATTACTTATTTAAATAAAGTAAAAGATCATGTATAATACTTGGGATTTTTAAACAAATTTGCATTGAAAACAGAATTTAAATACTATTCCTCTTCTACATTCCTGTTCTATGATATTTTTGTTTTTATTAAAATAAAAAAATATCTTAAATAAATGTAAATAAAAATAGAGGATATATATATAGGTATATGTATATATATATATATATATATATATATATATTAAAGATCTCAAACTACGGAATATAATTTATTCTTGTTTTTGGTAGTTTTGACCTTCAAACGAAATATTTAGTCAAGATAAAGAAATATAGGTACCAAAATATTTGAAATATTGTAAAAGTTTAGCATAAATGATTAAACTTCAAAGTGTTCTAAGTTATAGAATTTATCTAAACATGCAAAGGTAATTGCATTGGAATAAAATGCTTCAATTATTCAACATCAAATCATTTATTTCCATTACTATAGCATATCTTTAGAAATCATTACTCATTTATCGTGTTTCAATATTCATTTTGTCGCGTAGGAAGCTTTTCGTGTTATGTAATTCTGTAACCAAATTTGCACGAGTTGTAAGCTCATTACCTGTATTGTAAAATTATCTTCTAATAGTTATAAATAGCGATTGAGAAATTATAATGGCTTTGAAATAAACGTGCAACGAAACGATTACGTATTTAAGTAAAACAAGTATAAAGCTTTGATAAATTTGACATTGTCTAGATTTACATTATTAACAAAATAAACTGAATAAAATATAATTGACTTATTTATTATATGTGTATAATTTAAAACATTTGTAGTACATTTAAAATTATTTCTCTTATGTGAATGAACTATATGCTGGAAATTTCATATGTATAGAATGCATGTTGAAACAGTATATTTTACTTTCAAAAGAAGATTTAATAAAAGAGAAACAAAATAATAAAAAAGAACTATTTTTTCAGATTTTTCGATTTTATATATTTAATTGTGTTCTATAAAACATATTTAATGATAATATTTACATGAGTTAGCCGAATTTCTTTAAATACGATTTATTAAATACGTATAAATTTATTGTATTATCTTGAAACAAATTTAAATATTTTCTTATGTAACTATAATTTTTGTTAAGTAAAAGTTTAGTAAAAAATACATTTTTTTTTTTTAATTTAAACTAAATGATAATAAACAATACATTCTTGAAAAACTAATAAATGAAAAATGATTCATTTATTACCTTGAAAACTAAATTGTAATTCTCATGATTCAAATATATACTGATTCTCATTTGTGATTCAGGAAAAAAAAATATATGTAAAAAAGATAAATGTATTTACTGTAAGAACTTTTCTTATGTTTACAGGAATATTCACCGGGCAAAAAAATAATTACATTTTAAATATAACATTAACACGTAAAAATAAGGATCAAGATTTAATTTCTATCTTAATTAGTTTAATTTTTTCTTTTTCTTGAAATATATATACACACATATATGTATACATATAAGCTTTTACTCTCTCTCTATATATATACATAGAGGATGATTTAGAGGTCATGAGAGAAACTTGGAGGGGAGGTAAAGAACATCGCAAGGATTCAGAATTGTATAGAAACCCATGTTATCAAAAGTCATTGTAACCCTTCAGAACAGGGTTATTTTGCGTGGACATAGGCGTGGCTCTACAATGTTGCATTTTAAACAAAAACAATTTTTGCATGCATTTACATACATCAATAAATTATGTTTTTATCGATGCATTTTATCGCGTGATTGTAAGAATACAAACATTGTGTATGATTTTTTGAAATAATGAAGCACGCAAGATTTTAAATTTTACACATTAGATGGAGTTAGTAGCATACAGTAGCCCCAAACATCCAGTTCTTAAAGGGTTAAAATGACGTTTGAGGACATGGGTTGCTATGGAATTCTGAATTTTTGTGAAGTTCTCTACCTTATCTCCAAGTTTGTCCCATGATCTCGGAGTCACCCTGTATATTTATATGTAAAATTTAAAGCGATTGTAGAAAAGACATTGAAATGTAATTATTATTTCTGCAAAAATATCGACAGAATTCCAAAAATTTTCGTTAATTGCAAATCGGTAAAAGCAAATTTCTATATATTTTCAGAAAAAAAAAAAAAAAAAAAAAAAAAACTTTAGATAAATATTTACCTCAAGTTTGAAATAAAATAAAATGTTCAGAGAATACATTAGAAAACAAAACAACTTCTGTTTCCAAATCTGGCAGAATATCGCAAAATCTTAGACCATATTACATAGGGGAAACTATGCTGGTTTGACCCATAGGGAGACTTGATCCATGCGGATTTTTTAGGAAAATTTTAGGGAAATATCACTGACTGTACTGATTGAGCAATCATACAACAGCATTTTGCAGGTAACATTCATTCCAGATTTATCCGTAATTTTCTTGCAATTTAGTGTTGACTGATACTACTTCTTTCAAGTAAATTTTGAAGATCTTGGAGTCTGTTAAATTTGAACTTCCAGTTTTGAGGTAAGTTAGTTTCAGAAGTATACTTGTTTTAGTCACTCTTTTAACTACATAATGGTATATAGTAGTTTTATATAAAGTGTAATGCAAGTTGTTAATAAGTTAGGATTAACAAAGCAAAGCTACTTAAGGAGACTTGACCCAAGCTAACTAGGAAGATTTGACCCAGTGATTAATTTAATGTTCTTTGTTTCATTTAATGCATTTTTATTTAATGAATAACTATAATAGTGTAATTTAAGGGTACAAACGGAGACCGTAGGTTCACTTTGAGTTTGACGAAATTCTATGGCAAGAAACTACCAATTCTTGTAAACTTAATTCACCTTTTCTACGATGACGCAATATGGAGATACTTAGGAGAGATTTGATTGGTTTATTCGATTTTCTGCAATTTTTTTTTTCTTCTAATGGAGTGCCACTGTTTATAGGATTGAATTTGGGTGTGTTTTACGTTTAACTAGAGCTATACAATGAGGAATTGTCGACGGTGTGGGTTTCAACATTTTATTTTAATGTAAAATTAAAAAAAAAAAAAAAATTCTACAATACAATGTTTATTCTTTGAGCAAATAGATAAATAAAAGAAATAGAAGAAAGAAAGAGACAGAAAGAAGAAAAGAAAAAATATGTTGGCAAAAAAGGCTCTTAATGTGAAACGTACAAAGCTTAAGACAAACAAAAGAAAACAATAAACAATTTTTTGTATTCACTAAAATCTTCTACAAAATAAAACTAGAAAACATTTAAATCACAAAACCTGTGGTTATTTTTTTCAATACCTATGAGTTGTCTGAATTTTATGAGGGGGGGGGGGGGGTCATGTCTCCCTAATTAGAGGGTCAAGTCTCCCTAGGCTTAGGGACGCTTGATTCATGTGCTCACTTAAGTATATATATATATATATATATATATTTTTTTTTTTTTTTTTTTTGCACCATTTCCAATAAAATCTGTGCTATTATCTTTAGCCACAGTATGCAGAAAATAACAGACAATTTGCTCATATTTTTTATTCAGCTTCAACAGTTATACAAACAAATATGAAAATTTAAACCCCAAAAACTGGGTCAAGTCTCCCTAATTTCCCCTACATGAAAAATAACCAGAAATTCCGTTCATTAGTTCTGTTTACGGGATTTATGATGTAATCCATTACACATTTTTGCCATTTCAATGAAGTAAAAATGTAGATCATTGTTGAATATATGAAGACACAGTAATAAAATAGCATAGGCGATGAATTAAAAATACAATAATTATATATACTCCAAATAATTTTGTAGTTAATTTTGAGATTTTGCAGAAAAATGAAATAATGCTCTAACCATCGTGTAATATGCATTTAATTAATAAAAATTTCATTTATTATAGTTAAACATCGGGAAGAATATATGAATATAAGACTTGAAACGATTTACTTCTGAAAACAATCGACCTAAAAAATCTTAATTATAGTGTCTTACTAGGAGTGTTGCAAGTCACAAACCAAACAATCTCAAGAAATAAACCTTTTAATTTTCAGTAACTGCTTATATCAGAGCTCTGTGGCATGCTTGGAATAGCCTAGAGTTTATTAGTTCGTTGCTAATTGACGGTTACTCTTTTTTTTTTAATTTTTAGTTATTAAAAAAAATATTTTTATTTGTTTTTTTATTTAATTTTATAAAAAAAAAAAAAAAAAAAAAAAAAAAAACTCGAATTTAAAAAATATATGTATATAGAAAAATAGAAGTATTAGAAATAGAAAAATATAACATTAATATATAAATAAATTTTCATTTAAAGAAAACAAATTATTAATTATCTTTAATGAATTTTCAAATTTGGGATTTCATCAATTAAAAGACTGAGTTTGTACTCATTCATTATTATAATTGTTCGTCTGCTACTTTAAAAGGAAAAACTAATTATGTAAATGAAAGAAATGCTGAATTACAAATCTAAAAATAAAGAAAAACCAGACAAGGAAATGAAATTAAGTAAAACATACAGTAGTGTAAGAAAGTTAGTTAGGGAGTATGTAATTTAAATCTTGGTTTGAAACTCCCTTTTTGATTTTAATGTTTCATTTTAAACAACCACGTCTGTCTTTTAGAGAATAGACAGAGACTGCAATTTAATTTCGTGCGCTTAAGATAAAAAAAAAAAAAAAAAAAAAAAAAATGTAAATGCCGAAAGAAAAAGTCTGTGGTTTAATATTTAAAGAAAAAAAAATATTTTCTATACTGTTTTATAAATCACTCATAATTTCGTAGATCTTTTTTTATGTTCTTTTTTATTATGTGAAAATCTTTCTTTTAAAGTATCTGTTGTATTTTGTCATTTGTAGCGAAAAGTTATATTATTTCATTATTATACAAAAGTTTGGTAAAACATTTTATCTGAGAAATATCGTTTAAGATATGTATTACTATAGTATCAGAATTTTCGGATGAAAATTTAATGAATCACCATTGTACAGTGATGCATTGAAACTAAGTTAAAAAATGCTGTCGTGTATTTCGAATATTTCTTCGCCCGAAATAATTTAATTTCATCAGAAGCCTATACAGTATTTTCTAAAGAAGAAATGTTGTTTGAAGAAAAGCTAATTTAATTTATTTGAATAGAAATTCTGTATATCTTTATGCAATTAAAGTCATTATCATTTTTTTCGAATATTCAATATAGTTTTCTATAATTTAAAAATAATTTTTTAAATTCTTTTAAATGTAGAATAAATTATAAATAAGAAAAAATTAGTTTAAATTAAAAAAAAAAAAAAAAAAACACTACCGTCTGATAGCATCGAACTTACAACCTCCAGACAACAGCCGAACATGCTACAAAGTGGTCCACTAGAGCATTGACAATTTTGTGCAATAAATTATGCATAAGCAGTTACGAAAACTTTGTCGAGATTGCTTTCGCATGTTGTTTCCTTTATAGTTTAACCATAATTTTCCGTAAGCTCCCGTCGCATTGCCCATGCCATGAGCTGTCATTGTTAATAATTTTTTTTCTTTAATTTTTATACATAAAACACTCTTGATACATCTATCATATTCAACAAGCAAATTAGTGCACAAAAGCTCATAAACATATCACAAATAAGTCTTAAAAGTGTTATTTTTTGACCGGAAGCGAGAAAATATACAAATAGAGGAACTGACAGACAACTAGAATCATAAACATTTTATAAATTTATCGAAAAGTTTTTAAAAAGTATATAAATAACTTAAAATGCACCTCGTGTAGTATATTAATATTTTAAGTGGCAAAATATTTCGTCTTTGATCCAGTTAATAATATTAATCATTCGATATTCGATAGGAAACTTGATTTTCTACACTTTATTAAAATATACGAATTTCTTTAAGTTACACACTGTATAAAGTTATTAATTCTTTAAGAAAATAACACTGTATAAAGCTATTAATACTTTAAGAATATAGACTGTTTTTGAAGTGTTATAAGTACATGACGCAAAACTGTAGTGCTATTTTTAAAATTTTAATGAGAAACATCCCGTATTAAACATTTATAGTATACATTAGTTTCGTGTCACACTAAAAATACTTATGGAAATTAGAGTGCAGTTGAACGAGCAGACGGACAAATAGAAGTATAGCTTTGAAAATTTTTGTAAAATATTAAAAAACTTTATGTATACAGAGAATTTCGCCTATATATCTAACATTAAAAATAAATAAATAAAAAAAATAAAGCGGTTTCCTTCAAAAGATCACTATTAAAAAGAGCAATCCGGATTTACAACAAAACTTCAGGTTTTTACAATGAAGAAATTTACCTTAACGAAAAAGACTGATGTATAACAATTATATATACAAAAACTTACGAATTTATATTCTGATGTATAACATTTTTGAAACATACTTACGAATAATGTATGCTGAGTTGCCTTTCCATAATAAAATATATCTCAAATTTAAACGACAAATCTACACTATTTAAAAACTATATTTTTGGTTATAAAAGAATTATTGTTCTACATATGTTGTTATTTACTATAAAAATAAGTTTTTAATATTTTAAATTAAGAAGAATGTCTTAGAGCTTACGAATTTATATAATTCACATGATTAATTCTTTTTACCAGATTTCATTAAAAATATATGTATCAAATAAAAATTTGCTTTAGAAACAAGAACGGGAGGAAACATCAAGCGTGAAGCATTCATTTGGTAAAAGGTATTTTTATGATGCACATTTTTCTTTCTTTCTTTCTTTTTTTTTTTTTTTTTTTTTTTTTTTTTTTTACGTTAACACCCAATTTTTTCCACTTAACCATAAAAAAAATAAAATAAAAATAAATAAATAAAAATGAAGCAGACATTGTAATTCTTCATTGTTCAGGACTTTCTTGCAATTGTGTAGTTTGCCTGAAGAAAAATGTATCCACATTTACAAGTATATCATAGAGTCCTATATTGTAATCGTTATAAAAGAAAAATGTCTTGCATATTCAAATATAAAACATTTAAAGATTTCTTCCGAGAACATATTAAAGGGTTACATGGTTTTTAAGGGTTAAATATATGTATATATATATATCATAATTTTTAGTGTAATTTTAAAAAAAAAAGTTAGTATATAAAAGGGTACTACTTAACAACATTTTAAAAAGTGATTAAACCTTTTAGAAAAATCAGTCGTTGGGGTCTGATTTTCGGAGTCCATTCAAAAAACCTGTCCTTATGGTGGTCAAGATAACTCACGATAATTGTATTTTAACATAGAAAATTAAATTCTTACTATTTGTAGGAAAGTAATAAAAAATTAGTTGTAATTGGAAAAATTAAAAATCTTCGTTCAAACATTCGTTATTCTATTTTAAAGAAATGTGAAGTAATTCAATAAGGCAGATGAATCAATATTCGAGAAATACTATCTACCGAATTCAAAAATAGTGTTTTTAAAAATGATTCCAAAGGCTAGCACTTTTAGACTTTTAAACATTGACTGGTATGAAACTTTTAGAAAATGATTTAGACAAAATTTGTATTAGATTAAAAAAAGTTTTTTTTTCTTTTTAATTTTGAATCACAAACACAGCCCCTTAAAAATAATATATATATATATATATATATATATATATATATATATATATATTATATATATATCTTTTTATTAAAAAAAAGTAAAATAAGAAAAAAAAAAATGAAATGCAGTATATTGTTATATAAATACTAAAAAGAGATATTCAATTAAATTCCTTTATATTTTAAATTGTTTTTATTAAAATAATTCACACTTTTAAATACAAAATTACTTTTCAAAGAAATTCTTTACTATTTAGTTATTAAATGTTTCTTTCTTTCTTTCTTTATAACATCAAATTTTGAATAAAAACAGAAGATTTAAAAATGAAAATCAAAATGGAAATATTATGAAAAAAAATATTCGTTTATATAATTAACAATAAATGTGGTATGAGGCTCTAAAATTATTTCTGATGAAGCAGAATTAAATTCACTTATATAAAAAAGATCTTACATAATTAACTTATAAACGTTATAAACAAACGGTTGGCCGTCAAAGAAAATTTGAATAAAATAACTATGTAATTACTTGTTTGACACGAACAAACACGAAAAATCAATTTAAAATCAAACATTAAAAAAAAAAAAAAAAAAAAAGCTTAAATAACTAAACACTTATAAGCATTAACACTTATTTGACCCTTACAAATGCTGTCGATCTGAAGTTATATAAGGCGACCGATTATTTCTATTAATTTTGTGTAAAATATTCTTAAATACACAGTTTAACTTATTCGTGAATGCCAAAGAATAATAGAAAAAATTATATCAGATCGCTATTGGTGGAAAAATATATTTATTCTTTCAATTTATCATATTTTTCTCTTATTATATTTATTTCTATGTGTCTCGTTTCTACAGATTACCAGAAAAAATTAATTAGGGACGAAAAAGACAAGTCCTCCGAGAGGTAGGACTATTCAACAAATCACACCATTCCAATAAACTGATTATATATATATATTAAAAAAAATGCTTAGTCTTTGTTCGGTTACAGTTAGCATTGCGAATACAAAGTTTCGAAAACCATGAAATAATGGAAAATAGAGCGATGAGGGGGGAAATCGTCGTAGCATAATACATAATGTAACAATGTACTCAAAGGTAAAAATTATTGCAGATATTTATTAGAAATATCACTAATGTTTTAAACATAAATTAAAGAAATCTTTGCGATGAATGTTAAGTAGAGATTTATATGCAAAGTCTGCAGGTATAAGTCTAATTCAAATATCGCTTATTATAAATAGATCAGAAATAAAACAAGAACTAAATGTTTTCAATTTAGAGAAATTTCTGTAAATATATTTAACGCTTTTTGTACAGACTTTTGCGATTTAGATGTGTTAAAAAGAACCATTTACGAATGATAATCAAATATTTTTAACAAACTTTAGAATACCAGACATGGAGGTCTGTGATGAACAATATTGAGGAGACTATACTAAAAAAGAAATTACTTTATTACTTACCCAACGACGAAAAATGCAATCAAAATATATTGTGAAGAAACAATGCAATGAGATAGAAAAAAATTTACTCTAGGAGTAAATACATTTTGAGTAGCATATAAAATTAATGTTTTTTTCATAAAAATTTTTGCCTGAACTTATTCACGAAGACTGCGATTTTTTTTTTTTTTTTTTTTTTTTTATAAAAAAATATTTTTTCTCTTTCTTTTCTTTTTTAAAGGAAAATTAAAATAGAATTGTTTTCACCTAAAGCCAAATGCTTTTCCTAAATAACATCCCCCAACTGTAAAATATATATATATATATATATATATATATATATATATATATATATATATATATATATATATATATATATATATTAGTTTTATAGACGTATTTTAAAGAGATTTTATGTTATTTTAGTAAAGTACTTTAAAGTATCTAAAAAAATACACAAGGTTTAAAAATTAAATTTTCTGCACATAATTTCTTTTCCTATTAAAATGATACATTTTTCTTACCTTCATGTGATGTATCTTTATATAAAAGTTTCTTTATTCTTACAAAAATAAATAAATAAATAAATTCTACTAGTAAGATGTCATACAAGTTTCTGCAGCAGGTATTCCTATTATGTATTCTTTACGACAATTTAGTCTTAGATTTATATCAATAGAGGACTGTCAGATTGATAGATTATGTGTATGGAACGAAATGTTTTGCAAGCACAATGTAGGAATTGGATATTCTAAGCAGCAGCCGTGAAAATAAAGGAAATTCCTCATCTAGAATAGAATTTTTTTTCGTTGATGGTCTCTCTATTTTTTTTTTTTTTTTTTTTTTTTTTTTGTGTGTGTGTAAATAGAATCTTGTAAAAATACTTCTGGAAAGAAAGAAACAAAAAAAAAATATATTGGATAAACAAAAAAACGTGTACATATTTCTTAAAAAAAAAAAAAAAAAAAAAAAAACATGAGTACACACATTTTTCTTTGGGAAAAATTTAGTGAACTTTTAAAGTATTATAAAATGCTTATCAAAACGATGTCTAAATCATTTAAAAAAATAAATAATTTTCTTTTCTTTTTTAATATTTACTTAAAAACCAATATTTTATCTATATTTTGAAGAAGTCTTAATATTTAAATTTAGTTTTATACATATACTTCAAAATGGTATTGTTAAAATAAATATACATTTTTGAAAAAATAAAAATGATTATAAATGTTATTTATTAGTGTTTATTTTTGACCTGGCACGACTGCATTTATTTTAGTAAAAACGTTTATATTTCAATTTAATACTTATAAATTAAACGATATTACGTTTGTTCAATAAAATATGTATTCAGGCAACATTTCTTATTGTTTGTGATACATATTTTATATGTTTGAAGAATTTAAATTGTGTTTTCTCAGCTTGTATTTTTTCATAAGTTTATGATTATAAAAATTCTAAATTTTCTACAGATATTTAAGAAAAAACTTAATATTTTTTGGATGTTTAATAAAACCTACTCAAAAAAATTAGTGATGGATTTTGAAATTCATTAATTAGTCTTTTAGAAAAAAAAAGTGCATGCCTACGTAAAAATTTCCAAATTAAATATGATTTTTATAATATTCTTATTTATAATATTTTTTTCTTTAAAAGATATTTCAAAACCATTCCCTATTCTTTTAAATGAACTATATTAAACATCCAAGAAAATCCTATATATATGATTTCTTAAATATATATAGAGCTTTTGGCATTTTGAAAATCATGAATAAAAACTGAGAAAATGAAAAAAAAAAAAAAATCTGCAAACTGAGTAAAAAATAAATAAATAAACAAACAATTTAAATATTTCAAATATGTAAAAACAATAAATTAAAAGCCATAAGAACTGTTGCTTGAATATATATTTTATTGACAAAACGAATATAGTTAAAATTATAAATACTAAATGGAACTATATGCCTTTTATGAAACATATTTTAGTGGTGCCGTTAAATAAAACGAACTGCAGAAACTTATAATTTTTTATGAAAAATCTATATAAAATGAATTGGTTGAAGTTATGCAACGATTGAATCTAATTAAAAAAAAAAAAAAAAAAAAAAAAAAAAACTATTAACAATTTATGCAAAGCATGCTATTTTTTTTATGCTTTAATTTTATTTAGAGCATGCGTTGTCCTTTACAAAAGGGTTACAATATGGGTGGAATAAGTAATCCGTGATGCCAGTGACATTTCTGGAATTGCTGTCAATTCAATATTTTAATGTCTGCTATATTTTGAATTTATGACGCTACATCTTGCTTTATAAAGTATAACGTTATATAAAAAAAATAAATTTACACTCAAGTATTTTTTCTTCGGTATATACCTTTTGGATTAATATATATACAGTATGTGATCAAATTATTATTATTATTATTATTATTTATTTATTTATTTATTTTATTTTATTCATTATTATTATTATTATTATTATTATTATTATTTTTGACAATTTTCGATTTTCTTAAAAAAAAAAAAAAAAAAAAAAAAAAAAAAAAATGATTTTGAATTTCAGACATGCAAACAAAATTTTAAACTTCACATTTTTCCCTGTCGATTTAGTCCAGAGTGCAGTTAGGGGACCAACATGAAGAAAACGCAAATTGAAGGAAAGCGCAAATACTTTGTATCATTCGCTATCATTAAAAAAAAAAAAAAAAAAAAAAAAAAAACTTGTGACATTACCTCATTGTTCAATTACTATGTTCAATATTTGTATTATTTTTGTGAGAATTGCACAATTATTTAGGCCGATATAATATTTTTGGCAAATTATTTTAATATAAGAAGAATCCTTTATGGGCTTGTAACTCTAACATATTTTTACTTATTTACTATGATTTGTGAGTTCATAAAGGGGTTTTTCACAAAAAAGAAGTTCCGCAGCATGGTTGAAATTATTGGTTCTTCTAAAGTCTAGCTCGTTCTTTTGCAGAGAATTTGCTTAATTTTTACTCCATTCAAATGAACTTCTGACATAACTTGCAAATTTATATCTAGCTTTCAACGCATATAATAACTTTTTTTTCTATATTTCGCGCATACGGAGAAAAGAAATATTTACTATAAATCCTTCTGTCTCAGCGAATGTTACACTTGTGAATTTTATGTTCCAAAATAATGTTTCTTTAATGTGCTGTCAAATTTTCTGCAAGTTTTGTAAAATTTTATGGAAAACTTTTTTTTTTGTTATAAGCAAAAGAACTTGCTAAAAAATTAATAAAGTTTGAAAAAAGAAAATATCTGTATAAATAATTGTGCATCTCCCCCCCCCCAAAAAAAATAAAAAATAAATAAATAAATAAATAAATAAAAGTCATACTAAATTGATAGTGTAAAATGAGAAATTTTAAATGTTTTTTGGCCTCCTGAATTTCAAGGCCATTTGTCCAGCATATTTTTCGAAAAGTGGAAAAAATACCAAAAAAAAAGGTAAAGAAAAGAAAAAGATACCAATCAATTTGATCACCTACTGTATATAAGGTGGAATTGTATTAACTTTGAATACTGAAATCTGAAGTATCATAAACTTCAACAATTGGAAAGAGGTGTGTTTGAATCTCTTAAGAAATATCACAGTACACATTGTAGTAATGGGATGCTGACAAACCCTGGAAAAACAATCACTACATATGACGTTGCTGAAAATGTTGGCAAGTCCATTCGACGCCTTTACTTCTGTAAACATATCAGGTTTTCGTGTATCTAGCATATGGCCAGTAAATCAAACAAATATCCACTGAGATGTATATTTAAGTTCAAATGTGACCGACAGAAAAAATCCTTTTATAAATCCCCCCCCCCCCCCCCCAAAAAAAAAAAAAAAAAAAAAAAAAAAAAAAAATTCTCAGGAAGAAAGTTAACTAATAATAATGGAAATGTATGTCTCCGTTTCATGTCCTGTTAAACAGGTCAGGGGCTCAGTTTTGGGGCATTGAAGAAAAGCGGCCCTTGGTTCCATGAGGTCTGGCCATGGTCTTGGTTCCATGAGGTAAAGTAAAGTGTTGTGCCTAGGTCCATATGTAAAATTTATTTAAAAACCTTCTATTTGTCAGAATTTATTATTTTAAATTTTCATATTAATCCGAATTGGAAGTAAATTGTCCAAAAGATATGTGCATATCAGTTTCATAATTTTAAAGAGGTCAGGGGCTCTGTTTTTGAGCATTGAAAGGAGAGGCTCTAGGTACAACAGGTCTCCCATATATTTATTGCTATGAAACATTAGCAATGTTTTGCTTTTAAATGATTTTTGACATATCATCAAATCGTAGAAAAAAAAGTTGATTATATACTTTATTCATTGCATAACAAATTTCATACATGCATCTTACCTTCAGTAAAAAAAAAAAAAAATATATATATATATATATATAATTTTCCTGTATATGTATTTTATTATTTACATATTTTCTTGCAACTGTGATGTAATATGCTATTTTGGTATCCCTAAATGATGTTCTAGAATAATTCTAGAATATTATGAATGCTTTCATTCCACTAGCATCCATTAGCATTACTGATTTGTTTTTCATTCATAACATACGTCATCTTTCACAATGTTCTTTCCAAAGTAATGTGTGACAGCTGTGAGATTTGTGGTGTTGCTGTTAATTCAAGATCTGTCTGCTGACGCATTCCGTAATATCTGTTTAGCTTGTTCTATTTTGGTAGTTATAAGGCTATTTCTTGCATCATTCTTGAAGTAGAAAGGAGATAATCAAAAGAATAATAATTTGTTCATTTATTATTGTTATTTTTAATAATCTTGGAAGCATATTTAGAAAATATACTGAAAAACTCGTATAAAGAGTTTCGTTAACGTAAATTTTAAAAAGTGGTGATGTTTTCACTCTTATTTCTTCACCTTTGAGATTTTGTTACATTTTATTTATTTATGTTTATTTTTATTTATTTATTTATTTATTTATTTATTATTATTATTATTATTTGAAATATAGAATTTAGTACTTTCAACTGCATTCATGTTTCAGCATTTTTTTTCAGTTTATCTTAATAACAAATAATTTTAGTTCAACGAAGTGTTATTAAATTTCGTTATAAAAGACTCATATATTTCTGTAGAATTGTACACAAAAGTTACAGTTAAAAGTTTATATCCTGGATTTACGCTTTCTTTATAATTTTAAAAGATCTACTCAATATATATGTTTTTAAGTTTTTATAACAAGAAATAAAAAAAAAAAAAAATTAATAAAATTTTAAAAGTTACTACAGAAAAAAAAGAAAAGAAAATTTTTTGATTAAATTTTGATATATATAAAATTTTTAATTGAACTGAATATTTATTTAATTTTCAGTATTTTTATTACAAATAACAAAATGTCATAGTTCATAATAAAAATTTTACTCTTCGTTTCAGTTTTCTTTCAAAAATATTTCTGGATTTTTTTAAATGTTTTTCATTATTACTATCACAAGAATTCATCAAATAAAATATGATGTTTTTGTTTTTTTGTTTTTTTTCCGGCGTCCTTAATTCAATAAAATAATAATAATAATATTAATACACATTCGAGATCTTTACTGCGATAGTTTGAAAATATTAACTGAAACCTTATTAAATTTTGTACTTTATAAAGTTTAGAAAATTGAATCTTTTTGACACATTATTTAATATGCCTTTTTTTTGGAACGTAGAGTTACAACGAAATTGGTTTTCTGACATCATCCACTTTAAGTTGTCTTGAAATTTAAACAGATCCATATTTTATTAAACAAATGTTTCATGGGAAATATTTTAATAATTTCTTCTTTCTAAAGATTTTTGAAAAGCAAGATCAATTCAAAAATGCTTTAAGTCACAGATGTATAAATCAATCTGAGCAAAGCAACAAGACTTTTAAGAATATATATATCGTTAATTATATACACTTAATTATGTATATTTATGAATATATATATATATATATATATTTTTTTTTTTTTGAGAAATCTTATGTGAAGAAAATAAAGGATAGTAATTCATGTGTCATGGAAACTAAATGAAACGTTTTAAAGATAATATAGCATAAGTTTCACATTTTAAAATTTGTTTAAATAGTTTTGTGTTTCGATAAGGGAAACATATTTTAAATAATACACGATAAAAAAAAATGCATAAATATTAGAAAATTAAGTTACACTGTATTCCTATTTCGTTCCAGAACGAAAATTGTGTCATGCAATGAGTAAATATCTAGTTATACACCAAATGCAGATGCCCTTATTCACAACTGGTTAGCAACATCATTTTCTCTTCTCAGAATATTACGTGCCGCAAAATCACCACTAACAAAATATTTCATTAACAGAATAAAGATAAATATGTCCTATTGCTAATATAAGCAACATTTGAAAAGTTTTGATGTTACCATATATTTGTAATGTCACGAATCTTATGAATTATAATTCTTTAGAAATTTTCTAAGCGTTTATTATTAATTTAAACGCCGGTTAATTTAAAAGTCTCTATGTCTTCATTGACATCACGAGTTACTTATTTCAGTTAAAACGTAACCGCTATTGACATATCCTGGACGAAAGAGACGAAGTAATGCTTACAATACCGCACTGAGAAAAAAAAAATACACCACCTTCATCTAAAAGGAATATGTAGTCATTTTCTGAATGCGTAAACTAGCAATATACATTTCTGAGCTATACATATAATGTAAGCCAATAAACTAAATAGACAAAAATATCAAGATATTACAGTCTATGCATTTCTAGATAGTGAATTATTATATTATATTGCGAGAAATTATCGCATAATGTCTTAAAACTGTGTTATAACTGTAGTTGCTAAAACTCGCCTCTTGCGTTCATCTTTATTTGAAGAGATTTTCAATATAGTTTGATCTCGATAATATAGGAAAATGTTGTAAAAATATAATAGGAGTTTCAAGAACTTGCTTTCAAAGCGGACTAGAATTTATAAAGATAACACGGAACAATTTCTATTAGAGCGAAAAGTTAGTTTCTAGATGCATATCACATTTTCATTTTTTTTTCTTTTAGTGAGTGCAAAACCAGACACTTGTAAGTGTCTACCCTCAGAACTTAAAAACACGCGAAATGCTCAAACAATCTGATGTCTGCTAGATTTTTAATAATTAAAATTGGGTATCTGACTTGGTTACTTTTCTTTTTTGTGAAAGTTAATTAAACCGTTTTTTTAATTGTTTCCCATATTTGGCAAGATGTAATAAATCCAACATTATATATTTTTTATTTTAGATTGTCCATAAAATATACTTTTAAATTTAAAGTGATGCTTGTGTTTGGTATTTGCTTTGTGTAGGTAAATATTAAAATAATATTTACTCAAATTATTTGATAAACAATTTTGGAAAATTTAGGTATTACAAACACAAAACTGAAAAATGAAATATTAAACGGCTAAAATTAATTCACCATCCTTAAAATGCAAAGAAAAATAAAATTCATTAAGTGATTTTGAATTCGAAAACGTTTTAGAACGTTTGTCTAAAAACATTCTAACATACTATTCCTAAAAATACTTACATAAAATTACTTACTAATTAATACTTACATAAAATTTAAAAATTTAAATCGCCGAAGAAACCAACAAACTTTCTTATAAGATAATTTAAATAATTTGTAAAATAAATAATTTGTCAGTAAAACTATTTTGCGTCATTTTAATTCCATTACCCGACTACCGTAGGTAATGGAAATATTGTATTCGGTCCAAAAATTCGATATCGAGATTTCACCTGATTTACATATTTTAATGACTCCTGAGTCCAAAAAAGTGGTTTTTTGAAATTCGTCATTGCGTGTGTGCGTGTGTGTGGGGGGGGGGGGGGATCTTCTGGCTATTATATCTTGGAAACTAATAAAGGTTGAACTACGGAACTTTATATTTGAAACAGGTCTGGTGTACAGATGAATTTTCCAAATTTTGGTGATAATTGGATAACCGGAAAAGGGCCGTAAGTCCATATCTCAAAAACTGCTCTATCGATTTTTTTCAAAATCGCTGTATCAACACTCTAATAGATATCCTTTCGAATGACATAGTTGGTTAGTTCAGGAAAATTGATAGGCATCCTGTATATATAGTTGAATTTCAGGTCCTGCATATGCGTTCCTTTCAAAACCACTGTATGATTTTTTTTTCAAACTAGCCATATTAAATATACTCTTTTAAATATCCTTTTTCATATTTTACTTGGTTATCGCAAGAAAATTAATAGTCATCCTAATCTGATATATCAGCTTTAGACCTCGGAAATCGGTGTTTAATTAAATAAATAAAAAATTCTACAATTTTCTTTTCATTTGTGTTTCTTGAATAATAATAATAATAACTCTTGAAAATCCGTTATATGTTTTTACACGGGTATTAACTTTCTCTTGCCGGAAAAGTTTTAAGTGTCTATTTCATTCTATCTCTTTATTTTAGGTCAATTCTATGTCTTCTGATAACATTATCTCCAAAAAGTGCATATAATACATGTAATAGTGGATAATGAAATTCGTGCGGTTGTTTCACACCAGATTTTTTTTTTTTTTTTTTATGAGAAAGTACATACATATGAGTAAGCGCATACAAATAGTAGTTACCTTCTTTGACTGGATGCGCCTAAATTATTAATTTATTACTTTCCGAACACTATAGTGAGGAAAGTATTGTAATCATGTCAAAAATCCGAATTTCAGATTTTGATGTTTCTGTACGTTTCGAGGTCCCCTGAGTCCGTTTTCACTTTTTTACGATGATGTATGTATGTTTGTGTGTATGTATGTGTGCATGTATGTGTGTGTGTATGTGTGTGAGTGAACACGCTAGCGTCTAAACGCTTTGCTCGAATGAGCTGTAAATTGTTACGCATATTGCAAGTCACCGTAGCACGAACTTTATTGATTTTGATGAATCTAGCACTTATAATTTTTTTTACAGGGACACAAAGAAAAATTCTTTATCATTATGGTCTATGGGACCAAAATCTTAAAAGTGCGATAGCATCTAAACGCCTTATTCAATTGAGCAAAAAAAAATATATATATACACATAATGTAGGTCACAGATACTCAATCTGTATAGATTTTAGAGAATCTAACATTTACTGTTTTTTTTACAGAGACACAAAGAAAAATTCTTTATAATTATGGCCTATGGGACCAAATTTTTAAAAGTGTGATAGCGTCTAAACGCCTTATTAATCTGAGCAAAAAATTTGTACACATGTTATAGGTCACCATTGCACCAACTGTATTGATTTTGATGAATTTAGCACTTACAGTTTTTTTACAGGGACACAAAGAAAAATTCTTTATCATTATGGCTTATGGGACCAAATTTTTAAAAGTGCGATAGCATCTAAACGCCTTATTCAATTGAGCTGAAAATTTATATGGATATTTTAAATCACTGTTGCACTAACTATAAGCATTTTGGTGAATCTAGCATTTATAGGTTTTTACAGGGACACAACGAAAAATTCTTTATCAATATGATCTATGGGCTCAAAGTTCAGCAGCGTTAAATAAAACATCGTGTAATATGTGGAGAAAAATACTCAAACACTCTATTATGGTTTTCTCTCTTTTGTTTGTTTAACAACTCCTCTTTCTTTACTTTATCTACAAAATTGTTAATTACTCAATGTTCGGAAAATCGTGTGGAGTCACTCCAGATTTTTTTTATTTATTTACTTTTCATTATCTTTTCTACGAAAGTAATTCTCGGACAAATCCAAAAATGATTTTCTTTTGGTCTATAATTTAATTCTGTCCATAAATGAAGTAATAATAACTTTTTATTCATTCTGATGTACATTGAAACCAATGTATCGTATGAGAATACATATCAGTCTTTTCTATTCAATGTAAAATTGATTAAATGTAATGCAGAATTTAGTATAATAAGCTTCTTTTCTTATATTTTTTTATGAAAATACTCTTTTTTCCAACATTCTGTGCGAATATTGTGTGATTAAATACAGATTGTTTTTGTTTATGCATGAACTAAATCTCTTTATTTTTATTTTTCTATTTATCTTGTGCTAAATTATTTTTTAATGGCTCATTTTGATGAAAACATAACAATCAAAATTTAACTAAAAATTAATTCTTAAATATGTGACAAATAATTGTAACTGCTTTGGCAATGAGCAAAAAATTTCGAAATAAAAGGAAGTTCCTTTTGTGTAACATTCTAACAATTTTCCTTACCTACTGCTACATATATTATAAATTCTGTTTAGCAATAGTGTGGTCAGAAATCATATTTCACGATAACCAGAAATCTTACCAAAGCCCATGAAAAACCATGTTAGAGACGCCCACTTCCGAAACCTAAAATCAACCGGATTAATCATCACACCATTCACTTCTACTATAATAACCAGAAATTCATACGAAAGGACATCTAAAAGGAGTTTATATGTGTACTGATAAGTGTAAAGGATTTAAGTCCATATTTTTGATTTTTCAGGAGACGAAAATTAAAGTTAAACTAATCAAAAGAATCGATTAGGAAAAAGGGATTATGTTGATTTATACCCTTTATACCATTCAGTGGTTGTGAACTTTCATTTAATAAAGGGAAAAAAAGCGAATTAAGTATTTTATACCAAAGATTAATGCTAAATTTCTGACTTGAATCTTTTTTTGCCAATGGATTTTCCCAAAGACTAAAGGACATGGATTTAAATCCTTTATACCAATCGATAGAGAATTTTTTTCTTAGTCTGACTATGAACTTAACTCAAAATTGACATTTTTGAACTTAAATCCTTTATACTTATCAGTACAGATATAACAAATTCTAAGAGAATTGTTAGAATCATTTTTGAAATAACAATATTCGGCCCCAATTGTGGCTTTCCCTCTTACTCTCCCAGATTTCTGATGTTCACCAAAATTGGCAACCACACCCGTACACTAAATCAGCATTAATTATGAAATTTGTTTTTTTTTTTTTTTTCTGTGTTTCTAAGTTTTGAAGATTTGACAATCAGAAGATATATTCTATGTAACCAAATGCTTTTTTTTTTTTTTTTTTTTTTGGCACGAGCGATTTTGAATCTTGTATATGAGGTGTAGTCTCGATATCAAAAATTTTGATCGAATACCACACTTTAATTAACTACAGTAGTAAAATAATTGAAGTAAAGTTTCTTTAAGTTTTCACTATGCATTGAATTGTATAAAAAGCAAATTATGTATAACACAAAATATATTGTATACTTTATTGCATTGTACTTAAATTTGTATACTTAGAGTACAAAATAAAATATAGCTAAACATTTATCGTTAGTTATGTAAAAAATTGTCATGTGGAATGTAAATACATTACTAAACTTTTAAAGTATGAATTACATGAGTTAAAGTCTTAAACATCAAACATTTCTTTAATTTTTCTGTATCAACAGTATGACTCTTTTAACCCTGAAAGGTTCCAGGCAATTATTTGCATATTTGGGGCATAGTAACTTATAAACAAACAAGCTGATTCCGATGTGTTTTTATTTTATTTTATTTTATTTTTATTATTCTCTAAAATTAGCTGAAATATTCTGGCTGAACTCTACTGAATGAAGCAAGTTTTTAACAATTTATAAAATGTACTTCCTCTCTCATGACCTATTCTTATGCAATTTTATGGAAAAATATCATTATAGGTTGAATTTCATCAAAAGATGTTTAAACTGTGACTTTACATATTTCTCGATTACCTCAAAAATATTTATGAAAATCACGAGGTTAAAAAAAATCTTTGATTTTATAAATATATTTTTTTTTTTAATTACTTAAATTAAGATTTTTTTTCCGGTCACTTTGCATTGATATTTTAAAACTGTGAAATGTCAATCTTTAAACTTCCAGGTTAGTCAAGTATTTTCTTTCATATTAGAGAATAAACACGTTTTTTAAAGAAATTGCTAATTTTTAAATGATTTTCTCTAAAAGTGAAATTTGCTTAAAAATAGAAAATTTGAATTCACAATATAAAAATCGCTAATATCGGTTGAAAAACTGAGGAGTAAAGAAAATTAATTTAAAATTTAAGACTATCCCTGCTTTAAAATTTTATAATTTGCCAGCTAGTTTTCTTCCAACTAAAAATTACAAGTTTTATGAAGAAAAAAATATTTTGTTAAATTAAACATAGGGAATTTTATAAAGCTCTCCTTAGTCTTGTTAAGAATTATCTGTAATTATAAAGTATTTGAGTTCGTATTAACTAAATCTCATATTTACGAAATAATAAAAACACCACTTTTTATGTAATTTTATGGATAAAATATCATTCTAGGTTGAACTTCATCGAAAAATCTTAAATTTGTGGTTATTCTGTAATTCTTAGTTCTCTGAAAAATGTTTACAACATTAAAAATATTCTTAAATTGAGCTAAAAATTCTAGATCCATAGTTACATGGATTATATTTAATGAAACAATTCGTTTGATTATTTACAAAATATACTGACTTTCTCATGACCTATTCTTATATAATTTTATGAACAGAATACCATTCTAGGTTGAATTTCATTGAAAAATCTTAAAAGCTTTGTATTACCGTATTTCCTGATTCTCTCAAAAAAAAAATATATATGTATGAAAATTACGAGGTTAAAATAATTTCTAAATTGATATAAAATTTTCTGGATCCATGTTTAAATGGACTCTTTTCAATGACGCAGATTTTTTTTTTACTATTTAGAAAATATACTTCCTTTCTCATGACCTATACTTATGTAATTTTATGGACAAAATATCCTTCTAGGTACAACTTCATCAAAAATATTAAAACCGTAGTTTTTCCGTATCTTCCGATTCTCTTAAAAATAATTATGAAAATTAAGAAGTTAGAGATTTTTTTTATATTGAGCTAAAAGTTTCCTTATCCGTATTTAAATTGACTCTATTCAATAAAACATTTTTTTTTTTTTTACATTTACAAACAAAATGTGCTTTCTTTGTTATGACCGATATACACCAATAAAGTCACCTAAACTTAATAAAAATTCTTTCTAATTTAATTCATATAACAAAGCGATTGGAAGCAGAACAACAGTAATTTTTTTTTTTCTTTTTGTTACTGAAATTTACGGTAGCCTTTATGTAATTCTTCTATTTTTAAACAATCATCGCAGTGCGTCTTATGCCGCAGTGACAATCACTGGTTCATATATAAGTGTGTGAATGTATGTTCAATAAAAATAAGAAGAGAAAAAAAATCACATAAATGAAAGAAGAACGTTTTTTTTTTTTTTTTTTTTTTTTTTTAATTTAGTACCAAAAATGAAACTTTTATTTTAAATCCCCCATTGAAACCATGATATAAGTATTCACTCTCTTTTTTTCAAAAATAAATTGCTTTTTCGAGTAGATTTCAAAGTTTTTATTTTAACGGGGAGCGATTTTCCGTTTCTCCTCCGTTATCATTTCTTATCAAGTTTTCCTTAGATTTTTCCTCTGTGCTTTTAGATTTGCCCTATAATAAAGATCGTTACTATTTCTGTATGGTGGTAACTGAAAGTTTTAACTATTTCTAAAACATAATCAAGGAAGACAATTTAATTTTATTTATGATCCAGATTTATACAATTATTCTTCCTAGACTTCTTACGGTAGAATAGAATTTTAATTTAGCATCTTTAAACCAAACAACTCAACAGTAATAGCTGTAATTTACAACATATATTTTTATATAGTTATTATTTATTATGCAGACTGTACTTTATTCAGATATCTTGGTTATTTCTCAATAATAACACTGAAGGCATGGAAATTGCCTCTGACACCATTTTAGCATATTCTTATGTGAAATGACCTCCTGAATCCGAATATGACACCCATTTTGCCCTATCACCCACAGTTTTTTAGGAATGGCCCCTATTTTTTATCATTTTTCGGTCTGGAAATTTCCGACAAGAGTTTTTTCTTTCGGGGGGGGGGGGGGGATTTGATACTGAAGTTATGCATTACATATCTTATATTTTTCTAATCTGTTATTAACGTTATTTTTTAAACTTTATATATATATTTTTTTGTTTCTAGGTATTAAATTAATTATTTTTCATTCTTCAAATGAAATTAGTGGTCATAAAATTATCGAAAAGAGAAAGAAGTTGAGGGAGGGTGTGGTGTTTCTAGAAAACGGTGGGTAACTGGGCAAAATGGGAGTCATATTCGGATTCAGGAGGTTTACATAAAAATCAGCAAAAAAAAAAAAAAAAAAAAAAAAAAAAAAAAAAATGCAGAGCTGTGTAATTGCCGAAATATCAGTGGAGGCCTCTAAGTTGAGAGTATGGACTCAAAATGCTTCTGTCTGTTTGTGTGTCTTTATGCATGTCTCGCGATAGCGGCCGAAAAAAACCACTTTATTGACTTGGAATTTGGTACACATGTTCGTAAGTCGCACAAAATTAACTGCATTGTTTTGGGTGTGTTACTTATTTGTAGTTCATGTACAAGGATTCACCAATTTTTTTCTTATCATTACGTCCTATGGACAGAATTTGTATGTATTGCAATAGCAGCCGGAAAAATCGCCCGATGGAATTGCAAATTGGTACACATGTGGAACAACTATAGTATTTACCCACAGCTGAATTTGGCGATTATGGCTAAATCATAAATCTAAAAATCATAAATCATATAGCCTAAATGATAAAATCATAAGCTAAATTATAAATCATAAATCATAAAATAATAATAATAATAAAAAAAATAATAATAATAATAGCATGTAAGCTGCCATATCATATCGCAAACAGTTCAGAACGACATTGTTATCGTTCAAATCGGCGCCAAAGAAAAATCGTCAAATTCAGCTGTGGGGAAATACTATAGTTGTACCACACATGTTTATGGGCTGCACAAAAATAGCTGCTTAAATTTTGGTGTGCATATTGTTTATTCTTCATGTACAGGGACACACCAAAGTTCTTCTTATCTTTATGGCCTATAGGTAAATTTTCGTTTAAACGCATTTTAACATGGACTGCATTTAAAAACATGAAATTAATGTATATTATTGAGATTCTTTAAAACATGCTTCCTGAAGAAAATATGTGCTTAGACAATAATTAATGTACCTGTACATGAACTTATAAAAGTCTTTCGATAATGTCACGTAATCATCCAAATTATGTCAAATTTCCTTATGCTACCTTCAACATACTGGAATTAGCATACATTATTATGATGCTTAAAAGCATGTTTTCTCTAGAAAACAAGTATGTATAGAATAAATAATTTATTTACAGGACCCCACACAAGAATTCAGAGAACATTCTGTAATCATTCAAATCATGTTAAATTCAGTATAAATATTAATGAGTTACAATGAATTAGTTGCATAGTTTTCATTGGTGTATGTAATTACTGTGGCTCGTGTACAGGAACACATAAAATACCATTACGGTCTATAGATGGTATTTCTTGTAAGCACAATTAAACATGGTTTACACTCAATTACACATACTGAAATAAGTATATGCTGTTAAATTTTTTAAAGCATAGTTTCTGCTAAAAGTAATAGACATAGAATTGATAATTTGTTTATAGGGCAACAGAGAAAATAATTCCAATTTATTATGTATCATTTGTCATGAGATTTGGTAGAAGTATTTATAAAGAGCTAACACAAGGCTGTTAGTTATAAGAATATATGTATTTAGAGATATATACAGATGAGTATAGATATATACAGATGAGATACAGATATATGATTAAATTGCTTCATAGTCAAATATGTGTCTGAGGGGGGCTTTCGCTCCCCTTAAACCCCCATTGTATCTGTCTGCATATCTTTATCTGTATACATGTGTATATTATCTATATTTATATATAAGCATACATACAGGGTGTCCCATAAGACTGTAGACATTTTAAAATATAGTAACTATTAAAGAATTGATAGAATTAAATGCAGTTTGTGAAAATATCATTCTCGTTAAATGGGATTTTTTTTTTTTTTTTTTGGGGGGGGGGTAAAGAAAAATATATAGTTAAATGTTTTTCGAAGATAATTAGACAAATAATTAAATTTTTCGCACGGATGTGAAAGTACAGTTTTTTATGAAAATATGTGATCTGGTCACGTACAGCGCTCTCTATCGAAAAATTGTTTAATTAATTTTTTCTTTACAAAAAAAAAAAAAAAATCCCCCTTCACGAAAATGATTTTTTCGCAAACCGCGTTCAATTTTATCATGATACATATATATTGTAAATATATATATATGTACAGATATATGTATACACGCATACACCCATATATATATATATATATATATATATATATATATATATAATTGTTTTATAAATGATATGGAAATTTGAAATAAATAAAAATGATCAGCTTGTGTAAAGATTGAAGCAAATAGGACGTTGAGGCTACTGATATGTAGATCCCATAGAAAACAAGAAAGAACTTTTCTATTATATTGGACAAAATAAGAGGACTTTAAGCAAAAGAATACATGGACATATATGTAATCTATAAGAATGAAATAGTTCTACGCTGGTAGACTTCATTTATGCTAACCCAAACGCTAACCCTATATCGGATAACACCAAAATTATTACATCACCACCTACTATCCAAGAACTTTACATCTCCAAAGCTATTAATATGATTAAACGCAAAAATACACTAAATTCTAAAGATGCTGCAATTTTGCCAATAATTTGGCACAATATTATAAGATAGCTAATAGTTTATTTCTGCTAGTTCATTATGTTTTTCTCTTACAATAGCCTCGTGTGATTTTCCAATATTTCCACCTTCTCATACTTTCTTTAGCTCCTTGGTCCAGCCTTCACCGGACTTCAAATTGACTTTGCTGCTATTCACGTTATTAGAAGACTTAACTGTTGACTGTGAAAAGAAAATTATTTAAAAAACTGCTCATTGGAAACGAGTAATGAAAATACTTGATGATACTTTGGAATTCCAAAGCGAACAACTTAGGATAATATTAAAAAAAAAAAAAAAAAAAAAAAAAAAAAAATTCATTTTACGTGTTTTTAAAGTGTTTTTAATAAAAATAAGTTATGAGTAAATTTGTAACAGATGTCAGTATTGAACTTCATGGCATTTCTAAACATTAAAGCTTTTTTTCTCAAAAGTGCCCTTTTGCCAATATTCACAAGATTAAAAAAAAAAAAAAAAAAAACCTTCGTCTATAACCATAATGTTTTACACACTCATTTATAAAAGCATATCTATAAAATGAAATCGAAACTTTAGTCGGACCTTTAGTCGAACTACAGTAAAATTTGAAATATATGTAAATTTTTAATTCAGTTTATGTAATATGAAAACATTTGAAGACAATAAAATAAGACCGTAGATTAAAATCACGGTAATATATCTCAAGGATAGTGGTAAAAAATCCCTTTTCAGAAAAGAAGCTTTGAAATTTGGAAATGCAATAGAGTTTTATCTTGACAACAGATACAATTTTGCTCATACCTTCTGAAAAAAAAAAAAGATGTATACTCCAAACGATGCTTCAAAATGTTCAGAATTGTTCATATTTCAACATTTACACACACACACACACACACACACACACACACACACATATATATATATATACATAAATTCAGTTTTTTTTTTTTTTTTTTTTTTTTTTTTTTTTTAAACATTAAAACTACTTAAAACTTTTAAACAAAACTTGTGCATATCATTACTGGTTTGCATACACAAGGGTGGTAGAAAATTCGAATAAATTTAGGACAAAGAGAGATATTTTATTAATGAATATTCAATATGTTTTAACTACATAAAACGTAACGATTGTAACATATATTAGCCATTTTCTCAAATGATGCTACACAGAATGCCGTATGTTACAGAATTCCATCTTTTGAGCATTAATATTTGGTCACACAAAAATATTAAGTTTGCTTAAATAGCTGCACAAACATTTTCAGGTGTGTTATATTACATAAGTGAAGTATGCATGAATGGCGTTTTCATTTTCATTTTTGTTTTCGATACTTGAAATTGAACTGAGAAGGGTTTCGTTATCAAAAAAATTAGAAATTGCAGTTGGTAGGAATTTTAAAATCTATTAAAACTGTAAATATATTTTATATTTTCTTCATAAAAAGATTACCTTAGAAAATAGAGCATTCTTACCATCTTTCTCTCTTAACCTAAAAATCAAGATGAATAAAACGAAAAGAAAATTGTGAAGTTTCGTATTTTCACATTTCTATAGAAGCTGATAGCATATTTTTATATTTTCTTCATACAATGGTAATCTTAGAAAATAGCGAATTAATGCCATCTTTTTCTCTTAATATAAAAATCGAGGTGAATGGATATAAAAATAAAATTACGATGTTTTATATTTTCATATTTCTATGAATTATCTTTAAAAATAGCAATAAAAGTTTAACCATTTAATATGTTTATAGATTAATAATTTTCAAAAAAGTTTAAATTGTCTTCGTTTTAATTATGTATTTTATTTTTCCACTGGAATAACTTTATCATTTATAATCCTTAAATTCCGTCAGTCGTATCACATTGTCATCTAACACAAAACTTTGAATTTTGATAATATCAGTTAAAAGTTTTCAGTCATAAACATTAAAATCATAAACGTACTCTTGTTTTATCTTACAGAAATTTATAAAAAATATATTAATAACAGAAAAATATATTTCCTGCACCTATATATTTTTTCATAATTTTTTTACATGACACCTACGCCCATATCTATACCATACAGTTATATAATCCTACTGAAATAGAATTGCAGAATATAGTTAAAAAATGTCCTCAAAATTTACATTAAAATACGTATATAAATACTGATTTTGATATTTAAAAAAAATATTTTTTATTTTTATTTGTAGCAAATCAATCAAGTTTTACATAATGTTTTCCAAGAACATGCATTAAATGAAATGTTGCTATTAAATAAGAAATATAAAAATTCTTCATTTATAGCTATTTTTCCAACTCATGTAATTTATGTTTCAATCTGGGCATAAAATACTGCAAATATATATCATTTTTATACAAAAATAAAGAACAAATTTCCTCTATACTCCCACACAATTTACTTCAGCTAATATATTTCTTTATGACACACAATGGACATCTACCTTCAAAGTAATAGATCACAGCCTAGAGACTAGTTTTTCCAAACATGCAGTTCTGATTTTAGTACATTTCATTCTCTGCTCGCATGGGCTGTAACAGAACTATTTATTTATCTGTGTATAGGCACATATAAGATTATTTATTTATCTGTATCTCAGCTAATATGGGATGCAACGGCGTTGTTCCTTTATTTGTATAAACAACATTCATTATTTTATTTTAAACTAAGAATTTAGGATCTCGTTTTTTGTTTCATTTTATTAATTTGAGAATCACAGTTTGTATTTATTGTTTAAAAGTTGAAAATTTTAACAATTTATGATTTAGCAAATTAGAGATTCGTCAAAAATGCAGAGTATACATAAAAAAAGAATGCAACAAAAGTAATATTATTTTATTCTTTTTTCTCGTATGGCCGCTTACTTTAGTATCTGTTTGCGAATGAATTTATGTTTTAAATCTACATAAAATTGTAAAGTGATTAGCAATTTTTATACTCTGTGTGGTGTATTTAAGGCTTCATATAACGTAATTGGTTAAAATATAAGTTAAAAATTTAAAACAATTAAAATTATCTTAAAGTTAATTTCAGTAAAAAAAAAAAAAAAAAAAAAAATGACTTTAAAAAGATATTAAGTACATTTCATAATATATAAAATACTTATAACAATAAATATTTCAAAGATATGAGATTAATATATATATACATGATTTTAAAAAATCGTAATAATCCCAACAATGACCTAAGCATAAAACTCTTAATCATACGTTATACGGTCAATTGAAACATTAAAGAAAAGAGAAGGTAGTATGTGCAGTAATATTAAAGAAAAATACAACTATGCTTAAAAAAAAGTTTAAAAACTAGTTTAAATACTTATTTAATTTCACAGTACTTATGAAAGAAATTTAGACGTTCTGAAAAGGTCATTTGATAGTTTAAAATCTTTTTCAATTTGTGTTGTTTAAACTTGTTTAACATATTTTTTTTCTTTAACAAGGGAATCATTATTTTATTATCTCCTCATTTCATTAGCTATTTATAAGCAAAATATTATAATTTCTAACATATATATGGAGATATAATTAAGAGGTTCCGAAATGGCCGTTTGCTAATTTTTAAACATCTTTAATTTGTGCTGATTTATAACTTTTTTTTCTATATTGGAAGCATTGTTTTATATTCTGTTCATTTCTTTAGTTATGTATAAATGTCATTGCTTTCCTCCAACATTATCAGACATATTAAAAAAAAAAAAAAAAAAAAAAAAAAACTTTTTTTTTTCTTTCATATTAAAATTTCAAATGGATGACTATTAGAGTTATTCCAAGCATTGCTTTTTTCATTAAAGTTATGAAAACAAACTCTCTTATATAATCTGTTTAAGTAAGTATGAGACACTTTTTTTCAAGTCATGACTGTTCCTCTTTAAACATGTCGGAGATATGTTAGGTTGAGTGACCGTATGTGTTTTAACGGTATATAAGTTTCAAAACAGACCCAGTTTTAAAATTATTTTTCTAAGTTTTTCAAAATTGTATCAAACAAATTGTTGATCACGATTTATTACGTTCTTTCAATTCATATACTCAGAACAAGAAATAGTTCCGCAAATAGGTAATTTTATTATTTTAAATTTTCTATATAAAAGGTACTGAAATATAGTTATCATAATGAGTATAATGTTTTCAGGATGTAAAACTTCCAACAGTTGCGCGAAGTACGTAACATTTATTCATAGATCACACTTTTTAACCATAATGAAATAATCTAGTGTGGCACTCACACGGCTTTCTCTTACACAGAAATTCAATACCGTAAAGGTAGATTGGACATTAATGGAGAAGATAACGAATACCGTTATATAAACTTTCGTTAAAAACAATTTAAATAAAGCTTCGGAAAAGCTTCATTTGAGAAATAATTTTGTATGAGGGGTACTACTGCCCCCCCTCAACCGCCGTTTTAATATTGTACTTACATGTAAAGAAAATGCAAAATCATTTTTTTTTTTTATTTAAATGTTCATTTCAAAATATTCTGACAACTTTCAACCACACCATTCCTTAAAACCTATGAATTTTCATAAATTCTTTCAAGTAACAACTTTATATTAACTTCAAGATACAACATTTGAATTGCCCAAAATTATTTCCTTTTAAGTTATTCTGTTAAAAGTCTCAGACAAAGATTAAACAGTTCAGACATGACTTCAATATTCATGGACCTCAAAACGCGTCAATATACAAAAAAGAAAAGCTAAATATTTAGTTTTAAAAATACTTTATTTACCACATGGGTAGGAGGAGTTAAATTTAATTTCTGAGCAGTTTTTCGTAAACATGGTGTTATAGTGAAGCACTACTAATTACATTCAATAAAATATAACGTTTTCGATAAACTATTGGCAGCACTGTACATCATAGAACAATTATGGACAAACCACATTGTGCACTTAAGTATAATCCTATATTAATAACATATGACACAGCTTGAAATGTAACACCATGAATTTCCAAGTATTCCACTATATTCAAGTTTTTTCTGTAGCCCTGTAAGTGAAAGGTGAATGATTTTCATATAATATTCTGCATGAAACACGCTTTTATGCCTATAAGAAATATATATTCAAATCATTTGGTTTAGTGCAGACGTTAAATTCTACTTACTTGCAATTTCCCCCATAAAAGTAATGAATTTGAATTCTCCTGGATGTCTCTGTACACGAACTACTTACTTAATTTCAAAGAAATGTTTAGTGTAGCACCTCTATATGTTAGAAATAGAGGAGGCCGAATTTGGATTTCCTGCTGACATTTGTCCTTTAGATATGCTAGTAACATATACACACAGAGACAAATCTCTAAAAACTTGTTTTTCGGATTCAGGGGACCTCAAAACGTGTAAATATAAGAAAAACTCAATTTCGAAAATTTTACCGAAAAACAATACTTTCTCTACCATATAATACTATATGGGTAAGAGAAAGTAAAAAGGCGAGCAATAACATATTCAAATATACTACAAAATTTCTCCTTCGAATATAGAGAATTTTGTAGGTGTAACCACTTTTCAATACAAGAATTGAAATGAGAAAATTAAATGTATTATATTCTAGCGTAAGTAAAAGAACCATTCTGGTATACCTAATAGTGTGTCCAAGATAATGTTTCAGCCGAAAATGTTCAGCAGAAAACAATATAATACACCTGTCAATATTCACAACCAATTTAAATATAATTATCATATTATAATTTAAATACATTATGTGTTTTACTTGTTATAGCAAAAAATATGCATTTTCTAAGTATACTTTGTGAGGTCGAGACTATAGAACGTCTCCACAGTTCGTTTGAATTTCAGATGAATACAGCAATCTAAAGTTGGGACGGTTAAAGCACTTCGTCGCCAGTAACTCGGCGAAAGTTGAAGTCGAGTGAGTTTTATGTCGCATGGTGCTGCAGTAAAAGAATGAGGTTCTGACTGTTTGATGAATGGGAAGTAATTGTAAGTTTTAATTGAAATGAAGGGAAAGGATGTTTGTTAGGATGTAGTATAAGATGGATAGAAAATTGGAGAATGTGAGCTGATTAGTGTGGAGTAAAGAGTTATAGCGAATTGGAGTCGGTGGTGATACTGAGTTGCACCGGATTATGGTGTGTGTGAAGTGATGGTAGATATGTGTAGTGTTGTGGCGTAAATTAAGAAAAGAGTCCGTCGCGTCTCGGGAATCCGGCCGACACTCTGGAGTGAGAATAGTTGGTAGTAGCCGGGAGCAGTCATCGACAAGATCAGCATTGCCGAGAAGCTACTTTTTATTTTATGTCTTGTTAAAGTTATTTCCTGAAGTCACTTATTTAAATTGAGTTAGCTCAACGCCCTCCTTGAAATTAAGAATTAATAAACTGTGTTATTTTGTATTTAAAACTTTGTCTCGAGCTCTTATTACCATTTAACTAAGTAGTCAAATACTTAAGTTAATCTTAAGATTGAGGAATTAAGAATCATGGCCCACTCGTATTCCTCGCAGTGACGCCCAAACAAGTTCGACCCCGCTCGTGTGTATTTTACCGGCTCAAATAACGTGCTTAAATTTTTTGAGGAAAATGTTGCACTGGATCCAACGAACTCTAATAATACCAAAGTACAATCTATATGTTTAAATTCTCTTTCTATTTCTTCAGTCAACTTGCCACATTTAAATTCTTCTCAATGCGTTTCCAATTTAAACTCTCCGTTACCTTCAAATCCAGAGAAGAATGAAAGCCCATTAAATATTGCGTCTAATCCTTTCGGCAATAAATCAAATTTGGTTTTGGAACTGTCCAGTCAACAAATTTTTCTAGTAGTTTAAATTCACCGCATGATAAATTACGGTTTAATTCTAAAACTGTCAAGTCGGCAGAATCTGCTGTTTTTAATGATACATCATACGCAAATGCTAAACCGGTCGAGTCCGAAAATTTATCTCAAGTACCGGGAAAAAATGTCACAGAAAATGATGTTAACATTAATGTTGGTACTCAACCTTTAGCAAATAAATCAAATTTATGTTTTACAACTGGTCAGCCACGAGATTTAATTATTAGTCCAAATGAAAATGTTGTGGTACAAGTAACAGAAAATGGAGGTTTAAACAACGGTGCTTCTCCCAAACGCGTAGCTAATTTAAATGAAAATAATGAAAAAGGGCATTTAAGTTTTCTACATGTCAAGCCGACAGAATACTCTAGTTTAAACGAAAAGGCTCTCAATCAAAATGACCGTTTAAACTGTCTGCAACCTAATTTACATTCTCCTACCACTGCTTCTCGTAAACTGCTAGATAATTTAAAAGCAAATGCTGTGATTTCAACTAAAAATGTGAATTATTTTCAAGCTTGTAAGCCCTCCAAGACCTCAATATTCATGAGTAGAGAGCGAGCTGAATCGTCCTCTGACGCTATGGATAGCGACAGCGTGCCGGGTTCGATCCCAGCCCAGGAATGAGCCCTTGCAACGCCTGACCTCCTGCTGCAAGCCTCCAGCCCTGTGATTTCTGCAAAGAGTGCAATGGCCAGCAGGACTCACATGTTTCATGCAAATGCTGTTACAGCGGAAACCCGGAGTCAGGTCGTATCGTTCCTTATTTTATTTTTTCTCAAGTATTTGTTTATGAGAGCGGTACCAAAATGTACGACATGCCTTGAAGCCTTTCGGACTTCTTATTTTTGTATGAAAGCGCAGGACTTTCTTAAACTAAAATCTGTCAAATTTAAATTAGTGCATGAACTTTCATATCGAAATTCATGTTTATGCTTCAATGTCAACATTTTTGTTCTCTCTTAATATATATTTTGTGTATGTACACTAAGTGCTTTTATTTTGTAGCCATCACCTGCAGAGCGGGTAATATAAAACATGTTTTTTAGCCTTTGTGAATATTCCACCCTTTTCTCGTATTTCTATAAATATTGTGTTTGTATATATAAAATGAAATTTGATATGTGTAAACTTTTGTATAAAACCTAAAAGTTTCTCTGTATGAGTGGGGAAATATTTTTTTTTTTTTTTTTTTTTTGGCTATATGCGTAAATCACGCTTAATGTTTAACTAAAATCACTAACAAATTAATTTTTTGTCTTTTCGCATGCTATAGCCCAGGAGGCAAAATTATTGTGTATAAACTATTTTATGTATTCAGTGACAATTTGTCTCGTTTATCTATCTACAAAATGTAGTTTTTATATTTTTGATACTGTACAAAGTTTCCCTTTTAGAATTATCTTTGACGATATAATCTGATGTACAAAGTGTTATTCTGATGCCTGACGTTTTTTTACTGAATTGTCCTTCAATCTACACTCTCAAGTTACTGGGACTAGCTGATGTTTTTGAGCCTAGACTGGCTCTCTAATGGATGAAGAAATTCCTCTTCTACGTTTCGAAGGATGATTTACTTAACAAGACATTTCAAATTTTCAATAAAATTATTTGCTTAATGTTGCAAGTTTAAAAATTAAGTTTGCTCCTTTCCAGGTTAAGGAAAGAGGTACCTGTCATCAATATTGTAAGTTTAAAAATAAGTTTTTTCCTTTCTGAATTATCAGAAAGATGTTTGTAATCCCCGCTGTACTCGTTGAGCTAACATATTTGAGGCGTTTTTTTTCCCGTAGTTTCCGGCCGTAAAGAATCCCCATTTATAATTTTAAAATTTAAATGTCTTTTTTCGGGGTTGGTTCGGTTTTAAGCTTAGGGTTTTTTTATTCGCCATTGTGTTTTACGCGGTAAGCAGCTCATTGCTTAGCAAATGAAAGTTTCATTTTTTTTTTCTAACTTATTCTAAAGTTTAGTTTCACAAATTTAAGTTGCGGCTGCACTCGCACCTACGAGATATATTAATGTTTAAAGTTACTCGATAAAACCCGTTGGGGATTTTCCCGACTAATTTTTTTTTTCTTGGAGGGGGACTGTGATGTCGAGACTATAGAACGTCTCCACAGTTCGTTTGAATTTCAGCTGAATCCAGCAATCTAAAGTTGGGACGGTTAAAGCACTTCGTCGCCAGTAGTCGCCAGTAACGCGGCGAAAGTTGAGGTCGAGTGAGTTTTATGTCGCATGGTGCTGCAGTGAAAGAATGAGGTTCTGACTGTTTGATGAATGGGAAGTGATTGTAAGTTTTAATTGAAATGAAGGGAAAGGATGTTTGTTAGGATGTAGTATAAGATGGATAGAAAATTGGAGAATAGTTGCTGATTAGTGTGGAGTAAAGAGTTATAGCGAATTGGAGTCGATGGTGATACTGAGTTGCACCGGATTATGGTGTGTGGGAAGTGGTGGTAGAGAGGTGTAGTATTGTGGCGTAAATTAAGAAAAGAGTCCGTCGCGTCTCGGGAATCCGGCCGACACTCTGGAGTGAGAATAATTGGTAGTAGCCGGGAGCAGTCATCGACAAGATCAGCATTGCCGAGAAGCTACTTTTTATTTTACGTCTTGTTAAAGTTATTTCCTGAAGTCACTTATTTAAATTGAGTTAGCTCAACGCCCTCCTTGAAATTAAGAATTAATAAACTGTGTTATTTTGTATTTAAAACTTTGTCTCGAGCTCTTATTACTATCTAACTAAATAATCAAATACTTAAGTTAATCTTAAGATTGAGGAATTAAGAATCATGGCCCACTCGAATTCCTCGCAACTTGTCGTAAGATAAGTATTAAAGTACTTTTTTAAACATTGATATTAATATCACAAACGTGTTTTCGAATACTTTCATTAGGAAAAGTATAAAATTTATGTTGAAATTACATAAATTAAAGACAGTTTTCTCTCATATTTTCCATTTACATCACCCCGATTTTTTGTTACACTCTAAGTCTCCGTAAATACTATAAAGTAAATCATTAAAGAGTAAAAATTTGCTTAGATTAAAAAATAAAATCTGTAAGCATTTTCTTGTGATAAAAATTGGTTATGCTTTTTACATATAGCGAAATTTTAAAGGCTGACTGACAACTTTAACTTAGATATTAATGCAGTTATGTTATAAATCATTAGGTGTTAATATATCTGATGATCCAAAAGTCACAAGACTTTTTAAAACCTTATAATTATTAAACTATTTACAATAAAATGATGCAGTTTGCACAGAAATGCTCAGAAATACGGGGGAATTTTGTTTTTAATGAAAAACAATATATTTATCTTAGTTACATTTTTGACCAAAAGGTGGCGCTGGAGTTTAAGTAACAGACTTATAAAATTATAATACAGTTCATTCATATGAATAAAACTGTTTCAATACCTACAGCTATTCAATTTGGTTCCCATCACTGATAATTACAGCCGTCAGACGATTGAAGACACAATGCACAGCGTTAAAAAGCATGTCAGAGGGTATACCTGACACATGGGGGCGTATAGCTTCTGTTAACTGCGTCAAAGACGTAGGCCGATCTCAATACACACGTGACTTCAAATAGCCCCATAACCAGAAGTCATAAGGCGTAAGATCTGGAGACATTGGGGTTCATTAGGGTGGAAAACATCGACTAAGGACGTGGTTGTCTCCAAATGTCGACATCAGAAGTGTCGTGAAAGGAGTAGCTATGTGCGGAGGCGCTTCATCCTGCATAAATGTTATTAAATGGAGTGCTTACCTGTCTTGCAAATAAGAGATGACTTTATTTCTTAATCGCGCTTCATATCGTTCACATGTGACAGAAACTGTTTGAAATGTTATGAGATAATGCGCAATTAACTCATCTGCTTATTTAACGCATGATAAGATTCTGCATGAAAAGCTAGCGCCACCTTTTCACGAAAATTATAACTAATATGCAATATATATATATATATGTATATATATATATATTATTATTATTAAAAACAAAAATTCCCCATGTTTCTGAGCATTTCTGTGCAAACCACATCGTTTTATTGCAAATAGTTTAATAATTATAAGGTTTTAAAAAGTCTAGTGACTTTTGGATTACCCGGTATATATTTCTAAATATAAATGTGTATTTTATGAGGATGTTATTCAATAACAAGATATTTCATTCTTTTTATTTATCTCATTAATTCATATTGCATTATTTTTTATTTTACGGCACGTTGCACTGTGAAACAAACAAACAAAACAAGTTTTCATAACCCCATAGTAAGTCATTAAAATAATAATAATAATTAATAAAAAACAAGTATATTTTCATAACCCACTTTATGTAAATCTGCAATGAAACCAGATTTCCTTCCGACTTCTTGTTTCATCTACTACAACGACTTCAAAATATGTGTTTCTTATTATTATTTTTTAAATAAATTTTACTTTTTGTTTTTATACTTTTTACGTTGTTTTTTACATGTTTATTTTGAATAAAATCCACTTTCATAATCTCGACTTTCATTTCAAAATTTTAAAAATATAACTGCGTTATATAGCTCCTGTTTAACCATATTCTATTTCCTATTACATGTTCATCGAATATTTATTTGAAAAGCACAAAAGCTAATTATTCCCTATATATATATATATATATATATATATATATATTTTTTTTGTTCTTTATTTTATTTTGTGTATTGACGCAACATTGGTATACTCTATTCAATTAACAATATATATCTATACTATTATATAAAGAGCAAAACTTTGTATGTTTGTGGAGGGTAATCTCCGATACTGAACCGATTTAAAAACTTCTTTCACTGACCAAAAGCTACACTATCCCTGATTGGTATAGGCTACATTTAATTTTGATAAAATAAATTTTAGTTTAAAATTTGAGCCTTTTAATTAAAATCCCCATGAAAGCCATAATAGAAATGGAAAAATGGAAATATTAAAAAAATTAGCTGCTCCCAACATAAAACAAACTTTTACTTGTTAATTTTGTTTTCAAAATATCTTCACATGAAAAGAAATGAAATATATTTGCACGTGAATTAAATTGAAATTCATACAAAGCTTTGTGAAATGTTAAATTTACACATTAAATCATTATAGCTTAATTTTTTTTCTAATGATGTAATTTATTTAATACTAAGTATTACTGTTTAAACAGATGTGTAAACAAGATTAGATTAAAAAAGTAAATAAATAAATAAATAACTTACCTGAAGCATTAAATGTTTTTTCAACATAAAAATATAATTTATGATAAAGTTTATACACCTTATTAAAATACGCAAGCGAAGGGATGACGTCACTGGCCGTCCGTGGATGCAAGAAAAAGATTTTCTATGTTAATCGTCCATTGGATTTTTTAAAAAAATTATTAAAAATCGAGGAAAATTATTTCCCAATTTTAATCCCCAAACTTAGGTATAGATATGTATTAGTTAGTTTGGGCATCTGTTAGATTAAATTGTTTTGTTGTCAAATTGACAAAATTTTAATTTTAAATTTTAAAACTGTAGAATAAAATGGCAAACTTCCATTTTCGAATGTAAATATAAGAATTTAATTTCAAAGGGTGATATTATCTCAATAAATATCCAACTAATATACTTATTAAAACGAAAATTAAGGCTTCAGATTCGATTACAATTTTTGTTTTTGTTTTTCCAATTTTTCAATTCCAATTCTACTTTTCTCAGAAAAAATTATCTATAATATGATAAATTTTATACAAATTGACTAAGAATTAAAATTAAAGAGTTATGAAAATTATCTGGTTAAAAGACTAGGTTGGATTTACATCTGGATTTACTTTTTATAGGTAGCAGAATTGGTACATAGTCCTAAAAGTTTTAATATAACATAGAACGAAAGTATTTAACAAAATATTGTTGAATATTAAAATATTGCGTTTTCTAATCTACACCTGTTGCATAATTGAAAATGTAAGTTTAATAAATAAGTCTAAATATATAAAAGTTATTATTCGAGAACAAATAAATATTGAGAAAAAACATTAAAATATTTGACTGTTTATGTAAAATAGAACTACCTATTTTATCAAAAAATTTTAAAACAAATACTTATATATAAAATACAATGATATAGGATATAATTAATATCAATCTGTGTGAATTTAATTTTTAAAAAATATTGCGTCATATAAACACATAAGAAATAACCAGGTTAGTTAATTATATTTTTTCTACGGAGTTTGTGAAATAATGAACTAAATATTATTTGCAACTTAAACAAGGAAAAAAAAAATGCCAGTATTTCATACTTTCTTCAAAAAGATATAATGATGTGTTTATAATCTAATGACGTAGTATTTTCACTAAATAAATTTAGATTAATGAGGAAGTATTGTAGAATACAGCAACAAAAGCATGTGGCGTGGGCCATGTGTTTCCTAACATAAAAGTACTAGCTGTAATTTAGTCAATCTATATTATTTGTAATTTAATTATTCCACAAAAAATAACTAGAAAAGTTTCGTATCTTCAAAATCAGATTACGAAAATGTATTTGATAAGATGTTTAGATATTAAAAATGTTTAACCATTATGTGATAAATCATTGTGAAAACAGCAGTCTGATCAACAAATTCCTTTTCTTATATTTCATCGAATCTAAAAATTATGTGCTAAAATCGTAACAGCAATCGATAACTAAAACAAATTATCGATAAAAGTTTCTAGGTAATAAATTCTAGATTTTAGAGGTTATAGAAAAAAAAATCGAATATTTAAAAAAATTCATAGAAAATTAAAAATAATATTTTCCAACGCTATCTACCAATAAGTATTTTGACACTTTCGAAATCAGACGTTTTATCAAATATTTTCTTAGAACTTTGTGAGTAAAAAGTACCTATTTTACCTCATAAATTTCAGCAAATGCTTTATCCTGAAGAGGAAGGGAAGACCAGTAAAAAAATTAAATAAATGTCGAATTGTTTTGGATCACCCTGTAAAAAGTAATGCTTGAAATACGTTTTATAATTGTAGCATTTGATTACGAGGAATCTTTTAATTATCAGTATAAATTTTAATGAGGCTACAACATATATTCGTAACCTCATAAAAGGATATTAGACTCAGTGTAAGGCAGGTTTTCGAAAATTTGCAATTATAATAGAAAAACGTTAAACCTTTTACGAAATATGAACATTCTTAATAAATAATTTTAAACTACGAGAGCACAAGCTTTTAAAAAGTGTCGTTTTTATAATTTAATAGCCAAAAGCATTGAGTTAATTCTATAAAATTTCCAAACAAATATCGTGTAAATTCAAAAAGTTATAAGAGATAGATTTAACGGAGTTCAGTTCTCTCAAAAGAGAAAAACAAATCCAAACTACACGGGCTTTTACTAATATTTTTACTTTGTTTCAATCAATGCCCAATGGTAATACTGTGTTTGTAGGTATTAAATAATTATTGATACCCCCCCCCCCCCATCATCTTGCTTTTTTTTTTTTTTTTTTTTTTTAGAGGAACTGAAATTCTGTCCGTTGTATTTCTCATAACATTTTAAATTTATACGATGTTTGTTCGAAGCTTCTATATATGTAGCTCCATGCGTTTGGCTACTAAATTAAGCAAGTGAAATTTTTAAAAGCTTGCGCATGCGTAATTAAAAGTGATTTAGTAAAACTGCTGATATTTTGTAAGATATTTAACATTTTTGCATTCTGATTGCAGGATGCTTTGTCTAATGTAGTTTGTCAAGTTTCCGAAAAATAGCTTTGCATTGCGTCTTATACCCTACGAGTTATATTTTAAAAAGTGATAATTTTGTTTTGCCATATTTTTAAACCGTTATATCTCCATAAATATATGTGGTAGCCTCAAAGAAATTTATACAGATAATCAGAAAAAATTACGTAATCATAAGCTACAACAAAACGCATTTGAATCATTACTTTTTACTGGGTGTTGCGAAACATTTTGATTTTTGTTTAATGATTTGTCTTTTAATAGCTTATTTAATCCGTAAACTTGTACCAAAGACATTTCAAAGTTAGAGTGACCTGTGAACTCGTAAATAATAAAAGGTAATTATTTTTTCTTTATTGTGAAATAGCCAGCCGAAAACCAGAAGAGGTACATATACATCATTGTAAGCTTTTTCAGTTTGGAAAGGGTAGTAACACAATAATTGATACCAAAAACATTTGCTATGTTGTCGTTGGTTTTTTAAATTCAAATACATTAACTTTGATCTTTCCTACCCGTAGTAACTGTCAAACACTCTTAACCAACCTTCGTGGACCACTCAAGAACATTTGCAGTAGATTTTTAAAGTAAGGAGAGCAGTTGTTTGGATCCTGCATAATCTGCTTTAAAAGTCCAGTACAGAAGCGTTTTTTGAACGCTTGGTCAATGGTGATGAAAAATGGATTTTTATAATACCCCAAAGAGTAAAAAGCAGTGTCTCTTGCCGAATGAATCGCCACAAAGTGCAGCTAAGTCCGGTTTACACCCCAAAGACGATTTGCTTGGTGGAATTTTAGCGGAGTTATTCATTTTAAAGAAATCTAGACAAATTGTGAATGCAGACCTTTAATGTGAACAGTTGGATTGATTAAATCAATCTTTAATTAAAAAGTGCCGAGCAATTGTCAACAGAAAAAGAATTATTCTGCAAAATGATAATGCAAGGCCACACTGCACAAGTCGAACCCTGAAAAAAAAAAAAAAAAGAAAGAACTAGGGTGGGGGATGTTAACTCATTCACCATAGTTGCTGGACACATTCATTCCGATCTTTACAACTTTTTTTTTTTTTTTTTTAATGATATCCTAAAAACGACCTCCAGGTATTTTGCTCAAAAAACAATTGAGTTTCCGATCTGACATTGGAAATGTGCAAGCTAGATGGCAAAAGGAAGTTTATAAAGAGGGTGATTACATCATTCATTAAAAGTTAAAACTTGTTAAAAAATTATCTGTTTCAATTCATTGTAAGAAAAAAAAATGACCGGGTCAATTTCTGGTCACCGTAATTTATTAACAGAATTGTTTTAGAACTAATTTGAAAAAGGTAATTTCCGGTAATATATGAAACCGCTTTTTTAAAAATGTCTTTACAACGAAGAACTCTCTTGTCACATGTATATTTCAACTGCAAATTATTAAAAATAAATAAATAAAATAAAAGCATTGATTAAATGTTTAACATTTAATTAAATAGTGTAAAATTGTCTAATATTTCTATTATGCAGCTTTCATTTTATGGTTTGTAAAAGAAGGCTTTAGTCCTATAGCATCTCAGAACAATAAAAAAATTTCAGAAATTTAAACTGGAGGAGTGGTATTACAAGAGTTCTAAGGATAAATTTTACTTTTATGAAACATTCAGCCTGCAACTATATAGCGATGAAGCAAGGTTATCAGATACTAGCAAAATGCTTCCAGAAATATGACATTAACTTAATAATTAGTTGTTGTTATTTTTTATTATTTTTATATACGGACGACATTTAAAGTGAAAAAAAAATGTGATATGTAGTTTAAAAGTAAAGCGGTATTAAGAAGAAAAAAAAAAAAAGAGGAGAAAGCAAAGTAAATTTTGGATTTGTCCTAACAAACCAATTGTAATTAACGAGTAATTCATTTTAAGCTAGTAAACGTTTATTTTTTATTATGTTAACGCATATTGCATATTATAAAAGAATTCCACTAAGTAAATTTGAAGCGATAAACAAATATAGGTAAATATGAAGTAAATTTTTAAAGATCGTATCAAATTGAACTTGTGATTTTCATACATACCAAAAATAAAATATTATAGTTAGCGTGTTTTTCATTAAAGCAGAATTTTACAAAAAATTATGTTTTTTCAGTAACGTTGTTAAATGTCTGAAAAAAATACACTAAAATTTAAAAACTAATTTCTCTGTACATAATCTCTTTTCTTTCTGTAATAAGATATTTTTTATGCTTTCTCAAAATTCTCTATCCTTTTATATATATATATATATATATATATACATACACACATATATATATTTATTCGTACACAATAGAAAAATAATTTTCTCTAGTAAGACGTTACACGAGTTCCTGCAGCAGGCATGCATATTATGTATTCTTTAGGATACTTTAGTCTTAGTTTTGCTTCAATAGAAGACTGTCAGATTGATGGATTATGTCTATGGTTTGCAGTGTTTTGCCAGTACAAAGTCTGAATTGGATATTCTATGCAGTAATAGCATAAGTAAATGTAATTCATCATCAAAAATTGAGGTTTTTATTTTCGTCTTCGGTCTCTATTAAGAGATTTCTTTGTGGAAATATGATCATATAAACTATTCAAAGAAGAGAAAAAGAAGGCGGCACGAACAGAATTAAGAACTTATAGATTTTAAAGAATATGCTGCTTCAGTTTATTTATTTATTTATTATTTTACGAAAAGAACTTGTGGCATTTTAAAAGTACTTTAATAATGATTACCCAACATAATGTATGTGTCATTTTGTAAAAGTTTTTTTTTTTTTTTTTTTTTTTTGTTGATAGAAGATTTTTTTTCCTTAAAATTTAATGCTATATTCAGTAGGTTTTTTTTTAAGGACTGAGGACTATTTGTTTCCATCTGCGGGTTTTTACGATACCAGTTTTACGATAGGTAGGCATTTATCGAAATCGAAAATTTATCGAAAATATAATTAAATAATTTGAAAGAGATGTTATAATTTGAAAAAAAAAAAAAAAAAAAAAACTAATAGTCATCCGTACTATACTAAATTCTGCTTTTGCTAGCATTTCATCAAAATCATTTTTTTTTTTTTTTTTTTTTTTTTTTAAGAAAAGAAAAGAAAATGAATGATGATCAGTTTCGAAACGGACAGTACTGAAAACGTTTTTTTAATAATTTTTAATTAGGAAATAAAAAGCGCGCGTGCAAAATGAAATAAAAATAAAAATAAAATTAAAATAAGATTTATAAATGAACAATACTTAAGCTCGTGGATTCAGTTCAATGATATAATAAGAAAAAATGACGACATTAGTCTAATGAGATTAACTTTTTTTTCTGATTTTTAAAAGGAAAAATTCGATGAAAATTTAATTTACGTTTTTCTGTTAAGAATTAATACGGGATTCCATTTAATGTGAACCACAATTTGAAGAAAAATAAAAGGATTACACTTTGTTAAAAAACCTGCACGTGCCTTTTAACATCAATACATGAATTTACTTACAATATTTCTACGATCTTTTGTAATGATAGCGCGAATATTTAGACGTATATGTAACTGCTTTCCAAAATTATAATTTTTTTTTTTTTTTTTTTAGTTTTTTCACTGAGACAATAAAGGATTTAAACCAAATTAAAAAAAAAAAAAAAAAAAAAAAAAACCTTGCAGCAAATTTGGCAGAGTGCTAGAGAAGCATTATAGTGAAACACATAATGCAAACAATAAACTTTCTTAGAGGTACGAGTATTTGTTGCAGTTAACTTTTGCGCGGAATGTAGCACGTTTTTATTGCTTATGTTGAAAACCAGATACAGAAGACACCTTATGTTATAAGTTTAAAGCCTAGAATAAACATTTGAAAAATTATTGCCCCCCCCCCCCAAAAAAAAAAAATAAATAAATAAAAAATAAATAAATAAATAAATAAAATAAAATAAAAATAAAAATAAAAATGAAATAAAATAAATAAATAAATATTAATTAAATAAGCAATTTTCCAACGAGTTGCGAGATCATGAATTTTTTCTTAAAACGATTTTTTATTGGTTCTCCATATAAAATATGTTATATGTATGAAACAGCTCATGTGTTTGTAACTCTAGCATATATTTTATTTTATTTTGTAAGTTTTGTTACCTCATATTTTTATTTTCATTTATTTATTTATTTATTTTTTTCATAAAAATGATTTTTCGTAGAGTAGCTGAACACATTTAATCTCCAAATTTAATAAGTAACATGGAAATAACACTTCATAGGCGGCATGTAATATAAAAAAAAAAAAAAAAAGAAAAGAAAAGAAAATAATAGCTTATTCTTTTAATGGTATTTTTTATTCTATTCAAACGAATATTTGGAACAATTTTTCGCATATATAGTTCAAAAGTCTGTAACAAAGTCTTTAGACCATGCACAGTGAAAAATGATTTAATGCAAATATTCTTATCATAAAATAAAATTAAATGTATGGTTGGTTGATTGTTGACTGGATTTTATTAATAGCACTAGTGCTGCGCAATGGGCAACTGGCGATGGTCTGGGACTCAACCCTACAGGTGGTCCGGAGACATGTCATCACAATTTTGATCCTTCACGGTGAGAAGACTCCTCCTCTTCGGTAACACCCAGAGATATAATTTTGAAGCGAACATAGTTAAATGTATTCATTTCATAATTTAGAATAATTTTTTTCTAGCGTTTTCTCATTTTAAAAATAAAATTTACTAATTTAAGAAATATACCGGGTGATTCAAAATAGATGTTACAGCGATTATATCGTAAACTAAGAAAGATAGAAACATACTTCCAGCTACAAAATTAGAGCAAATTAAGAGTAGATTTCAAATATGGCATTTTTTTTGTACAAGGGGCTGTATACATATTAAATACGAAATTTAATTTTTATACGGCCCCTCCTATCATGGGACTTATATTTAGAAAATTATTCTCCTTGCTCTGACAAGCAAAAAAAAAAAAAAAAAAAAAAATCATCTCTCTAAGTCAAAATCTCGCTGAGTTATTGCAATTTGAAAATGATGACTTACACCACTTTTTTTTTCAATTTTGGCATCTATTTTTCGACGCCAACGGGGTCACTTTAGGGGGTTATCTATGAGATGAGAAAAATTAAAAAAAGATCCTTTATTTTAAAATAGCAACTAAAATCATTCAAGCACGTGAAATCAACAGTTTTAAGAACTTAATGCAAATTTACATTATTTCGTATTGTTAAAAAATTTAATAGTTAACCCGTTAGTAGTCGCTAGTTGGTCGATTTGCCGCCCATCCTTCAGTTTTTCCAGATTTTTTTATTCAATAGCCACCAAAAACTTTTAGAAGTGGCATTTGATATACATAAAACGCGAATAAAATCGATTTAACGTCGATCACATCACTTCTTAAAATTATTGGTGACAGTTAAATAAATAGTTCGCTATCTGGAATAGGTGGCGCTGTCGATAGCGACTACTAACGGGTTAAATTTCTTAGGGGTCACCTGCAAATTAAAACACGTTAAGAGAGGAAAAAAATTAAAAGTCTAGCAAAACCGTGTGGAATTTTCGCACTTTATTTTTACCACTTTCCATCATAGTTGAAAAATTTAATGACTTCGGCTCTTTAACAATTCCAGTCAGGTTCAAAAGTGTTAATGACTTCGATTTGTCTGTCTGTCCATTCGTCTTTCTGTGTGTCCGCGCTCTAACTCCCGTGAATATTCATAGAATTTTTTGAAACTGATATATGTTATTTGAGTTCACTATCGGATGTTCCTTATTAAAAATGGAGTGAATACCTCTGCTAGCTTGTGCACAGGGGCACCCGAAAGTATTCCAAAGCATTGTGTTCTATGAGAGGTATTTTTATAAACCATATTTTAATACTTTTAATTTATGCATATATTAATAAAACTGAAATACGTTATTAAAGTTTTCTATCGGATATTTTCTATAGAAAATGGAGTAAACACCATCACTGGTTTGTATACAGGGACACCCGAAAGTATTCCAAAGCACTGCGTTCTATGTGAAGATATTTCTATAACCCAAATTTTAATTACTTTGCATAAATCTTAATGAAATTGAAATATGTTATTCATATGCACAAAAGAATGCTTTCTATAGTGTACAGTACGATTAGCATTAGATTTACAGGGCACACAAAAATATTCAGTTACGTTAAGGGTTATTATTAGACATTTGCTGGAATTGCATTTTCGTTTACATTAAACAATTTTTAACAATTTTTAACTGTGAATAGGATTTCAATTTGCATATTTTTTTGTCTGACAGTCCATTTGTTCGTCTGCCCGCCCCCAGCGTCTGTAAATATTTTCAGAAATTTTCAGAAATGATATACGTTATTCAGGTTTACTATATGATATTCCCTATTTAAAATGGCATTAATTAATTCTCTACAATTGGTTTATGTACAGGAACGCACATAAAATGCCAATGTATTGCGTTTTGGGACAGACATTCTTATAAATTACATTTAAATAACTTTATACTGTAAAAATCATAAGGAAATTCATATTTGTTGTTAATATTCTAAGTGTTTTGTATAGAATATGATAACGTATAGATGTATAATTCTATGTCAGGGGGGTTACCACTATTCTCAACCCCCGTTTAATTATAGTGCCTATACTTATCAGAACAAAAATCAAGTCTGTTATCAATTTCTTTGAAGCTTGCAAATCTTGATCAGCTTTTCAAGTGGCAACTAGATATGGAATCCGAAGTATCGAATTCGCATTTCCTGTAGTTATTACTTTCTCATACCCATAAGCTAGAGAAAGTATTGTTTTTGGGCCAAATTTTCGAAAGTGAGTTTTTGTTATATTTACACGTTTTGAGGTCCCCTGAATATGAAAATCGTGTTTTTAGCGGTTGGTCTGTGTGTGTGTCTGTCTGTTATCAGCATATCTCAAGAACAAATAGCAGCACATATTCAAACTTGGTATTCTAAATATGTATCATATAGGGATGCTACACTAAGCTTTTCATTGAGATGAAACAAATAGTTCGTGTACAGGGACACTCAAGAATATTCTAATACATTACGTCTATGGGGGAAATTGCAGGTAAATAGAGTTTAACACCTAAAGAATGAACTAAACCAAATGAAATGAATATATATATTTTATATGCATAAAAACATGCTTCATGTAGAATATGGCAGGGAAATCATTCACTATTCATTTACAGGGCTACACAAAATAACTAGATTATAATGCGACAATAGTTGAAAATTTATGGAAGTGCATTTTAGGTTGTGCCGTATATTATTTCTATAGGTTTATATTTAGGTGCACTTTGTAGTTTGTACATATTCTTCAAAAGATATACAGGGTTGCAAATATTTAAGCTATAATATTCTTTTTTATTGTTAGTGAAAGTACTTTACTATAATATTTTACCATGTCCAGGAAAACTGCTCAGGAATGGAAATGAATTCCTCATAGACATATGATAAATAATGTATGTTTTTAAGCTAAATATACATCGCTTGTTTTCTTTTTTTTTGTGTATTTACACGTTTTGAGGCTTCCTTATTACCAAAGTCAAGTTTTTAAAAGTTTGATCATTGCCTGCGTCGAATAATTTCAGGAAACGAATACTTTCATGAGATCACCCCTCACACAGAACTAACTATCATATAAAACTCTTTCGAAGCCTAATTTGAATTATTTTAACATAGGTTTACAGTACTCTTTATGTTACCTCTTAATCTCCAACCTGTATTTATGGTATTAAATTTCAGGGTAAGAGAAAGTGGTGTGAGTGGAACACCAGATTATTTGTTGTTAAATTTTGCTGATAATTCATATATATACAGATCAACCAATAAAAATTTACCTTTCGTATTCAGGAGGCCTCAAAATGTGTTATTATACAGAAAAAAAATCGCTCTTCAAAAACTACTTTGTTTAAAGTATGGGTATGAGAAATTAATTTTCCGTTCTGTGTCCGCAGTGTCCGCAAAAATGCAGCAAAGCACTTACACCAATTACATTTAATAGTAATAATAAAAAAATGTTTCCCTTAATTTTGGGTAGCCCTGTATATTGTCTATAAACTATATACAAATGACTTTGTGTACGTAAATTTAGTTTTATATGTAAAACAAATAACATAAATTGAAATACACTTCCAGCAATTCCCAAGTATAGCTCCAATATATCAAAATACTCTGGGTAACCCTGTAAATGAATGATGAATAATTGCTATACCACAATCTACATAAAACATGCTTTTATGCGTATAAAAAAAATCTGTTCTTTTCATTTTGTTTAGTCGGTATATACATGTCGCACTGTACATATGAGAAATTTCGCTCACAAACGTAATGTATTTGAAATCTCTTGGATGACCCTGTAAACAAACAATTGTCTGATCGCAACGAATACTTTAGTGTAGCACCGCAATATGATACGGATTTAGAATATCGAATTTGGATTTTCTGCTACTATTTGTTCTTGAGATATTCTAATAACACATAAACACACACACACACACACAGAGAGAGAGAGAGAGAAAGAGAGACCAACCGCTCAAAACATGATTTTTGAATTCAGAGGATCTGAAAACGTGCAAATATAACAAAAGCTAATTTTCGGAAATTTGACTCAAAAACAATTCTTTCTCTACACCGTGTATATGAGTAAGAGAATGTATAAAAGAAAAGAAAGAAAAATGAATTTGAAAATTCGCTTTTAGTACATAAATTATTCATAAAATTTATTTGTTAAATTATCAATGAGTATTCTCTTGTGTATTCACAGAGACATTATAGGTTAAAATAGCCGTCTTTCCCTGAATGATTTTTCTTCCACCCCTCCCCCCCAAACGCTGATCAACGTGTGCCTTATTACAAAAGCTATAGTAATTACAATTTCTCACTTTTGATACCCCTTAAGATTTGGCGAAAAATGCTAGAATTTTGAAATTGCAATAACTCAGCGAGATTTTGACTTAGAGAGATGATTTTTTTTTTTATTTTGATTGTTAGAGCGAGGAGGATATTTTTCTAAATATAAGTTACATGATAGGAGGGGCCGTATAAAAATTAAATTTCGTATTTAATATGTATACAGCCCCTTGTACAAAAAAATGCCATATCTGAAATCTACTCTTAATTTGCATTAATTTTGTAATTGGAAGTATGTTTCTATCTTTCTTAGTTTACGAGATAATCGCTGTAACATCTATTTTGAATCACCCGGTATATATATACATACATACACACACATGTATATATAATATATATGGACTTGGTGTCCCCAAAGTTCGTTACCATTTGAAAATTCAATAATTGATGGAATAATCTAGGTAGAAAGGTAAAAACTGACACACACATGCTTAAAATGATATAGAGTATAGAGTTTTAATTAAACAAAAAAAAAAACAAAAAAAAAAAAAAAAACGGGGGGGGGGGGGGGGTAAGAGATGACGCTGGACAGAAAGCGTCAGTGACTCTGCATGAAAATTGCATAAAATGAGCTATGATGAGAGAAGGATTCAGATGCACCAGCAATCACAGCCTGTTGATTTTCAAGATCAGAATGGAAAAACTGCTACTGCAGCCTTATTATATTATCGTCATAAAATGATTATTTCGAACGGGTAAAAGTACTGTGACAAGTGTAGCTATGAAGAAAATGATTACGAAGTTTGAAACCAGAGATTGTTTAGACGGTCGGTCCTGTAATCGGGCCAGATGCAACTGCTCGGAAAGGTGGAGAATTTACCGGTTTCATCTACGTATGGGGACGTCAGTGCTCGTGTAGTTGCACGTTGCACCGGTATTGGGGATGAATGATTGTCGACATATTGAGCATTTGTTATAAAGAACATAGTCTTTGCTAAAATCAACTGTTATGCTAATTATTGCTTTTGTCATCGTAAGAAGCGCCATCTATTGTCCATATTTAGCACTTTTTTGGTTTTATTAAGACCACATGCCATTTCAAGCATATTTATCAGTTTGTATCTCTTTACCTACATTATTCTACATTGTTAAAAATTTCAAACGAAAACTCTGTGTAATCTATTATCTTAAGCCTTACGTAAAATTACAGAGAAAAATAAACGGAGATGTTAAAAAACTTATTTTATACATTCATTTTAATAACTAATATTAATTTAATTAATTATTGTTGAGAATATATTTTGGACTTAGAATGCTTTTTCTAAATTAGAAACAATCATTTTTAATTTTAATTAAAAAAATAAATAATAAAATTAGGTAAAAATACAAAATAAAGATTGAGAATCTCGATAATTCCTTTTTAGCTAAGAATTACTGTAAACTTACAGAGACTCTGGATAAATATTTACATTAAATTTACAAAAAAATTTAACAGTGTATGAATTAATAAATTTTTCAATGCTAACAGAATTTTGGGTCACACTGTATATATCTTATACTATTAAGTGAGCAATATTTGTATATTTCACTGTTCTCGAAAACGGTAGCTCGGACAGTCACGAGATTTAACACAAATGTGCCCCCCGAAGGGTAATTGTGCACATTGAAGTCAGATTTTCGAATTTTTGATTAGTTTTTTTCTTAATTAATTAAAATGTGAAAATAATAACCTTCTAATTTCTAATAAATAAGCCATTTAAATTTTAACATTTTATCCGTAATTTAATTGTTGCCAATTTGTTTTTTCACAAAATAATAATAATATTAATAATAATAATTTAAAAAAAAAGCGTACATTTATTTAAAATGAGGAAAATAAATCCGAAAGATTAGAAAATAAATTAGAAATATCAGTCGCATTGTTACAAATAAGATACCAAATGAAAGGGAAAATGTTTGTAAATCCGATGTATTAAACAGCTTATCAATCGGATGATTAGTTTTTTCTTAATTAATTAAAATGTGAAAATAATAACCTTCTGATTTCTGATAAATAAGCCATTTAAATTTTAAAACTTTATCCATAATTTAATTGTTGCCAATTTTTTTTTCTACAAAATAATAATAATAATAATAATAATAATAATAATAATAATAAACGTACATTTGTTTAAAATGAGGAAAATAAATCAGAAAGATTAGAAAATAAATTAGAAATATCAGTCGCATCGTTACAAATAAGATAGCAAATGAAAGGGAAAATTTTTGTAAATCCGATGCATTTTTTAAAATTAACTAAAGTATGAATTTTAGGTGGCAACAGCAGAAGATTGTATGGAAACCGTTAGGAGAAAAAAAAATGAAAAATCTGCTTCACATTAAGTCACATGATTTTTAAGTGGAATTAAAAATTGCAGTTTTCAATTTCTTTTAAATTTTCTCTCACGAATACAAAAATATAATATACAGCCTGTACCCCACAAGACCAACTTGCATTTCAAATTTCATCAATTATTTTGGTTAATAAATAAAAGTTATTAATATTTTTTTTTTTCTCAAATTAAGTTTTATTCTAACTTCGAAAAGATTTATGTGATCATAGATGTAATAATATATATACATCTATCATCCCCATATTATCGTGCAAAGATTTTTGATGCCGAAAAAAAAAAAGCTTTGGAATCAGCCATTAAGTGGTATTGAAGGAAAAAAGGAAAAAAAGAAAAATGAATTTGAAACTATATCTGGAGCTTTTCATTCACCTTTAGTAAATAAATTATTCATGAATTTTATTTGCTAAAACATTCGTGTGTATTCCCGTGTGTATTCGCTCGGGGAAAGACTGCCATATTTTGGTAAAATCGCCGTTTTTTCCCGAGTGAAAAGGAATCACTTTTTTCTCCCCGATGATCAATCTATATATTATTACTATATCTATGTATGTGATGCGATACATTAATAATTTGGGTTTTAAAAGTTTTTTGAATAGATTATTTAAACTCTATGAACCATATTTTTATTTTATCAGTTTCATTAACAGATCCTGCTGGGCGATTTTTTAAATTTTGGTGTTGAAGTGCACCGAACGTTTTTCGACAAGAAGTTTAATATTGCAACAGCCATTTTAATCTGAGTAGCGCATCAAATATATAAAAACATAAATGATTTATTTTTACACAAAATTTACAGAACAAATGCAGTTTTAAAGATAGGAAATTTATTTCAACATGCACTATTTTAAACCTAAAAACCATTAAAAATATAAGCAGAATATAAAGGATTCTTATGTATAAACAAAAAAGAGTCTGATAAAATTATTAGCAAAATAGTCTTCCTCTTTTCATACAAAAAAAAAAAAAAAAAAAAAAAAAAAATCCATCGCTAATATGACGACAAAAATTCAAAAGCCGCCAGTGGAGTGACATAATAAAGTTGTGTAAAACGATAATGTTTACCTATTTATTTATTTTTTTATATAATAATCACTATGTTAATTTATCATACAAACAAATGAGCCTCTGTGTGTTACTGCACTTGCACGCTGTCGAACAGAAATATTTGAAAAATTCAAATTAATATTTAAATAAATAAATAAAAATGTGTTTAATGGGAAATATATATAACCATAAAAAGATTAGTTGTCTAAAATACGGCAGAAATAGCACTCATAGCATATTGTTACAAGGGATTAAGTCTTATTGTTACAATGGATTAAGTCTAAAATGGTGACAAAAATTCAAAAGTCGCCAAAGAGGACTATATTAAGGCTGTACTATCAGGTTTACAACCCATGAATTATATGTAAACACAAAAAATTAATTGTCTCATGCGACAGACGTAGCCGGTCACAGCATATTGTAATATTTGGCGTGAAATTGCTGTCATTTAATGGTTGATTGGATAAACAAAATAAACATATGAAATAACGTAAAAGCAAATATTATGTTGTCTAAACCCAGTTACATTTGAGTCCAGTCCGAGTTACATGTGATTAACACGTATAGTGTTGTTCACATGTAACTGGGATTCAAATATAAAAGGGAAACTCCAATTTTTTCGATACTATCTATTTGGAAACTGTTATATAATAAGCACCTAAATGGAAGCTCATTGGTAAACTATTGTCGCAGGTAATAGGGACAAGCGCCCGAGTTTCAGTGGATGACCAAATCGCTGTCGAATGCAGCAGGGACCTGGAGCGAGCTTTTGAACAATTTCAGTAATTTACTTTATTTTATTTTTATAAAGCTATATAGAAAAGAGTTTCCTTTAAATTTAATGGCCAGCGAAGCGGGCAAAGCCTGCTAGTATATATATATGCATGTGTGTTTTTCTAATACTTGTGCAAACCATATGAAAAATTACAACTTTAATATTCTTCTCAATTTATTTTTGGCACCTTAAATTTTCTCGTGTCCAAAGCGTTGCCAGAAACTATGAATCCAAGAA